>CAFUXE010000695.1:570118-601869 GCA_903364295.1 Serranus cabrilla
CTCATTCAAAATCAAACTTTATTTAAAATTCTTTTTGTGTGTGTAAACAGTCCTTCAAAAATGTTGCGGAGGATGAGATCATCAGTCATGGACACGTCATTTTTTAATTTTTTTTTCATAATTATTATACGTGAATATTCAATTCATATATTTTCTGTCATTTGAAAACATTTAGTTGACCCTCCATTTATTTTTTTCAGAATATTTTCATTTTATCCTGTTTAAATAACAGCATAACATACATTCAAACAGTGGTGGACACGTTGCGGTAATGAGAATTTCAACAGAAAATGCAATAAAATACTAAAATAATTTATTCCTATGTTGAAATAATTTTTTTTGCCAAATAAAGAAAACTTTTATCTGTAAAATTATATTTTGTTATATAACCAAATTACATTTTTTATATTTAAAATCATCAATGCCATGGTGCTGCAATGAGTTCATGAGAATGACCCAATAAATCAAAGAGGAAGTGGGGTTATTTTCTCATCGACCTCTATACAATCTGACCTTTTTTTGCAACCACTGCAGTTGCCCTTTGCTGATCATAAAGACGGCAAGTTTAAGCCACAACCACAACCACTTCCACACTGGCTGATGAAAAGTGAAGCCGGTGTAGAAGTGGCAACATATGATGTCATCTTGCTAGCTGTTGCTGCATTGTCACGGGAGTGTTGTTCTGACTAATTTACAGTTCATTTTTCAAATACTGTTCCAGTTGAGATGATTTGGAGGGAGATTTCCCACAAATTCCCAGCCAAAGGGTATCACATTGCTGGTCATTGCCTTCTTTGTATCATGGTACATTAACACCGGGTGTTCAAACTGATTGGCATGATGCCACAGCTACATAAAAAGAAGTCAGAGGTCGACAAATAAACATGATAACATTTGAAAAATAAGAAGAAGAATGGAAAAGTCACTTTTTAAAATGTTGTGGCCAACACAAACAAAATATGTGTTTTCTTAATTACAAAAACCCAATTTAAACCCACTGTTTTGGTGCAAAGCATAGTTTTAAAAGTCAAAAGTCAAAATCAAAAAAGTCAAAATAATTTCACCGCAGTCATGCAAAACCAAACGGCCACTCAAATGGTTGTTAAAATAGTTTCCTAATTTGATCAGATATTCAATTAACTAATTCTATTTTTATGTGGAATTTCCACAGCAGTCACAGTAGCACTGGAGCCTCATGATGATGATTTCTAAAGCAGAGCACTTGACGCTGAGTTTCCATCCATAAATTCCTCTCATGGAGCGACTTATATGCCTCTGCGAGGTGCCAAGCGGAGAAGTGTTTTGCGACAAAGACTTAAGAAGTGCTCTGTTTGCTGGAACAGAAGCAGAACTAACAAGTATTTGTCTCCTCCTCACTTAAGTCGTCGCCTGTTCCTCTCACTCTCTCACCACTGTTTACTGTCTCTCTGCATCCTCCGTACAGGTTTATGAGACCCCGTTTTTTGTGGCAGTGGATCATGCGAAAAAGAAGGTTGTCATCAGCATCAGAGGAACCCTGTCGCCGAAGGTGAATTGCAGCTTTCGTCTTTTGTTTTTACAGTAATATATCTTCAACTCTGTGTAAACTTTAGTGCGCCCTTTTCCCTTTAGTACCTCACAGCAGCAACACCTCCAGAGCAGGTAGTTTATTGCAGTGTTCTCAAAATCCGACCTACACTCTTCACACAGAGCAGAGACGTGACTGAACACTTTTAGAGCTAGATATCCCATCCTTTTTTTTTAACACGAGTGTTTGAGAATACCTGAAGTGTTTTAAAGGGAGAGTTCAGATTTATTGGAGTGGGGTTGTGTGAGGTGCTTAACCATAGTCAGTGTATTAGCTACAGTAGATTGTGTTTGGCACTCCCCCAGTTTGGAGAAGCAGGCAGGAATACTGGCACAGAAGCTAAGTGATGTACTGCAGTGGACAGGGGCAGCAGCTGAAAGTATTAGTATATAAGTATTATAAGTATAGCCACCTAATCAGAAAGTTAAAGGGGAACTGAAGCCATTATATCCATATATGTTCTCGTCAAAGCCACCAGACTCCATTGACAGAAACAGTAATTTTACATTTGTGTTTTAAGAGGTTAGATCAGATTCACCAAAGTCACACAATAACTAAGTAATACTATCTAATCGTGGCAACGACTGTGTTCTGCAGCGTAAGATTTATGTTTTTGTCAATAACATAACAGCTTCATTTTTCTCTGCTTAAACTTGGTGAAAATATTCTAATTATAGCATAAAACTTCAACAGGTTGGGCCTTATTTTAGGTGTCTAAAACATGCTTTGCTGCTGCTCTCATCCGCAGTAGTACATTGCTTAGCTTCTGTGGGGGCGTGCAGACCACCGTGTACTGTCCCTAATGCACTAACTATGGATAAGTACCTCATACAACCCCTCTTGAAAAAATCAGAGCTATCCCTTTAAGACCTGAATTGAACCAAGAGCTGAAAGATTAATTGGGCCTCACAACAAAGGCAAAACGTCTTTTGAGAGGAAAATAACAACTCATCCCATTGATCTCTGATGCTTTGCTCCCAAAAAGTGAAAACATGAAGGTGCTGTACACGCAGTGTGGGATGTACAAAGATTAAAGAAGCATTTGCAAGGTGTTTTTGAATATACAAATGTCTAATTGCTTTCAGGGCAAATGTCAAACTTCTGATATGCATTACAAAGATAAGAAGCACATTTTAAAGGCTGAAGTTCTTCACTTATCAGGTTCCACTGAAGCCTGTAGAGCCTGGAAATCCTAGCTTGGCAAAATATAATTCAAGTAAAATTGACATATGGAGTCTATATGTGTATATACCACTATGTCATAATCTTATAGCTCGTGCTGCAGGTACAGTTAATACAGTGTGTCAATAATAATCCAATTTGCATGGAGATTATGAATGGTATTTTTAATTCCTGTGCCTGATCTGTGCACTTGAATTAGTAAGATGTTCGTTTCGCTTTCTCTGTTTTAATTCCCAGTTTTTCACTTGATCCACTTTCTATACGTTATGCTGTCTTGCTGCAGAATTTTGATTTTGTCTTGTGTGTATCAGGACGCCTTGACCGACCTGACAGGGGATTCTGAACGTCTGCCTGTCGAGGAGCAGCACGGGACCTGGCTCGGCCACAAGGTCGGGGATTACTGTTTTAATACACTCTCCTATAATACATTAACTGTACTCTTCTGAGCAATCTCCTATGAGATTTTCCCTCTTTAAGTTTCTCCATTGTGCACTTTCAACAAGTTACATTATCCCAGACTGTAAAGGTCAACCCCGTTGTTAACAGCACAATAATTGCTATGGACATTTTAATAAGAGATTAATGACGCAGACTTCCTGGCCACATTTCTGTCTCCCTCACACTCCTCCCGTCCACTGAATCCCTTTCTCTTTCTTTCCACTCTCAGGGGATGGTTTACTCAGCAGAATACATTAAGAAGAAACTGGAGCAGGAAATGATCTTGTCACAAGCCTTTGGAAGAGACTTGGTACACGACACACTAAACCTTCTAAACAATGGCAGGCTCAATAACGAGCGTTTGAATTTGTGTGTTATTCAGCAGCACTCTAACCCTAACCCCGCTCTATACAAAGAATTCTGCAAATAGCAGTTGGGACAATTTGTTTCAGTGATTATCTTCACTGTGGTTACAAAAGTGTGCTGTTATGTGCGTAATAACTCGGGCTGTCTCTCACAGAACAAGGGCACCATGCACTACGGGCTGGTGATCGTCGGGCACTCTCTTGGTGCAGGCACTGCTGCTATCCTCTCCTTCCTGCTGAGACCTCAGTACCCCACACTTCACTGCTACTCTTACTCTCCACCTGGTGGCCTTTTTAGGTGAGTCAGTGTGTGTGCTTATGGGATGTGCAAGAGAAGAGCAGTCATTCTGTGTGTGTGCATGCAGGATGTTTGTTAATTTAATATATTAATCCCATGTTTTTGTGTGTAAATCACACACGTTTAACCCATGTTAGACCGTTTTATACCAGACTGCTGTCACAAGTTATAACCCTTTTGGTCCTCAGTGTTTACTGAAGCCCTGCTTCTTTAGTGGATGTTCAATATACACAAACCTCTCAATGATGCCACACGTAATACAAATATTTTTGCTCAACAGAGCTGTGAATTTTCAGTTCATCACAAACGGTCCCTGCTGTGTTTACACTGGAGACTAAACACGGCCGTGTGAGCAACGAGGTGTATACATTTTCCATTTTTGCTCTTATATGACAAAATAAAAACGGGCAGGAAACGACAGGTGAGAGACGGCATAATTCAGATTCCCACGTTCCCTCGATATCATGGAAAGTTTGAATTTGAGGGGAAGTCATGACCTTGAACTTTTGTGAAAATAAACCTAAACAGACATGGATAATTGAACGTGCTTGAATGTATATGTTTTGTGCAAGAATAGAAATGGAAGTTCTTTGGATATTTGTTTTACTTACCGTAGTAAATAAGCTACATTCTTCCGTCTGCATGTGTGTCTTCCGCAGCCTGTCTCTCTTTTTTTAATTGTTGTCTGTGAGCTTCTGTAAAGCCTGCCAGTTCTCATTATAAAATTCTCAGTCTTATAACGGTAATTAAGCTTGATCCGAGTCTCAAGCAATGCTGTGTTGGGTTACCTTGAATTTGAAGGAGACTGAAAAGTCTTTGAAAAGTCCTTGAATTTGTCGTTTTAGAAGGTGCAGCCTAAAGTAGTTTAATTTTATAAGAAGTTTTTTTCTTTATTAGATTAAAAGCTAAATTTGTGGATTCAAGATAGAAGTTATCCCATAATAATTTCATGGTAACTGAATTGTAAATGTATAATTATAATACAAGTTATTTTTTTACTCCGATCCATTAGTCTAACCTTTATATCCTGACATGTCACACAGAATTGGTTTGCAAATTGCATTGCATGTCTATGAAAAACTCTGGTGTTGTAAAGTACGAGAGACCTGAATAAAAAGTGTTTTTAAGCGTGCAACCACAGGCTTTGGTTTGCATTTTCATTTGCCTTTTCTTAACAGCGAGTTCATTAGCATTTCGTCTCCACTTGAGCACTATCTCACACCCTGCCATACAGCTGGCTGCAGTGTTAACTAAGTTGGCTTAGCAAACATGCAGGAAGAGAGTCTGTAGAGAGAGATAACTAAATGCTGCAGTGCACCTTCGGTGTCTCACTGAAGTCGAGAGAAGCCAATTTGTCAGACTTTGAGCAGAAGACGGGTAACAAAATTACAGAAAAATGTTGAATAAAACAACAAATTCAGATGCTTCCGCTCAGTGCACAAGGCATCACTGAGTGGTTTGATTATGAAAGTGATGTGACTCATATGCAGTGGCCTCCAAAGTCACCAGATGCTGAGTGTGCAGTATTGGCACAGTTGCATTGCCAATTCATCAATCTTTTTCCCACTTATTTACTGTTTTAAACCCATAAAAGCAAAAGTCGGATGCTTTGTTTGTACCTGCTTGTATTGTGCACCACAGTTGCACCGTGCTGGTTACTTTGAGCTGTAAACACATTTTGGCCTGAGCTACCCAGTGTCTCATAAAATACATCAGTCAAGCTGTTCACACAGCAAAAACTCTGATATGCTCTTCTGTTCATTCATTAAACACTCTTCTTGGTTGCCCCGTTAAAAATGAAACGGCAGCAGTTAAACATGTTTTCCAGGCACCATCCATCATGTCCTCTTTAAAAGTCTGCCACATAACACCTGTCGCCTGTTTTTGGTCGTCCATTCACATGCAAATCAAATGTGGAAATGAAGTTGCTGTTGTTTGCACCTGTTTGTGGTGTAAGCAAATGGAAAGGGAGAGTCCATTCTTCTTTTCTTTTTTATTTTCTGGTTTTGTTTTAATCATTTTCTCTTACTTATTTCCTGTCTTTCATTTCCAGTATTTTATCAACCAGAGATTTGTTGGCCTTCTTATCGATGTGGTCCCATAAATGTGTGTGTGTGTGTATGAATAGTGTACAGTCGATCATTTTCCATTATTTGAGGAACTTTGGATCAAAACAAACGTTTGCGTGAGCTGTAAATGTGTGCAGAGAACTTAGTTTCCTCCCAGGTCACACCCTCCACATGTCCTGTTCTCATTATTTGTCTGTTTCTTTCTTTTATTTACCCAGTGAGGATGCCATGGAGTACTCCAAAGAGTTTGTCACATCTGTGGTATTAGGAAAAGACCTGGTACCAAGGTATGTCCTCTCCTGTTTCCAGTACACAGTGTTTAACTTCACTTTGCTGCAACATTAACACACGAGACGTTTCTGCCGCTGGTCTCTCGTAGGCTCGGCCTGTCACAACTGGAGGGTTTCCGACGCCACCTTCTGGAAGTCTTGCAGAAAAGTAACAAGCCAAAGGTGATTTCATCTCTTGACACTGTGGAAGATGACAGTCAGATGGACCTGTGGTAGCAATAAAACATCAAATAGAGAGATATAGGAAACTGATACAGCAGGTTGATGCAGTGGTTAGTTTTTGGTCTGAGGGAGCCACACAGTTCTATCAGATTACAAACTTCTTCATTGATTCCCAATACATGTTTTAAATATATAACATTATCGGATATTGTTATCTTTTCAAACAGTTCAACTGTCAATGTCTGGGCTCAGCAATGTTACCACTGCTACTTAAATGAAGCAAACTATTACTGTCTTTCTGTCTCCGCCTTTTTAGCATTTATCCATTATTCTTAAATAACCATTTTAACAGCTTCTCTGTTACAAATGTTTAGTTTTTGAAGCTGTTTAGGTAGCCCTTTATAGGGCACTCATTGAAATACTTGGAAATTGAAAGTGTTATTGGAGGAATATTACAATATTACTTTAACTTTTGTGACTTTTTTCTAAATGTTTTATTTTTATGTTGCAAATCAAGGTCACTTTAGTTATTATTATTATTATTATTTTTATTATTATTATTATTATTATACTGCTTGGACATATGCCAAGGTGTCACTATCTATATACTTTAGTTAACTATTTCAACAGTTGACCCATTACTTAACACTATCTAAACCATTTATTCATTACTTCTCTGTAAATATTCCAACTGTTTATCCATTACTTTTAGATAACAATTTTCACATGTTTTCTTTAACTAATGTTAATATTTGAACTCTTTAGTTTATAACTTTAGATTACTATTTATCTTATTTTGACCTAATCATTTGATCTGTTTACATTTATTTATTTAATTCTACCATCCAATACATGAGCTACCTGTTTAAGCTTGTCCTCGCTGCAAACAAGTTTTCACACATTCTTATATAACTGCTGCATTTAGTGTTGAAGAGTTACAGCTGACTTAATATGTGAATATATTTTTTAAGCATACTTAATTTGAATTAATGCAGAAGAACCCCCTGGAATAAACGTTACCGCTGGTCCTGCCAAGAACATCCGGTGCCACCTTGCAATAATTTGGGGGATTTTATTATGAGCTATTGGCACAAAACATACCTCTAATGTAAACATACTAATGTATGATTTAATAGTTATTAGATTAAAGAGAATATTTGTATTTTTTCACCCATCTAAATCAACAACATAAACCCAGTTTCATCACTCTTCTGCTGCATTTTCCAAGTTTTGCTGCGGCTGATTAAAAATAAACTGCAGGCTTCCACACAGCGCTGTAGTCGCAGTATCTCTGCTGTAATTAAAGCACCAGCGAGTTAACCCCTGACTGCTGCAGAAACACACAATGTGCACAAGATATATTTAGATTCTGATGTTATGTTGCATAACTAAAATGCATTTTTCTTCACATCAGTGGAGGATCATTGCGGGAGGCACCAAATGCATCCCCAAATCAGAGCTTCCAGTCGAGGAGGATGATCCTCAGTCGCAGCCGGCGGCGCCTCCCAGCAGTCGCCTGTGGCTCCACCCCAGTGACCTCAGCATTGCCCTTTCAGCCTCCACCCCCCTCTACCCTCCTGGCAGGATCATCCACGTGGTGCACAACCATCCTCCAGAGACATGGTGAGAACATTGATTTGAAAGCTTTCCGAAGATTACAGCAATTAAATCCCCCAGCGTTTGTGTTTTTTACCGTTTTATCTGTAGGAGAATCCAGAAGTGAGATCAGTCATCAGTTGAGTGGTTTGGGACCTTAAAGCTTTGTGCAAGAAAACATACATTTTTTTTTTACCACACAAATGGTGGAGTGGTTGTGTAACTGATGCGTGGACACAGTTAACTCAAAGCAAATCTTGTATTTGTTTCACACCTGCGACATAAAAGAACTGGCAGCTCAGTAGGAAAAGGTATACGTTACATACTGGGGACAGTGTGGGTTTACAGTGTTTCACACAGCCCGCCCCTACTCCTCTGTCTGCACACTGCTGCTCTCTCTAACATCACTTACTTTTTTAATCTGCCTGTCTCTTATACATTTTTCTTTATGCCTGGTGTTTTTAATTTTGCACTGTGTGGGATCATATTTACAAGGGCCATATAATTTTTTATTTATCGATAATGGTTAGACATAATGAAATTTTGCTATGATTCTGTCAGACACCGGTATCAAACATTGTGCACCAGCTGGGCTCTTATCAGGGGCTAGAATACATTTCAGTGATCTGGTGAATAAAATATGGATTTCACTGTATAGCTTTAAGAAAGATGCAAGAGTTATCTGTGATGTGAGGTGGTAACAACTGTTGTAAAACAGCTTTGGAACAGAACATTTTTTCATCTTTATTCACTTGTCAAGTTAGATAACACTGTCTGGTTTGCTTTAAAGGGAAAGTTTGGATTTATTAAAGCATGGTTTTATTAGGTTCTTATCCATATTAAGTGTATTCACCCTCTGAACCTGAAGCTGTTTCAGGGCGTTTTCTGCTCTTTTTACATTTTACTCACTGTGACTTTGTATTTCACCGCAATATATAATTCCTGCAGCTCTGTGGAATCAGCACAATCATAGCTGGGAGTCTGAACAACTCAATGATTTTGTGCAGGTCAACATAGTTAGAATGACATAAATCACAAGACAAGAAAGAAATGCAAGATGAATTTCTCGGATAAATAATTTTTGGAATAAAATGGAAATTTTTTTATTTAAATTGGGTCTCCACATGCTAAACAAATTAACTATTTGCATTCGTACAACCTCAACTGTCTAGTTATCTAGTACCTGATTGTGTTAGTTATTTTATTTATTTTTGACGACGTTTTAAATAAGACATTTAGAAAAGGTGATTTTTGAAGCCTTTTGTTTGGCTTTGTTTTTTCTAAGAGAAACTTTTGAACTTTTTTGATCTGTTCAAGGACTGCCAGTTAAAATTTCAAAGTTAAAATTTGTACAATAATGCCTGTTTTTACAGTCTATGTCTATGATAAATAATGTATTTATGGCAATCTTTTCAAGAAACCTAATGTATTAATCTAACCAGTGTTATGGTAGGGTTAAATTCAGAAGATGGCAGTCGGTACCCCAGTATGGAGAAGCAGACAGGAGGAGCAATAAACAAGCTCAGCTCTGAAAAGCTAAACTGTGGATAAGGACAGCTGCAAAACATAATTTAGCCACCTGAAAAAAATAGTTTAGACCACCGCTGGAAACCAATTTACTTAAATCAACTAACTCAAACGAATGCTGCCCGGTGAGTGCGATGATTTACACAGAAGCAGGTAGCCTTTAACTTGCAGAAGGGGATTAAAGATTCCACGGCTAAGACAACAGTAATTAAACTTCATATGTGTTTGTAATGTCTTATAATGGAGCTAATGCAACGACGCTGCTGGATGCTTCTTCATGGTCCTCCTCTCTATTCTTACTGTAGTAAGTAATGAGTTGAAGCAGGGTTTTCCATAATGCAGCTAGTGAGCGTTTTCCCCCAACTCTCCTATTCTTGCTTCTAAAATGAGCTCATTTCTGAAGTCTGTCATAGAATATTCCACTCAGCGGTGTCATTCGCTGGATTCGGCTTCTCCCACATGGATACTGAGGCAGGCTGTTGCTAAAATCAACATGTGTGTTCACTTTGTCTTTCATGGTGATTGACAGACTCTCTTTCTCTTTCCCTCCCTGAAGCTGTGGCCAGGAGGAGCCAACCTACTCAGCTCTGTGGGGGGACAACAAGGCCTTCGATGAGGTCATCATATCACCCGCCATGCTTAATGAGCACATGCCCCACATGGTGATGGAGGGCCTCAACAAGGTCTGTGTTCTCTGTGTGCATGCAGGGGGATTTGCTTGGGCGGACTTTAAAAATGGTGGTGAAAGGACTTTTAAATCGTGTTCCTGTTTTCCAACACGGGGTCATTGAATTGGTCACTGATGAATATGTGTGAATTGTCTGTAACTTTAAAAATTTGAATGCATTCATCAATATTTTATAACAATAAAGGGGGATACCACTTTGCTTTATAATATAATTTTTAAACTTAAGGGAGAGGACAGAAAGTGAGTCTTGGTTATGTTTCACATGAAATATAATACATTGGTTAAATCCCTTCTTTAATAATTCTTTTGCAAAGTCACAGATTTTATAATATTATTGCTGAGTAGTTTCACTGTGTTGTGCTGACAGTAAATGTCAATTGCTGCTGTGGGCATAATCTTTGAGTAGTAATCAGTGTGAGAAACTGAAAATTTAGCAATCCCAACATTTGGAGACAAAGACAAAAATTGCCTTTTAAATTTTTTTTTTTTTAATATAGATCCCCTTTGTACATTAGCTAAAACATTTTTGATGTTTTCTCCTCAAATAGAAAGTACAACATCCAGTAGTTATCTGTCCACATGCCTTTATAAATGCTACAGTTATGAGTTTCATTGCATGTATTTATTTATAAGGACAATAGACATGAATCACACTGCTGTGAGCTGTGCCGTAGTCAGCCAGCTGGCAATTTTTCAGCTGCAGTCGTTTGGCGAGATGTTCAGACACGACTCAGGTGACGGTGGAACAAGACGCCATGAAGACAACAACATTATGTCATTCTAGAGGGAGTTCCAGTTATTATCAGTAATGGAAGTGAAAGCTTTCTGTCATTTATGCCGGGCAAAGAAGTTTGACATTAATGGAGAAAACTCATTGAAGATGAGTGATGCATTTATGATCTCTTCTGCCTTGAAATCCATCTTATGTTTGAACACCGCAGCAGTCGGAAAGACAACTTTCAAATAGACTGAAGTGATTTATTTCATAATACTATGACAACATTTTCGGTTTCCAGTGACTCTTTTTAGTGGTATGCCCCTTAAGTGTCAAGTTAAACAATCTTTTCTGTCAATGTGTGCATGTGACCCGTCATTTACCTTTGACTTACCTCACCTCTGGTTTTCTTCCAGTTTCAAAGCATGGGAACTGCTCGCTCCTGGTTTTATGGTGTTCTCTATGGTGACCGTTACTAGCATTACCTTCACAGGCACTGATCATGTTTTGATCACAGGGTTTTAATGTGTGTGTTTGCATGTGACAGATCCACTGTGGGGATTTCACTCTCATGTGGCAAAAGTTGTATGTTTGGTATCTTTCTGTGTACAAGGTTTTTTTTTACATGTGTCAGTGTGTTTCTGGATGGATGATTATGAGTTCTGCAATGTGTGTGTATGTAAAACACTGTGTAAAAAAAGTGGAAGTCTCCTCCGGGTCTGAAAAATGATGCAGATGCAGAAGTGTTTTAAACGTGCATTCTTTCTATTTGCCAGCAGGGGGCGACTCCACTGGTTGTATAGAAGTCTGTCTTAGACAAAATGACACTACTTCTCACTTGGTTTATTACCTCAGTGAACATTTTCGTAATGAATTCATGGTATTCATTGCTAGTTTCAAGTTCATTTTGTAAATTATTGTCCCATTTAGAGTAAAATAGACGACAAAGCAGGTTATGCTTTAGGGCGTGGCTACCTGGTGATTGATAAGTTGCTTCCACAGCGACCTGTCAGTGAGGATAAAGGTGGAGCAATGCGTGTTCATGGCACAATGTACGTTTGAAATAGACGTGAACTTGTTTGTTGTTTACCTATTTGTTTTTAGTTGTTTTGTTTGTTTGTTTAGCCGTACATAGTGTCCTCTGGTTCTCAGTTAGCTCCACCCTCTTTTCCAAATATGGCCACTTCTGGCTCCAAAAAAACCCCCAAGATGCCACAGGCTTGATGCCACACTGGAGGCTTCAAAATAGTAGTACACAAACCAGTGGGAGACCTCACGGTGGCTGCGTCCACTTCTTTTATACAGTGTGTGTGTGTGTGTGTGTCTGTGTTGTGCCTAGTCTGTAGTATGATACCTCTGGTGTTTCTGCAGGTACTGGAATCTGAGCAGGAAACTTGGGAAGCAGAGGAAGTTGAAGTCTATCAGCCCACCTGCAGTACTGCTGCACTCATAACCTCACAAACAGATATAAACTCTAGTCCTCTTCCCTCTGTTTCCTCCTCTCCCACTGACAAAGACCCGTCTAGCACTGCCTCCCTCACAGAGACCGAGGTTGTCTCTGTCCCCCCGACTGTCGTTGCTTCTTCCTCTTGTTCGGATGCTGAGTCTGTTCCTCCTTCTCCTCCTCTGTCAGACTGTACTTCTGCCTCAGAACCATGCATCGTTTCTGTCCCCCCACTTTCTAAAAGTCCTTCCAACGCTCACTCGGGGGCGCTCTCAGTTGAAGATGATTCATGCGATCAAACACAAACCCAATCAGACCCACCAGATCCGTCTCAACCTTGTGTAGATGTGATTGCTCCTCCGGTTTCTGAAATCCTGTCTGATGAATCTGACTGTCCTCAGAAAGAAAATTCTCCCTGCGAGATAGTCATATCATGTGGCTCTTCGCAAAAAGTCTGTAGTTTACAAGTGCAGAACAGTCCTTCTGACACTCTTGTCTAGACTTTATAACACTCAGTATTGACTTGTCCTTCGTTAGCCTCTATGCACAACACAATTATTAATCTAGTCTTTTCTAATAAAGAATGAATTCATTGTGAAACTCTTAAAGTCCTCCACTAAAAAATGTGTATCAGTAAAAAGTTTGTCGAGAGAGAGAGAGGTGTTTTCACATTCCTCCAGGCGAGCCAGACTAGGTACATCACAACTGTGAAAGCCAGTATCAGTCTAATATGCAAAAGTGGTAAATTAATCATGAATCCTTCACTGCAGAGCAAAACTCATCAGTACAGAGAGTAAAAACACACTGTGACATCATAGCAGATATAATTGTATGTTTGCTAACTACACGTACCATTCTAATACGTCTGCTAGTCGCTGATTTAGGTGCAAAAAAAGACTCGTCATCTGGGTCTGGAAGCTCAGATGTATGACTGAGTCTCTCAGATGTTTCCTCTAATGGAGAAAATAGGCCAAACTGCGACAGAACCTCTGCAGGGTGCAGAATGTGAGCGGCAGCCGACCGGCGCTGCTCTTTCACTGGCCAACCTGGCAGGAGCAGCCGTGGTGGGCACATAGAGTTGTTGTTTGTTTTTTACTTTATATGTTTAAAAGAAAAACATGTTAAACAAAATATACATATACATGTCAACAGTATTTTTATTTACTTTAAAATTAGAGCTGTCAGTCTATTACAAAAATGTACTAATTAATCGTGCCTTATCACTTTTTTTGTGTATTTGTCCCTTGAAAATGTCCATGTCTGTTTTTTCTTTGCCCTTTTTGGAGAGTCAATCACTTTCCTTCATGGCAAGATACCAATATCCTCGCTGTATCTTTAAAAGTCCAAAACGTTGTTAATTTTTAAAAAATATTTTACAATCACAAAAAATTAATGCATGGATTTTTTTTGATTGATTGTTTAAGGATTCTTTTTTGGGCATTTTAGCTTTATTAGATAGTGACAGAGAGAATAGAAAGGGACCTCGGGCCAGATTCGAACCTGGGTCTGATGCAACAAGGACTAAGCCTCAGCCCCATTAATGTGTTATTTTAAACATGTCTGCAGGAAGACTTTAATCACAGTATTAATAATAACACTAACAAGTTTTAAAGTGCCAGATTAAGATGATGTGATTTTAGGCCCATGGGGTTCAGTAGGAGAAACATTTAGCCTGATGTTAAAACTCCTGGGAGTCCTGGGGAAAACACCTTCTTTAAAGACTGATAGTAACATTTAAAAAGTGACTACAGAGGAGCCTGCCAGCTTCTCCACTAAAAGTAGCCATAAAAGCCTGAAGCAAAGCAGAACAACTGATTTAACAGTTGAGGTAAAACTGGAAAAATGTTCTCACTTGATGTTAAGACTTCCTTTTGCTCTTTCCTATTACACATAAAAACTAGTGGCTGAGTGCCGCAGGTCCCGGCAAGCTCTCTGGATGCCGTCAAAGGGTGTTGCTGGAAAAATTAGAAAACAGGGAGGTGAAACTAAAAGGAGTTGACGAAGCAAGTCGAGGCAAGGAATGTGCGTACACAGCAGCACGGTGATGGGTGAATGGCATCATTAAGTCGCCCCCGGAGTATAACTCAGGTTAATTTGGTATATATAACAGCAGAGGAATATGTAATCCCTTTAAACCGTAGGGTCGAAAATAGCTTTTTACAACCCTGCATGATGAGTCCACCTGCACGCTCCCTAATGAGATTCATCATCCAGATTCCCTCACATCAACCCTTCATTCTCCTCCGTTCCTCTCACAGCTACGGTACATTCGGTCAAGTGCTGTGGCATGAACTCGCTAACCCCGTTCCTCAAGCTAACAAGTTTTCTTTGTATTCACAAAGTTTCCATGGTAACCTAATTTCTTCCACATTAACTACTCTTTCTTCCTTCTTGGCTCAGTGTTTCAGAAGCTGCAGCTCTTCTCTTCTCTTCTTTCCCCCCCTCTTTTTTTTCTTTTGCCGTTTTTGAAAGCACATATTCAGCCTTTCCTCAATCAGAGTCTCTTCAAGGGATTGTCAATTACTCATCAGCAGCAGATGGAGTAACAAATGTGTAAATATGGAGTACTCTGCTCAGCTCTGCTGCTCACTGAGTCAGACAAATGTCCTCTTATTACTGCCTCGGCACAGTGGAGGACTTTTATTAAGACTGGAAATTATATTTTTATGATCTCCACTGTGCATTGCATAAAGCTTTTTCATAATTTATATATGTCGTGAATATATGGCTGAAGGGGTTGCAGAAGATTATTGCATAATGCAAAATTACAAGTAGGAATTTTTCTCTTTGGGTACAAAGTCTGCAGTCTCATTTTCTTCTACTTGATTTTTTTTGTGAAGTCCTTGTGACTACAGCTGCAGGTGATGCTTGATGTGATATGTCGGTGCCAAATATTTGCTGTAGTTTATCACTTACAGCCTTCATATCCTCATGTATCATCAGTCAAACTCACCCATGTAACATCACCATGTTTTCATTTGTTTAATAACCATCTGCATAACCCAAACGTGTTTGTTTTCATCCCACATTTAACTTGCTGAGCCTGTGTCCTTATGCATTTCAGTTTATGTTTACATTCATGTCTATTTTATGTCCCAATGTCACATGAATTGTATGTTTTTTTGTCTGTTTTATACCAAAATGTGCTTCCACTAAGTGTATTAACCCATTAAAGATAACCAAATATGTGTAATCGTGTGTTGATGTGATTTGCCGTTAGTGTTTGTTCTCCTCACGTCAAGATTTGCGTTTGTGTTGTATGTTTGTGAAGATGCATGTGCAGTTGTCTAATGGTTTACTGTCCCTCATCATACTGTAGGTCTTGCGTAGTTCTTGCTCAGGCATCATGACTCCATTGTGGGTGTTTAATGTCAGTAAGAGTAGGTGTGAGCTCTCCATTAGATTGCACTTACATTTATCTGAACTACTCTGTGCTTTTTTAACACTATAATAATAGACGGATTCATATCTGCAGTTAAATATAGTGTGTAGTGGTTTCTTGGATAATATCATTGAAAACCATTATTATCTTACTCGGGGTGATCCAAATAAGTAACTAGGCTTCTGAGATTTATTATGCAAGATATCTGTGGATGTCTATGGATGAAAACTGACTGTGTGTGTCTTTGTTGATGATCCCTAAAATATTAAATGCATTGTACAGTGATTAATTTATCTTAACCTCCAGGATTCTTTTCATCCCCTATTCTGACTTGGATGAGGAATGCAGCATAATTTATTTTTATTTTTTTATGACTTTTTTTCTGTTAAGTGTCAGTAAATTGAGATTTCTCTGCAACAATTTTTTAAAAAAGTGTCAGAAAAAATATCAAATTTTCCTGATTAGAAAAAAAAAAAATAGGTTGTCGGGATTTTTTCCCCCCAGTTTAACACAGTTTGTGACTCTTATCTTTATGCAGTTATTATTCTTTTCATCTTGACTCCCAGTGCACCCCCTCCCTGCTCTCTGGCCCTCCTCATACCTTTTTCACGTGTCTGTGTGCACCTCTGTGCTTGTGACAGGTGCTGGAGAACTACAACAAAGGGAAAACCGCTTTGCTGTCAGCAGCCAAGATCATGGTGAGCCCCACAGAAGTGGACTTGAACCCAGAGAGCATGTTCGTGGATACATCAACGACTTCTCAGCAGCCGACGCCTACAACCCACCACCGCAGGAACAGTAGTGTTCGGTTAGTACACCAGGCACCACTGTGGGTGTGTTGGAGCCTCAAAAAATATATAAAACACTTTGTTTGATCCTCTGTATATTCAGTTTCCCCTCTAACTTTACATACAATGGAGCAAACCTCCTCCTAAGCTGTAGGGATAATCATGGGGACATGTCTCATTTTATTTTAACTTTCAAGGCAATACTAAACAAGACTACTGCTACTAACTGCTACTTTATTGTTTTCTCAAAATCATCGTTTCTGTCTGTTCTGTTTGGTTTAAAAAAACAAGACAAAAACCATTACTACGGTAAGCAAAGCATGCCAATACTAATTTTGCATAATGTGCTCCCTTTTCTCATGCACGCATGCACGCTGTTTGACTACAGAGCAGTTGCAACGTATGGTAGTATTGAGTTCCCACCTCGCCCCCTCTGGTTTAGCCCCTGTCCAAAGTCAGTGTGAACTTCTGGTAGTTGAATGATGATCTATCTCTCCTGTATTAGATCTTAATACAAGAGCACCAGGATACACTCCTGGCCTCCCTGTCTCTCCTTCTCTCTGTTCTTCCTTCCATCTATGTAATGTTTTGCTGGTAGTCACCTAGTCTGTAGAATCTAGATTTGGTTTGATCACTAACACTTTCCAGTTTTTCCCTTCTTTAACCCTTCGTAAGTTGTTTTGACCCGTTTTTCATGTCTGTCTTGTGTTTTGGATCCCCTCTCCCCTCCTTTCCCCGTCACTACTCTCCAACCCCTTCTTCTCCTCTCCTCTAGTTCGTGTGCCCAGTCTGAAATATCTCTGGATGGTTTCTCTGAGTGCCCTCCTCCCCCAGTGCCTGTAGTGCTGCGTGGAGCACGGGAGCGCCTGGCAGTGGAGCTGAGGGACCGCAAAGCTCCTCTGGCTGTCATGGAGAGTCTCTCAGACGCCGAATCCCTCTATAGTCTCGATTCCCGACGCTCCTCAGCTGCGCTGAGGGGTTCGCCATTGCTGAGCAGCCTCCCGTTCCCTTTGGATGCCCCCATCCCGGAGGAGAACCCGTCTCTCAGCTCTCGCACTGAACTACTGGCTGCCGACTGCCTCTGCCAGGAAACGCCAGAGCACCTGGGTGAGGTCGGGCCCTTCTTTACCCCGATGGATTCCAGATCCACCCCAGAATACCCCATGCGACTGTCTCCGGCCACACCTCGCTACAGTGGACACCATTCCCCAGCTCTGCTAAACCAGAGCGCCTTGGCTCAGCCTTTCAAGCAAGAGCCCAACCGAAAAATGCTTCCTGATGGGGATGACCAACAGATTCCTGGTGTCTACAGCCCAGGGAGCACTCCCATCGCTCCCCTGAGCCCACAAATTGGTTCTAGACCAATGGATAGAGAAAATGAAGATTGGGAGCTGGAGTCAGCAGGGAAACCGTTAAGTGCAGAGACCAGACCGGCAGCTTCTACTCCTCCACCCCCACTGTCCAATGGAAACCCCAGCCAGGCGGTGCTGGAGTTCGCCCAGTACTTAGACTCTCTATTCAGACTGGACGGCAGCAGCTCACCGCCTCTGGAGCTGTCTGACGGCGAGTCGGAGTCAGGCCGGGGCTCCTTCGGCCAGGGTGAGTGTCTCGGAGACGGACAGCCGCTGGATGACAAACAACTCCTGGCCAGAGCAACACTGGAGCCTAACCTAGTCCCCAAGCCCCCACGCACTTTTGCTGGATCTGCTGACCCCTCTTCTGGCATCTCTTTGTCCCCCTCCTTCCCTCTCTCGTCGTCCGAGGAGCTCAACGACCTTTCCCCCGGCGAGGGCGCCCTGCCGGCCATGCACTCCCTACGAACATCTAGCCCTCTCCATTGTCCTGAAGAGAACACACTGTCCTCTATGGTGTAGACTCCAGTGTCCTTTGCTCTAAATTGAGAGGTGCAGTCATCCAAAATGTAAAACATATCACAGTACATGCATGCGATGGAATGCAGTCACTCATCAGAGATCCAACGACAGAACTCGACTGACCAATTCACAGACTATATCTCATTCTTCAGGTGTCCCCTGTGAACGCTGTTAATAGCATTTTCACACTATTGCAATGACTAAGAAAAAAAAAGATACCTCTCTCTGCATGCCAGGGGGCTGTACTGCTTTTGGGTGAATATAAATAACTGTAGCTTCACAATGCCATTCCAAAACAATGTCGTCTCACCCACGTAGGGACGTTGCATCAATTCTCGACTTAACAAAATCAAAGGGAGAATACTTAACTGAGCAGGGATTCAAAAACTAACACTGTAGAAGAGGTTAGCATAGGCACATCATCTGGGTTGATGTACTTTACAACTTCCTGCACCCTCAGCAGCTCCGGAAAAAAAATTTTTGTCCAGCTTTTTTGTTTCATTTTTATTTTTTCAAATCAGGAATGTGAAGATGGACTTATATTCGTCAATCAATAGAAGTGAGAAGACATTATGAAATGTTCCTCAGGTCTATAAAGAATTGACTTTGAGAAAGAGAGTAAGTGTGTTACATTGGTGAGAATTCATGTGTCTTAAAAATTTAGTGATTGTGACAAAGTTATTACAGACGCCTATGGATGTTTTTGAGTCTTTTGGTTACTCTTTATAGTGCATGAAGTTTTTTTTTTCTTTATTTTTAAAGAGAAATTGTCAATAAGCCACTTAGATTGACATTTGGATACTCTTGCACACATCATATTGCTCAATTTATCCCCCTTTGCCAAAAAATTTAATACATTGTATTGCCAAATGTATTTATGAGATGTAGTTTTGTATATGTATATGGATATTGCTTTATTTAAACATAAGCTAAGTTCATTATCTCCTTCCCATTCTGTTGGTTCCCATGCAGACTGTTACACAGCAACACCACAGAAAAGATGCCATCCTGACCTTAAAACACTGCCATGGCTTTCATTTGGAACACACAACCTCTGTACTTTGGGTTTGAACCAATAATGTACTTGCAAATAGTCTCCTCACTACTGTACCTTTCTCTTGGGAGAGCTCTTAGCAATGTGCCCGGGTCAGGGTCTGCATGCTTTATGCATTTCAGAGTAGCATGGCTGGTATAGAACAAGTCTTGTCATTAAGTCACAGTAAATAAGCTCTAAACATGTGCAGAAATGATAATATATGTAAACTCAAAAACCTTTTTAGAGGCTCATAAAACGCCCCAGGATATCATCTCTCTTGTTCTCAAGGTGCTCTCGGTCATCTTGGACATCAAGGTGTTTGCTTCCCTTTAATGTGGTTCATCTCAAGCCCCCTTGAGGTTGGACTGAATGAATGGGCTCGAAAACATCACGTATGCCGAATCTAAACGCTGTTGGTGGCATACACTCTCTTCCATATCACTCTGGGTGTAACAGGTGGCTCACAATTTGCATTATTTATTACCGTTAATGTTGTTATCACTTTTATTGCTATATTTGATGGTATTATTATCCTTATTGCTCTTGCAACAGATTGGTTTGAAGTCAGTGGTTTTTATCTCAATTTTTATTTTTTATTTTTTTTTATTTTTTGGGACAGTGCGGGGAACTTTTTAGACTTTGCCCAAATGTAAGGAGTTCTATATTTCAGCTTTTTTTCTGTCCGAGTGGAAAAAGTATTTGACATTCTGCCATGGCATGGGGACAATATGCTCTTTTTACAAACGTTTCATAGTGGTGAGACACGCTGCAGATTGACAGCCTGCTCACAGTGACCTTTGGTGCAGCCTGGAGTCACCATAGTTTTCTGCACAGGCTCTCCATTCGGATTAAGATTTGCTGTGATTACTCACAGCCCACAGCTCCAGCCAGTTTACAGTCTGACACTACTCAAATCATGCTGCCAGTCCCAGTAGACTATCACAAGATACACTAAGGTTGGGCCAGCAGTTACCTACATCCAGTAGCTTTGCTTGCAGCCGGTCATCCACTCAAACACTCCTGAAAGAAAGCACTACAATACTTTCCACCATGATGTGTACAGCACCATGTTCTATGTGTAATTATTTATGCAGATGTCTAAAAAAAAAAAGATGAATTCCAATAGAGTCATGTAGAAAACAACTATATAACAACAAGGAGATAATGACTATATTAAAAGATATCAGTATTGACATATAGAAGAAAAAAAATATTTCATCTGAAAGTTATTTATTCAAACTATTGGCAGAGTTACAAATTGGTCTATATTGAAAGAAGAATAATTCAACTATGTCTTGTCCATGTTTACCTGGTTTGCTTCCCCTCCTTTCCTGCCCCACAATGAGAATGTATTTAATCCCTCCCCCACACTGCCCTGCCTGTAATGGAATAAACTACAAACCATGAAAATAACTAGGAATGTCTGTCATATCTCTTCAGCATGCACCACTGCAACCCTGATTCCAAGAAAGCTGGGACATTGCCTAAATAAAACTGACTGTAATCACTTGCTAATCCTTTATGACATATGTTAGAGTGAAAGCTGTTAAAAGATAATATAATCAACCACTTAAAACCTGCACGCCAGCGGGTAAGGGTAGGGGTGGGATTAAACCAAAAATGTTTGGTTTTATGACTGTAATAGGCACAAATGCAGAACCAAGGTGTTGTCTTTCCAATGAAGCATCATGTATTTTCGCCTAACAATTCTTTTTTATAAGCTTTGGCTCAAAATATTTTTGGTCCGATCCTAACCTTTCCCCTCCAGCTAAACTACCAACAGCATTTTAATGACAAATGACCACAAATTTTTGTTCACGTCTCATGTTTTCTGGGTCTGCTTGTTTACTTGATTTATACAAATTGCAAAGATACAGTTTTGCATGATAAGATATAATTGGAGCATACAGTAAATGTCTTATTTACAGGAGCCCTGCAGGTGCTGGAAGTCCTTTAAAACATTCAAATGTTATTGTGTTGTTTCCAAGGTTTGCATAGTGCTTGGATTTTGAAAAAAGTGCTTGAAATTAGTTGAAATTTAGTTTATATAGGATGCCAAGCACTTGATTTGTGAAGTTAAAGAAGAACTCTGTCACAAGACATAATTTTGGAAGTTTATAGCACAAAAATTTAATTTTTAATGTGTTGAAGTAAATCAGTATACTGTATGTGTAATTTACCACAGTTGTGTGGTGCTGGAAAAGCTTTAAAATGCCTGAATTTGACTTTGGAAAAGTTGTAGGAACCTGGTTTTATTGAGTTTCTCCTAACAGATATTTTAAGCTGTATTTAATCAAATAATAACTTGTTTTAAACAACTGACTTTTGAAGTAACATGGATTCATGGAGGCTTGTGCTGAGGAGTAGTAGGAGTAAACAGTTGGGGTTTAGGTTTGATGTAAAGAGTGTGTCATCAGTTTTAGAACTGCTGAGTACAGATTTTGAGTAAAGATGGCATGAGTTGTCATGAGCTATATTTAAGCCCAAGTGTAGGTGCAGTGTGTTGTGAGTGTGCAGCAAATCTGATGGAGTTGAGAATTTTTTTTACTGTTAAGCTTCATAGAGGTTGCCTGGGTCGGATGGCAACTTGAATCTGCCTCAAAAAGTATAATCACTGAGTTAGCATTAGCTTATTAGTCTGTGGATGTTTGATTTTCTTGTCTATTGCCATTTATTTCTAGTTCACAAGATGATCATATCACAATATCAGGTAAGTGTACAATATTCGAAATAAATCCCAGTCAACACAAATATCCTTCAATCAAACAGAAAGTGAGACAAAACAGGGACAATAATTGATATGTATATTCAATCATTCAATGGTTTTTGCTTTATTTTTTATTATTTTAAACATTGTATATTGATACTAAAGACCTCAAAACTATGAAAGAATACATGTCTGATTATGGAGTAAAAAGATAAGTGTTAAACAAACCAGAATTTGTTGTGTATTTAAGATTCTTCAGAGTTGCCCACTTTTGCTTTATATTTCCATAAATATATTAATAATAATTATGATAACATGGGCTTATAATGACATACATGCTAATAATACCCCAAACAGCAAAACTATAAATTAATCAAATACTAGTTTTGATATCAATAAACCTATAACACGAACACAATTAAAATAGATCATTGTGAAATAGCCTGACAATAAAAGAAAAATAAAGGAAAAAATGTGAAGAAAAATTATTTTAAGTTAATTTAAGTTCATGTTCTCAACTCTGATCTGTGAGAACAATGTGACCAGTTACAAGCCCTCACAGTCTGTAATTTGTGTTATTAATGTTTGTTTTTACTTTATTTTTTTAATTGTATTGAAGTCCAAGTATTTCAGTAATATTTGTAGACTGTGGGTTTATATAATCAATGTCCTGATAAAACCAGTAGATGGAGCTCTTGCATCTGGTATTAAACCCTGACAGTTTGTCTGAAGGTGGTCTGAGGGGCTGTTCAAGGAAGACAAATGCAAAGGGCAAATTTGTGTAAAGCATGTTGAAACTACTACTTTTTTGTTTAATTTTTTTGTTTGGAAATTTATTTTTAACATATAAGAAAAAAGAATACAAACATAAAAACAAGTAATATTTACTGAAAATTAAAAGCATACTTCTATATTTAAATCAAATATTTACAATTCATTCAGTCAATTATTTATTTACAGAAAAATAGACTATAAAGGAATAGATATAAATTAGGAAAACTAAAGAAATTATTAATTGTGACTGTATGGCAAGTAGAAGTAGTAAAAAGAATCAGTGTACAATACCATACTATATTTGTTAAATACTAAATTGGTAGCCTACTTCTACACCTCCTCGCCCACCAGAGGGAAGCACCCCTGAGTCAGGAATGAAAGGGAAAAAAGACTCACTTCCGACGTCACGACCCGCCACACTCTACCTCTGATTGGCTCGTACTCGCTGCGCGTGACGGTAACTGTATCACGGTAAGCCAATCAGATGCAGAGTAGGCCGGGTCATGTCTTCCTAAGGAAAAAAAAGGTATCTCATTAGCTTGATGCTAAGTTAGCATTAACACTGTGTTTACAAGCTGTTTTCTAACCGTTGCCATGAATTAAGACCAAAGTGTTGAACTCCGTTCCTTTTAACTTCTCGGTAGGTAATATATATGTCTTTAACGTCTGAAATGTCTCATTTGTAACTGTTTTATAACGTTAAATGATGTTAGAATGATTTTAGGGAGCCTAAGATAGCTAACAAACGCTACGTTAGCTGCGGCTAGCCAAGTTAGCTTCCTACTCAACCAATTTAAGCCACCTTTATTGCTGTTACTTTATTTACCATTAAGCTACCTAAAATGTAAGATATATTTCTCCCGTTATTGTTACCATTTTGGTGTGGTGTCATTGGCATATGGAGATATGTTGTTACAGTTTACGTTAGTCGTGTTGTTGACAGCAAATGCATTCAATTTATCTACCTTAGTATCATATGACAACATGAGCTGCACTATTAACGTAAAAAATCCTAAGAGATTTTAGGGGAACTACGATCCACTTTTTATCTGGAGTAACCTTTTCTTTTAGACGGTGTTTATTGTGTAATGTAACGTTTCAGACCCTGTCATAAATCACAAGGTTGTTTTTACAGTGGCTGGTTGGAGAGAGAGGTGTCAGCCATGTATGCCTCTGGGAAATACAGCTCGAGGGGGCCTGCTCTCATCCCGCGGATGAAAACCAAGCACCGCATTTACTACATCACCCTCTTCTCTGTGGTGCTGCTTGGACTCATCGCTACCGGGATGTTTCAGTTCTGGCCCCACTCCATTGAGTCCGCAGCTGACTGGACCCTTGAAAAACGCAGTGTGCACGACGCACCTCTGGTCCGCCTGCCTGTCTCCAGCCCCATTCCTGAGAGGGGGGACCTCAGCTGTCGCATGCACACCTGTTTTGACGTGTACAGATGCGGCTACAATCCTAAAAATAGAATCAAGGTAACTGCTTCTAAAAACAACTCTCACAGCTTAGAAACATTGTGTTCCCATTCAATATTTTGCTTTGTTATGACCAATTATTAAAATTGTGGCTTTTTTTTAGGTGTACATCTACCCTCTGCAGAAGTTTGTAGATGAATTGGGGGTTCCAATCAGCAGCACTGGCCTGTCTCGAGAGTATAATGACCTGCTCAGTGCCATCTCTGACAGTGACTTTTACACAGATGACGTCACCAGGGCTTGTCTTTTTATCCCATCCATTGATGTGCTGAACCAGAACTCACTGCGCATCAGAGAGACTGCCCAGGCTCTGGCAATGCTACCCAGGTAAATGTTTACAATAGAGCCCCTCACTATGAAATTCGGTGTCCTCATGAGTTTTGACCATGTAGCAGAGTTTGTCACTTTTAGTTACTCTCTCTAGTCATTCATCTTAATGAACCTCTTGTTCTTAAATTGCTCTAATATATATGTTGTTATCATTGGTGTTACAGCTCATATGTCATACTAGCCCAAAATGTTTATTTTCTGTTCAAGAAAGCAGAAGGATTTCAATATTTTTAGTATCATTACATTTTTTGAACAATCTTTTTTTATTATTATTAATCAATTAGTTGTTTGGTCTATAAAATGTCAGAAAACGGTAAAAAATGTCCTCAATTGTCATTTTACTGCCATAAAGTAATAAAGAAGCAAGAACATATTTACATTTAATATGCTGGAATCAGGGAATTATGCCCCAATTTTACATAGATTATTTCTCAAACCAATTGGCAATTAATTTAATAGTTGACAATTAACTAATTAATCAATTAGTAAACATAGGTGTGAAGTGGAGAAACTAAAGTTAGTTTTCATGTTTTAAGTGACTGATATTGCTATTAAATTACTTAAAACATTAATTCAGCTCAGAAAACTAACAATATTTAATGCTGTGATCAAATAATATGTCAATGAACCTTTTCTCTCAGCACTAATCTTGTGTATGTTTTGGTAGATGGGACAAAGGGATGAATCATCTACTTTTCAACATGTTACCTGGAGGCCCTCCAGACTACAACACTGCCTTGGATGTGCCCAGAGACAGGTAACGACAGTACATTTTAATATTTAAGAATTGGTTCATTCCATCATTGGATGGAATTGAATGGAAAGTAGTAGAATAAAAACATTCATATTTAGATCAAAGGATAGGGTTGGAGCATCAATTTCATTGGCCAAAAAGTGTTATCAACTGATATACTGCATTACTACTGTCAGTTCAGACATCTAAAGCTTAAAAATGATCTATTGCGCACATTTTATTTACAACAACGGAAAGGAGGGCAGGATGTTGTCATGATTTATGTGTTTAGGATTACTGTCATCAACTTCCCCCTCGTAGACCAAAGGACAACTCATTTTTTATTTATTTATTTCCTGTTTCCGGGAATGACAAAATACATTTTCACACTACAATGGATTATGCAACTTTCAGTAGCATTTGCCATCATTCTCAAAGTGTGAAGAATGATCATTTGATGAAGATGAAAGAGATATTTACAAGCAATATGGAGAAAAGTTATTATCAAGGGGCCTTGAGAAGACGTTTCAAATCTGGTTATATTTACCAGCAGAGAGAGTTTGTATCTCAAGATGTCCTGTAGGCAGGCCAGAGTGATGGTTGAGGATGGAAGGGTTTATGAACGCAGCCTTGAGACAATGAACACTATCTTTAGCTGTAAGGAATTTCCTGGGCTCATCCAGCTGGAGTCCATTTGGCACAGAGCCTCATCAGAACCAGGTGTGTGACTGACGGTTCCGCTTTATATTCACCATGCCTAAGAATATAAAAAAAAATCCAAAGTACATTTCATCACCAAATTTCACTACATGGTATATATTAACCAGGGCTCTGAGCCTTGTTTGATGTCACTTTACGTCTCACACCATCATTGTTGGTAGCCAAAATTCTTAGAGAAGGCAAATTAAATTGAAGTTTGAGCTTTAAAGTATCTCGCTACTGCTTATGTCTTTTGAAATCCCCAGAGTGTCGAAGTATTGTTACAATCCAGGTCTATTTGTTTCAGAGCGCTGCTGGCTGGAGGTGGTTTCTCTACATGGACCTACAGACAAGGCTATGATGTCAGCATCCCAGTTTACAGCCCTCTCTCTGCGGATGTTGAGCTCCCTGAAAGGCAACCAGGGTGAGCACATCTCACACATTTTCCCTCATTATCTTATGTAGTAGCATAACATAACATCCTAACCAGATTACAGTCACTTTACTTAATTTATCTGCCATCCAGTCAAGTTGCAGGAGAAAACCAATAAGAACAATTTTTAAAAGGCATTCATGTGTTTTTGTAGATTTCATATATTATTAGTCTGTTGTTAAAATGGCATTGAATTTGGTGAAGATCAGATAATAACTTGTTTGAGACTCAAAACTTAAAGTTTATGACTTGGATGCACAGACTTTAGACTTGCTTGTGACCTGCAAAACAATGACATGGTCCCACTTCTGATTCCTGAAAATTATTTATAATCAACAATATAAATTCTGATAACCAAATGCATCTCTCCTGACTCTGTTACCCCCAGGCCTAGGCGCTACTTTATCCTGTCGTCTCAAACTGCCATCCATCGAGAGTACCGTGGTGAGCTTGAGCGCTTGAAGGAAGAAAATGGAGAAGCACTGCTCCTCCTGGACAAATGTAGCAACCTCTCCCAGGGTGCCGCCTCTGCACGAAAACGCTGTTACAAGGGGCAGGTGTTTGACTACCCACAGATCTTGCAGGTGAGATGCACAACTGTATTTAGAAAATATATTTCAGACAAAGATGAAAAGTATAATGGTAATCTAGTTTCTGGGACTTCCATAAGTGCTTCTCCGTGTTCAAAATAAACCTGAAATGTACTTTGGTTCCAGAAGAAATTGAAATTGAAATGGGTCTGTGTTTAGATGTTTGTTCGTACAATGTCAAGTCAGATGTCCCCTTAATAGTTTGCTTCCAATTTGTCTCTACAGGAGTCGTCATTCTGTGTGGTCCTGCGGGGGGCCCGTTTGGGTCAGGCTGCCCTCAGTGATGTGCTGCAGGCTGGCTGTGTTCCTGTCATCCTCGCTGACTCCTACATTCTGCCATTCTCTGAAGTACTTGACTGGAAAAGGTGAGCCTAAGTCTCTGAACAGTTGAAAAACAATGAAGTTGTACAGTCTGCCATTTTTTTGCTCACTAATTCTGTTTCTGGACAGGGCATCTGTGGTTATTCCAGAGGAGAAGCTGTCAGAGATGTACACCATCCTAAAGAGTATTCCTCACAGACAAGTTGAAGAGATGCAACGACAGGTAAGTTTCACAATGTACTAAAGGAAAAACATCTCTCAGCAAAACTTTTTAACATGTCTAATATCTAGTTACAGTTTGAGAAGCCAGATTGTGGTCAGAGGTGTTGAGAGTTTAAAAATGTGCCTGTACCCTAACCTACCAACCAACGAACCTAGTCAATGGAAGTCAAAACAAATTTTATGTGATGTGCAAAAGACAGAAATTTGGACACCACCCTCACTTTTTGTAAGTTTGGGTTTCCAACTTTGCTCAGCCTAGACTTTAAAAAGCTTTCAGCAGACTCAACTATGTTGATTTTAGCTTGAGTAAAACGCACTGACGGCAGCCCACTCTCTCTTTCCATTTGATATCTGTATTGAGCCACAATAAACAAAAGTGAAAGCAGCTTTGAGAGAAGTGCAGCAGTTCAGCTGCTCCTCATTCCCTTGTATCAACTCTAGTCCATTTACTAATTATACTGGCCAAACAGACATTTTAGGCCCAGGGCTCAGACACGGGCTCTGGGTTGGATTTCACCAGACAACCTCAAAAACATGACTTGCTCATGAGATGGGGGTGCAGCGGGTGGGTGTATAGCTCAAAGCTAACCTGGTAGCATAGATCTGACATTATTATCCATTGGTCACAGTGCCACTCTGCCTGCTCTGATGCTCTACAGATGGATTGAATTGGTGGCAAGTTGTCTGAGACATTTCTCTTCAGAGGGGATGAAAAGAATTTTAGTATATTGTCCATCTGGCTTGTCAAAGTCAAAGATGATGTCTTTAAATGTCCTATTTATTCAGTATAAAACCTAGAGATATTTTATTCAGTATGATGTAAAACAGAGAAAAGAAGGAAAACTCCATATTTGAGAGGCTGAAAAAAGCATTGTCTGACATTTCTGCATGATATTTTATCCAAATACTTGAGGACTATTTTTGTTTTGATTGACTAATTGATTAGTTGACAAATTTTGTAGCTCAAATGGCTTTAATTTAATTCTTCGTGAAGATGTGCTGTGCAGTTCCTCAGTTTGGCCAGCAGAGGGCTCAGCAGCCTTTGCTTTTATAATGCGTCTATCTACCCATGTGCTCTGACTTTAGTAGTTACAAAAGGTGAAGATGCGGAAAGGCAATGCATACTTGCCTCAAATGAATACTACAAAAAGAACAACTCATATTTCACTTCTTTGGTGTCATTTAAGGTTTTGTCAACACGAATTATAGTAAGATGCCTATCTAACTATCTGTGATATCAACAACAACATAAAACAGATGCTCCAAAGAAAATGAATGATAAAGATTGATTGTTTGTGTTGATTGATTTTGTAGGGAGATTAAAAGATTGATTAAACAAAGCTGAAAAACTGAAGCATTGTCATCCATCAGTTGCCATTTGGCAGGTCAAGTGTGTTTTTAGTTCACACAAATATCAGTGTTTTTTTTCTTAACACAGCAGAGAAACCTGTCGTAATGGGTGCAGTTTTGGTTCATCTGCAGGGACGGAGCATTTGATTAATTTAAGGAGCGTGTTTTATTGGAGACCAGGTCAAATTGTGATAGACTACTGTTGAGCTCCCATCAGTAGTCGGCTGAACTCATTTTCAAATTTGAGATGATGTAATGGCATCCATTTAGGTCACATTGAAAAGGCCACATACTAAACAGCTGTGAGATGTTAACAGTGCTCAACAGAGACTGCTGAGCCCATGTTTGTGTACTGACTTCCATGAGCCTACTTTGGGTCATACCCTCAAAATAGGACTCATACACTACAGACCTTTATTAGATTAACACAGCCAAATCAATTCTTTTATTAGATTAGAATACATAGGAATGGCGGAGGGGGTTATTTTTGTCTCTACTACTGTATTGGTATTGAGCTTAAGCTGCTTTTTCTTTCAGTCTGTTGAGCCGACCTGTTGTCCTGATTTTTTTAGTAACTCACCCCACCATGCAGAACAGTGCACTGGCTGATTTATAGAATATGTCAAGTCAGTCTACGCCTCTCCCCCTCATGTGTTGTCTGTTTTTCTTCAGTCCAGTCTTTTTGCATCCCATCAGACAGATCTGAACAGTCAGTCAGAATAATGACAGGTGTCATGATGATGTTTGGTCAGTCAAAAATGTAATAACAGCTCCTTAATCAAGAGTTGCAGATTTGTTTTCCTTGAAGTAATAACCAAGTTCCTCCAAAAGATTCTCATTCACTTTCTTTGTGAACACATGATGTGCCTCTATGTTGCACTGAAGAATGTTTAATCACTAGTAATCACATCTTTTATTTATATATTACATAAATATATCATTGAGATTAATCTCTTTCAAGAGTGACTCAGCCATGAGGGCAGCATAAGCATGGTTAAGCAGCAATAAACACAAACAATGCAAACAGACTGTTGCACACTACAAATGAGTGAACACAATATCCAGTTAATGTGTAAGTAAAAGCTGTAATAGCACAGTTTAGAAATCATCTGTTACAAGTAAAAGTCCTGTATTTAAAAATGTAAGTACATGATTAAATTCGCACCAAAATATACGTGAAGTAAGTTTTAATGTTTTATTTTTATTGTTGTAATATTTAGTCTTGCAAAAGTTTTAATTGTATAAAAGGTGTTAGATAATTAAAGTTTGCTTGAACTTAGTTTAGTTTATCCCTTTTAAGTATTAGTTATATTTCGCATTAATCTGATTCAGTAACTGTTAACTAAAGCTTACAAATACATGTAGTTGTGTAAAAAGCACAACATTCATCTCTGAAATAAAGCGGAGTATAAAGTAGTATAAAATGGAAATGCTGATGTTGAGCACAAGTACCTCAAAATTGTTTTTATTTACGATCCTCCACCGAACTTTTGTCAGTGTGGCAGTCTGTAATCCAGGAAGCTTTGAGGCTAACTAGCACCGAGACTGTGTAATTCCACATGAAACCTGCTGGTCTGAAGCCGTGGACCTATAGATCCAGAGTCCTGCTTGTTTGTATTTGAGCCCTTCTGGTTAGGACTGATTTACACCTGGGAGAACACGTTATTATTTATTCACCAGTCATGTTTGACTATGTGTGTGGAAAAGTGTTTTGATCACAGTTAAAAGTAAAGTGCTAATAAATCTTGAGCAAAACAATATTCCCAGTGAGCAGCTCACACGATTGAAACAGACTTTGTTTCACTGCTGTTTTTGATTATATCAGAAACACTAATGATTGCCTGGTTCTGTCCACAGCTCACTGGCTGCCAATTCTGCTCTATAGGTTGAATCATCTGTCAGGCACTTGACAACTTCCTCAGAGTTAAACAAAGTGATGCAGACTACTGTAATATAAACTGTGTTTGATCATCTATTTGACCTATTATTTTAATGATCTTAAACAACAAAGGAGTGGGAGATGCTGGGGAACTCTGTAAACTAGACGGAAATGAGAGGATAATTCGGTTTTAACCAAGCGTAACATGGGACGACTGTTTGATTTAGGAATATATTTTGGACCTGACTCTTGAGATTGTTTGCATTATTTCTCAATGTTTGCAGCAGGTTTATAGTTACATGTTGCCTTACACATGGTTTTCTTTTTATTGGTGAAATACATTTTAATTAGCTCATGGATTGAGTTGGTAAAAGTTGCTCTGTTTTGCTGCTACACATTTATATTTGTCAGTAAAAGGAACAGGAACAAAGTGTAGACTTTAGACTAGATGCTGCAAATGGAAGATAGTTTCTCTTCCTCTCTTCAACGCTGTCTCTTCTTCCATGCTCATAAAAATTCCTGCAGGCGCTGGGAGAGGGTGGAGGGTGGTGGTATGGGCCCTTGGGCCAGCACAGTTTGCTTTCTGCCTCCCCCCAGACGGAAAAGAAACTTTCATCACTGGCTGATTTATGGGCCGTTGGGATTCCCCCCTGAGATTAGAAAGTCTTTTTGGATTCTCCTCACCCCCTCTGTAAAAATAAATGCTGTTTTTGTGTTGTTGTACATCTCCAGACTGGGTGATTTAGGCATTAGTCACATGTTCACGTGCCACTATAGATCTTCTTTGTTTTGGAGCACACATTAGCTAATAATA
>CAFUXE010000695.1:602208-612210 GCA_903364295.1 Serranus cabrilla
GAATGAGGCCGGGAGGAGTTGAGTATTCCAGCAGCCTATGTGATAACATTAAGATATGGGTTAGGAGTTCAGTTATCATTAAAGTCTGCTTTTCACATTAGAGATCTGTTGAAGCAAAACAGGCATTGTCAAAAGAGATTTTAGAGGGCTTCAGAAAAAGAGTTTTTAAGGTCAGGAGGTTGGAGAAGGCTACAAAATTGTCTATAAAGACTTGGACACAAGGGGAAAAATCTGGATTTTACAACTATGACTTCACACTGGTGTTATCGTCTGTCCTGTAGTGACTACTCTAAAGCATAAAAATGACAATAAAAAAGCAAAAACAGCAAGGCTATGCCCTATCTCTCAATGTTAACGAAATTGAAAAATAATTAGTTTATCCACCCCATGATTCGAATTGCCTCATGGGGAAATCCTGCTAACAAACCAAAAAAGCTCCCCCCAAAAAAACATTTCGCAAGATACTATTTTAGTTAAGTTAAGCTCAAATGTTGTGTGAATTCATTTCTTACTTAATTTCCATTATGAAGACTAATTTTACAAACAAAGACAGGGTTTTCTTCTTTTTTTATTCAATGTTTTTTCCATCAATGCAATATTAAATTCTCTGTTGTCTACATCTGTAAAGTGAACATCTTTGAAAGCTGACTAAAGGATTTTGCTCAATGTGTCGTGCAGTGTCGAACCTCAAAGTTTTTCTTTGTCAATTTAAATTTTTATGGGTACATTTTAAGAAATCTGTCTGTTCCATTTGTCCGTAGGCACGCTGGTTCTGGGAGGCCTACTTCAGCTCCATGAAGGCAATAGGCTTGACAACGCTCCAGATCATCAATGACCGCATCTACCCATATGCTGCACGAACCTACGAGCAGTGGAACAATCCACCTGTGGTGGTATGTAACTGTCTGGACTTTGATTTTGATGTGTTCTTTGCAAGCATTAGTTACTTACTTACTACTTCAGTATCCGATATTAAGCTACATTTCTTCCAACATGCTGCTCTATAATCTATACAGTCTGTGTGCTCTGCAGAGGCACTCAGTTGTATTCCTAGAAGTCTTTTTATTACAGACATCTGAATGAAACTCATCCAGAATGGAGCTTTGACCATACATACGCTCACAGTGCCACATAAGCTTCCCCTCTCTCCTGTGCCTTGTAAATCAAAGCCTCCATGGCAGAGTGACAGTTGAGGCCTTTTCTCTCTCTGAAGCGCCACACATGCTGCGCTTCACAGTTTGGTATACACCCAGCTAGCTCTGAGGCAGCCAGTTTGTGTCAGCAGTTCTGCTCTAGGAGGATGCCTCCGTTGTGGTGAAAAATAAGTTCCTGCATGTCTGAGTCATTGTGTTTGTAGAGAGTACGCTGGATGTGAAGAATGGTGTGTGTGTTGAGCATCTCTGTGGTTGTGGGAGGTTGTGGCTGCAGACAGCTTGGCTGGGCGGCCATCTCTCAGGAGTTGTTAATCAGCCCGGTCTGATCTAGAGTCTCCTCCATCCTCAGCCTGTGGGGTAGAGGCGTGTGCATGTGAGCAGGCGTGTGGATGCATAATAATGTCTCTGCATGTGTCAAATGTCTGCAAGCATCCTAGCATAAGTAGATCCGCTGGCATGCTAAGATCAGAGAGGTGGCAGTCGCAATCAGGTTGCATTCTTGTAAACAAGCAGCAGTTATGAAACGTGTTTTTCTAATGTCTGTCTCTGTTTGAGTTCTGCTCAAATCTGTGCAATCATTCTGCACTAATGGGCTTACGGTCAGGCTCACCATGGTTGCCTGTTTTCCTCTGAGCAGGTAGCTTGTTAATACGCAGTTACACTTGACGTCGCCCACTTATGTCAAAATGTTTTGTCAGAGTGTCCAACCCCCAGTCCAATCTATCAGTATCACTCCGGTCTCAAGGTTTGTTCAGACCCAGAGGAGGTTAATTGTGTCGGGGTACAGACCTTTGGCCATTCCTGCCTGAGATGGGAGATGAAGTGTTTTCTCGATGGATTCAGTGAATGGATGGTGAGAAGAACTTGCACAGAGCACTAAATAAATCAGGCAGACGTTTTTCCCCCTCTCCTCCTGTAGTCTTTAGGCTGGTAATTGAAAGCACATTTCGCAGGATTGCTGGTGCCTTTGGAAGGGGAGGGGGGTTCAGAATACGGGACAAGCTGCTTTTTGTTTTGGCGTAGGTAGTAGGCATACTTGTAAGGTTTCCAGATTACAGGAATTGATCCATCTCATAGATTCAAAAAACGTTGTGGGGATTGGCACCTGAAAGTCTAAACTGATCACTATCTTGTTTAAAAGTTACAGTGCAGTCTTTAAGTATTTGAAGACTTTTGTTTTGACTCTGTTCCCCTGCACATTGGATTTGAAATGAAAGAACTGCTATGAGTGTTGACTTTCAACTTTATTTTTATAGTTTTTACATTCACATCTGATTAACCACATTCTGTAGATGTATAAAACATAATCATGCAAGGGTTAAAAAGAAAAGAAAAAGGGTGAGTCCTGCACTGTTTACCCACTTTGGATGTGAATACTTTAAGTACCCTAAAAACTAAAAGTCAGCACTTAAACATCACTTTCTTCCAAAAATCCGACATGCTGAAGTAGAGCCAAAATAGTAATTAAGAACATGTCACTGTCCTAATACTAATGGATTGAGCTGTTTCTTGTGTTGAAGGTTTATTGTTTGCACCGTTCAGCAATAAATTAAAATATTATTTATTTTCCATTTCTGTGCAAGTATGTTCACAAGGACTGGTGCATTTCATATCTCAATAACTATTTATATTACAATATAGCATGTTTTCTGGTAATTTAATAATAATAAAAGGTCTTTTAACCGCATGAAGCCTATTTTTGTATATCCCATACTCCATGTTAGTGAAACAGCCTTTATGCTTTGCTCTTATGAGCAATGATGAGAACGTAAACATTTGTCCAAATGACCCACATATTGCCGTAACGCGGCTCAGCCATTGGTTGTTCGACATCACAACAAATACAATATAGGAAAATATATTATATATATATCAAGAGATATATCAACAGAACAGACAAGACAGATAAAGGCATTGTGAATACATGGAATTCTTTATTTTATCTTGCTCTTAATCTACGTACCCCTAAGATAAATGAAGAACCACTCAACTTCAAATAACCAAATAAAATTCTTCTTTTCTCTTGTTTTCGTGTAAACAAAGTATAAAAAACACATTAACTCCTTCAGATCTGTTGGTTACAAAATGAGCTGTGGCTTTCTTTTCATCTAATTTATTCAGTTTGACAAATGGCTTAAGTGGTCTCTCACCTCTTTTATTCGGTTTAAATGCATCTGTGTTAGTTTAATTATTTCCCCCCTCCGCTTGTTTGACAACGTGAGAATGACCACAAGGAAGTTTCCACTTGCCAGTAAAGTGAATTTTTATTGGAAGAAGAGCGACTGATGTTGTGTAAAAGGCAGCGGCGGTGTCTCTGTTGACAGAATTGTGTCGATTTTGTGGAAGGAGCCACATAATCACTGTGTGGCCACCTGGGCGCAGAAGAGAAACTGGGTTTATATGTACTTCAAGAAGCCCACAGATTTACTCTGTTAGATATGCTCTCTGTGTGCTTCTCAGACTAACCACGGTGGAACATTTTTGGAGCCTTTGATGAAGTTTATCAAGAGTGAACACTGGTGCTGTATTTGCTGGTCTTAGAGAAGCACATGCTTGTAAATAAAACATGTCAAAGCAACCGTTGTAAACAAAAAAAGTTGTTCTTTGCACACAGACTAACACTAGTTATCTCTGGCTTGGTGTGGATTTTAGCACACTCGTACCATCAGAAAACTCTTGTGGATTCCTTCATTTAAGTGTCACTTGATTTAAGCTGGAGGAAGTGTGGCTCAGGGTTTACAATCCATTTAAAAGGGAAACAAGGAAAGAAAAGCCAATTTTCACATTGACGATAGACAGCGATTTCTTGCTTTTCTCAACCACACACCTCCCTTTTCTCTGTCCCTGTGCTATTTCTCCTACATTCCAGAAGCCAAGTCATAATAACATCACAAGAGCATTAGATACCAGAGTTGTTTGCAAACTCTTTCCCAGTCAGTTTTGTACTTCTCTATTGCGGCTTCTGTAGGGTTTCCTTGGCATTCTGACTGGAAGCTTTTGGCACCCTGTGCTCTGCCTCTGTTAGCCCCTGAGAGACATTACTGGATGATTTTTGCTCCATAATAAAAACCATAATCTGGAAATTACTTCAGGTGACCTCACTGTCATGTGAAGCACTATTATAGTGTATTAAATCATGGAAAGCATGACAGATGGGGTTAACACAGAAGACACAAGGCAACCTCTACAGTAGCTTTTCATGAAAATAAAAAAGAATTAATGAAAAATGATGTTTGTGACCTTAACGGCCTGCTTTTTGTTTTGTTTGCTTTCTTGTGCAGAAGTGGTCCAGTGTCAACAGCCCTCTTTTCTTGCCTCTAATCCCTCCACGGGCACCTGGGTTCACAGCAGTGGTGCTCACCTACGATCGCGTTGAAAGTCTTTTCCGCGTCATCACAGAAATCTCCAAAGTGCCGAGCTTGGCCAAGCTGCTGGTGGTATGGAATAACCAGAACAAGAGTCCTCCTGAGGGTGAGTGTAAAAAATTCTCATTAAAAATAAAAAGGCTAATGCAGCTTCTAAAAGATAATAATAATTATATTTACACTCATTTTAGGTTTATGTCTTTCATTACTGTTTACATCACTTGTAGTCCATCATAGATGTGTCATAGTAAGTTCCTATTAGTTGTTATTTATTACACCTTGCGCTATAATTATTTCCCTTAATATGGCAATTACGTATATAACGGTTTTTCCGATCTTACCCCACTGACTACTTGACTCAGACTGTCCTGGACCAGGAATTAAATCGGTCCCGCTGCTGTTAGAGTTGCCTAATGTAATGAAGTAATGAGACGACTTTGAAGTGCTCCCTCGTGGCTGTGAGTTGCCTTTTCATTAGAGGCATCAGCGGCGCCTGGCTGGAGCTTTGTGACCCATTAGAATTAACAAGGGGCCATTGACGGGTCAGACTCATGGGGCTCAGTCCAATATGAAGGCAGATTTCCCCATTTGCACCGAGCCTTGATCTGATGTGTTTACAGGCTCCTATTTTTGCTTCCTCCTGTGAATGTTTTAAAGAAGATGCTGACAAGGCAAATCGTGTTGTGAGTCTGAACATGTTTTATAACAGGCCTTAATTACTTTATGCTCATTAAATAGTCCTGCACTACTTGTATTGTTTTAATCTGTTCTTATGAGCAATATCTTATAGTTGAACTGTCACACAGACAATTCAATACATGGCATAAAAAGCCATGGCTCATTCTCCAGCATGGCATTTTGGATCTGAGGAAATCATAGAAGAATTAACAGTGTCTGCATTCTGAGCCATGCCAAGGTTGGGCTGAAGTTATAAAACTCATATAATAGCCTATAATTCCCTCATTTCTTCTGTCTCTTTCCAACTTATGAAATAAAAGAAGGGATGACAGATGAGGACAGAGTGAAAGAAGAAACTCAGGGCGTTTAACATAGCAGTTTTCCTGACAATAGCTTTTGACAGGAGACCTCAGACGTGGTTAGGAGGTCCTGGAGCTCTTCTTATAGTCTGCCAGGACGCAGTTACCCCATTAATGAGGGGACATATTCTCTGTGATCTGTCTGTGCCATAGTCCGTGCCATGGACACTGCCCAAGATCTTTGAAACGCTCCCCTGAAAAAACACTTTGTTCGTCTGCCTCATGAAGAATTGTCGTGTGGTTAGATCTGCACGTGCTTGAGGTTAGTGTAGCGATACGAGTCAGTGAATGAAGTTAAACTCCCAGAGCACTGTTTTCCACTGGCAGGACAGACTTCAAATATCTCTGTCAGTGGTAAATGACATCATAATTCCTCACCCATCTATGAACACTGACTGTGGCCATGTTTCTGAATTTTTTCAACCATTAAAAATGTATTATAGTGTCATATAACTTATATAGGTCTCTGTGTAGGTCTGTAACGAACAATTATTATCAATTCATTTGCAGATTATTTTCTTAATTGATTGATTCATTTCTTGGTTATTACTTCATAGTTTCCCAGAGTTGATATCTTGACAATCCTTAGATATTTACTTAATATAAGATAAATAAAACTAGCAAATTTGTGCATTTGAGAAGCTTGAACCAGTAAATTTAATAGACTTATAGTCTGAATAGTTTCAGCACTGTACCTTTGTGTATAAAACTAGAAATGTGGTTGCTATTATTGTACTTCTGTTCCTCCTGGCAGAGTCTCTTTGGCCAAAGATCGGTGTTCCTCTCAAAGTCGTGAGAACCAAAGAGAACAAGTTGAGTAACCGTTTCTTCCCCTACGACGAGATCGAGACAGAAGCTGTGCTCGCTATCGATGATGACATCATAATGCTGACATCTGATGAACTGCAGTTTGGCTACGAGGTGAGAAAAAGACCCACATTCAAAAACAACACCAAAAAAGAAATTGTAACCTTGACCATACTTTCCCATCCTTTCTCTGGCGGCACGTTTTGCAGGGAACCATTTCAAGTTGATCCCAGAGTTTAAAGTCATTCAGGGAGATTACAGTCTCATTCTCCACTAGTTGAGGATTTGACTGCCCGCTGGATTTGTTTGATGTGTGAAGAATGATGACAGGTCTAGAGCTGATGCTTTCCATGCACACATACCTGCTGGGCCCCACTCAGTCCAGCACCACTCACCTGAATCCATTTAGAAGCCATTTAATAAAATTGTGCTCAGTTTAGGGATAATTACATGGAATTACAGGCAGGATAGAGAAGCTGTCTGTCGGACTGGATCATCGGCCTGGCTGCTGGTATCAAGCCTCAGCCAATCGTAAAGCTACTCTGTTGTTAGTTTTGGCTCAGACAGAAATTCTCTTTTGAAACTTGAAGACTAAATATTTAATTCCTAAAGAACACCACTTGATAATTCATGTATAAGCATTCAGTCCTCACCTTTTGTTCACTTCACCTGAAGATTTGTTTGACAATCTGTTTCCTGTCCTGCTGCAGGTATGGAGGGAGTTTCCAGACAGGCTGGTGGGTTACCCAGGCCGGCTGCACCTCTGGGACCATGAAATGGGGAAGTGGAAGTATGAGTCAGAGTGGACCAACGAGGTGTCCATGGTTCTAACTGGAGCCGCCTTCTACCACAAGGTAAAGCTTGAAATTGTAGTTTGGGCTTTTTTAACTCGCCCTCTTTCACACACATTTCCCTTTGAGCTACTCATACTCATGTTAGGACTTAAGGTTATTAATGATGCACACAGACCCAATTCTGACAAAGGAAATTCTCCTTTATATGTGGAAATCAAATAAAGAATAAAGTTTGCAGAAAGGACTTGAGACTTTCTGTAGACCTCATGTTTTGGGTGCGTGTAAGATTTCAGGAAGGAAGATTACAGTGATAGACGAGCAGAGTGTCATAGGTAGAGCGAGGTTATCTCACTTCTACTTAAAAGCTCACGCACTCACTTAAGTTCAAAGCAGATTCTAGAGCAGTGGTTCCTCCTACATACTCTCAGGTCACCATGTCAAGCAGTGTCTGCATTATTGTACATAATGAGTCTGCAGTATATCTATATGACACCTAGTAATCATTTGTTTTTGTGGATCCTTTTTCCATTCCAGTACTTCAACTATTTGTACACATACAAGATGCCTGGAGATATAAAGAACTGGGTAGACGCTCACATGAACTGTGAAGATATCGCCATGAACTTCCTGGTGGCTAACATCACGGGCAAAGCCCCCATAAAGGTACGTTCATAGCTCAGACCGCTGGGTGCTTTAAGCTTCTGAGGGGGAGGCAGAAGCCTGACAGAGTGGACCTGCATCTCTGGGTTTGATCAGCTCTCACCCTTCGACTTCACCGCCTCTCCCCCTCCTCATCACGCTGCCCAGGTGCAGGGGCCCGGGCTAAAGCCCAGCCTTAACCTTCCTTATCTGGGTGTCACTCACTGGCACTCCCCCTCTGAGTGTGTTTTCCTAAGCTCACCGGGGCTCACGCACACCCTGCCATCAAATCACAAGCTGCACACTTCCCTACGCCTGCACCCGCACTCCCACCAGATCTCCATCAGGCTCCCTCTCTCTTTCTCCTACACACACATACATTCACAGGTTCAGAGCGTTCGGTGCAGGCATGTGAGGGGGGTGGAGATGTGATGGAGGTTAGACAGAGAACAGCCATACATCATAGATCTCTACAACTCCACTGATGAGAATTCAGATATTTTTTTACAAGTGCTTGTTGTAGGATGTCACTGACTTATTCCATCAGACTGGACATTTTATTAGTGTCTGTCTGGGCTGATCAGGTTTAACAAACAGTTAAACCAGTTAAAGTGAGCTGGCATTATTGGTGTGACTTTGTTCTGCTTCTGTTTAGGTGACCCCCAGGAAGAAGTTCAAGTGCCCTGAGTGCACTGCCATTGATGGACTGTCCCTGGATCAGACACACATGGTGGAGAGGTATGAATCACAATCAGAATAGGTTTTTTTTGCTAAATAGGTTTTCACTTGCCTTGGTACTTAGTGTAGAGAATAAACACACAAAGAAAAAGAGCAAAAGTACCAAAAAGTCAAGCACCTAAATATCAAATAGAAACATATTTAAGATACTACAAAAATACTAATACAATACAGTTCGGTGGGCACAGTATGTGTGACATTTGTATGTGGGTGGGTGTGTGTGTGTTGTATTGTGTGTCTGTGATTACGATCTTCAACTGCAAATCTCCTCTGTTTTTATCCATATTGTTATAGCACAGTTATATTTAGTTTTCCTCTCTTTTTTATTTCCTTTTCAAATACTAATCATGTGAAAATCCCTTAAAAATGTGGTGTACAAAAATCAGGATTTTAAAATTACAGTTTGCAGCTAAACTGTAAATTTAAAGGTTTGATGTGGCGCTCCGACGCTGCAGCAGCACATCTGCAAGAGAGCCGTGTTTACTGTAAACTGCAAACAGCAGTTATGCCTGTTTTGTTCCAGCGGGAATGGTATCACTCAGTTTAAACAATCTGCTCCATTTCTGAGAACACAAGTGAAATACAGCAAAAACAAAAAAATCAAACTTCATTTTTAACATTAGATGCATTGCATCATTTAAATGAAGTCAGACATATTTTGCACACAGAAATTCTGTGAGCTGTGCAAAGAAAAACATACAAGATCAGTGAATGGAATCAGTGACCTATAAGCATGTAAAATGCAGACAATAAAAAAAACTTTCTTAAGGAAGATGGATGCTCACAGTAGCAAAAAGGTAAAGCTCTCGTCCATCTCGCTCATTTGCAAACATTACTAACCACAAACTGCTAATTACATACATGTATTAGCCTGATTTGATAGTAAATCAGTTGTGTTTTTGTCCCTAGATCTGAGTGCATCAACAAGTTTGCATCGGTTTTCGGCACGATGCCTCTGAAGGTGGTGGAACACCGTGCAGACCCCGTGCTCTATAAAGACGACTTCCCAGAGAAGCTCAAGAGCTTCCCCAACATCGGCAGCCTCTGACCAGCCTGCGACAGATGTTTGGACCTCGTCACAGCCTCAACACTTCAACATTTGTCACCAACTTCGTCTTTTACATGGAGACGTCAATATTCAGACTAAAGTGGTACATGCTCCTGTCACTTCTCATTTCAAGTGACTTGATTTTTAGGTTGTACAGGACACTGGAATCTGGTGAGTGTGATGAGAGCAAATTGTTTATTTGGCTTAAAGTGAAAGATATCCCCCAACACTTACCGATACAAATGCATTAACTAATGTTACATGAACTGCTGTTGGAGGGTGACCTCTAGTCTGATGTTTGACGGACAGGCTGACAGATTGGAGGCTTGTGGCCGCTCACTGTTACGCTGTGGAGCTTTGGACTCCAGCTGCCCTGGTATCAGCGCATACAGTGTATAAATGTATTTTTGCAGTATAAGT
>CAFUXE010000695.1:612239-633313 GCA_903364295.1 Serranus cabrilla
ATAATATATAGTATAGTATTCAACCACATATCTATGTAGGCTATATCCAATGGTTAACTTAATGTGAAAACGCACAGCATGGAGGCTAACCAGATGATGTACAGTAAATATTTCACATACGTTCTGTTTCAGATCGGACAAAGCTGGTACCATAAATCTAATATTTAGAGTGAGTAACTGCTGATTTTAAAAGACAGATGCGGAGCTACTGGAACAATTTGAATTGTCATTTTATACTGCCTGAGCAAGCCTTTTGTTATATTTATACATGTATAAGAAAAGCAGTGGGGCAGCCACTAAACTGAGTTATACATCAACACTATATTTGCGTAAAAGTAATTATTTGTTTGGCTCGTGGATAACAGACAATTCCCAAATCCCTACCTTTCAAAACGTGTACAAACTGTTGATGCAATACTTTTTTTTTATTTTTCCATTATACCCGTTTGTGTGTGTTTATATTTTTGTCCTTTTCCTCACTAGTTGTTGCAGTATTTAGGCTTTAACGTCGAGGGCAGTGCAGTTTTTAAGACGTTAACATTGCATCGTGATGGTTTTATTTGCCTTTTTTTATTATAATTATTATTGTTTTCTTAAGGTCAGTGAAATTGTTTTAAATTTTTTGACTGAAATTATGTATCCAAGTGTACATATGACTTTGTAATACATAATAAGTAAAGACCACAATTATATGTCACAGTTTTAATGTTGTTTATCTTGTGTGAGTGTGAGATGGGAAGAAGATGAAGTAAGACGTTTTCCTTCCTTTTTCATGTCTGTCTTTGCTCCAATCTGTGGCCGTCCACAGCAGACCTTCCGTGACACGGACGATCCACTGTTCCCTCCAGCCCGTCACCTGTTGTTAATATACGCGGCCTAATCCACCCTGTTCAATGTCAGCAGTTCAAAAGGGCGCAGTTCGTATTTTTGTCAACTTCAATTAGTGTGATACTCTTGCGGGTTGTGCGATCTCGTTTCAGCCCTCGTGTCCCTTCAAAGGCACAGAAATGCGTGGGGATTTCAGAATGTGACTTCAGGATGACACAATATTTTGGCAGGGTGGTGCAAAGCAATAAGACGCTTTTTTTTAACAGCAGAAAACTTATTCGCAAGTTGTGGCCAACCAATATCTCAAGCTTTCCTTCAACGGGGAGTGACCTCTAACAGGAGAATAGTTTTTCTTGATTTTTCTGAGTCTGCACTGGAACAAACATTAATTAACTTGTGTCCAATAGCTACAAGCTTTTGCTGTTTTAAAATTACCAAGCATGCAATCCACCTTAGAACAAATTAAATGAAAAATACTGATTCTGAATTGAAGTGCAATAACTTATTGTACTTTAATCACACACAAAACATAACACAAGCATGAGTAAATTCATACACTCTTCAAAAAACAGCTTAAAGCCACAAAAACTTGAAAAAAATGTTTTAAACTTAAAAGAATGACATATCAAGAAAAGAAAAAAATCAATGTTCAAACTCAACTCTGGAAATACAATTTTACCACCAAATAGAAAAAAAAGTGATACACTCAAATACTTGATAAACTGTCTCCCAAAATAAAACATAACCTCTAATTAGTAACGTTTCCAAGAGTCTTATAACACTTCAATCCATTTTGCATGCACCAAAATGTACATGCACACAACAGCACGCATATTATCATATATTTACTCCAATACTGATTGCCTGACTTCAGTAGTATTAGAAAATGAGAAAAGTGGACGATGACTTCATCTCTCAGGGATGGAGTTATGCAGCATACAGGAGAGAGAGGCTTTTTATGTAATCTTGCAGTAACAGTCCTCGTGTGATAGAGCGGATTGAGAGTGTCTGTGCTTTAGAGTGGAAGATGACTTCAGTCCAAGAATAATGCAGTTTAAATGCACAGAAGAGTGAAAACGTTGAGTATGAATTGTGTAAACCTGAGCTACTGAATGCCAGTATGTGTGTGCACACTGTGCAGAGGGACGACCAGAAGACAGACGGCCCTGTCTGTCCTGACACACAATCCTGCAGTCCACAGCCTCCACATGGCTCAGTGTTAATTAAAAAGCCTTCCCGGGCTGGCCGTGCGGCTGTGCCTCGGACCCTGCGAACAGGGGGCCTGCAGCTTTGAGCCAGTGGACATAGTGGAAGTGAGCAGAGGGAGAGGCACAGAGCAATGTGTATGAGTGTATTGAGGAGGAGGAGGGGGGAGAATCTTTGAAAGCAGAGCCATGACAGCTGAGGGGGAAGCATGTGTGAGGCATGTTTGTTTTGCATTTACCCCCTGAGCGCAGCTGTGTGCACTGTCCTTTTCCCAGAACACCGGAACACAGCAGACGCCCTCGCGGCTCGCCCTCAGTCCAACCCCACAGCCAGAGCACAGGGGGGCCCCCATGTCCACATTAGCAAGGAGACCCTCTCAGTTTAAGTCAGATATGCACTCTATAGTCAGGATTAGGCATATGCCTTGGATTTGGGTCGGAAGAGTAGAACTGGATGTAATTTGAAGGGGTGATCTGCTCTGCTGACAGGTTATAGCCTGCACCCGCTTCACGTACCTGCCCAGAAGGACCCTGAATGTGGTTCAGTTTAGAGAATTAGCAATGGTTGCTGGGCCTGAAGGTGTACTAAAGGTATCAGGTTTGCTCGAAACTCGTTGTTCCGCTTGAATCAGGCCTTTGCAAATAGAGAAAGAACATGCATAACCTCATCTGTAAACTGTGTATGGTATTTCTGTCACTGAAGTAGCCAGATACCAGAGAAAAACAACTATTTGAATGATATGAGGATACTGATATGATTTGAGCTCAGAGAGATTGGACTCATCTCTGGCCGCCCCCCTCCTCGTCTCTTTCCACTGAGACACAAACAAACCCAGACATAATGTTCCAAGTCGAGATAGAAGTAAACAGGGAGTAAAGGCTGTAACCGGAGTGGAGACAGGAAACATGATTCTTTATGGTGCTTCATCCTGACACATTAGTGGTTTTACAAAAAAAGATCTCACTCAGATATCATGCCAAAAAACTCATGTGGTTGGACTCAAACTTCACACTTGATTGTCCCATTCTGAAACTTTGTGACCCCACCTGACACAATAGCTACCATTGTGTCTTTAGCTTCCCCACAAAACTATTTTAAAGATTCGGTGATGATGATTGGATTAACCTCTTTGGGGTTAACATTAGCTGTCAGTCAGCTATTTGATTAACTAGCACTTTATATAGGATTATACACCATGTCAGCATGTTATAAATTAAGATATTGTTCCTTTACAAGATAAGGCCAAAAGATTACATAATAATGCAGGGCCCAGGTGTTATTGCACTTTTGTTTGGGCAAAGTCAAAGTGATCATTTGCATCAGCATTTTTTGCAGTGATTCTTTGAGTCAAGTTGGCCACTGTGCCTGGTTGATGTTGAGGATTATAAATCCCTTCAACTCTTCCTGTTACCTCTCTTGCTAAAATTAGATACTGGCATCCAACATCATTTGGAGACAGTTTTGAACATGTGTCAGCCCCCCTTTAACTGAAGATGATAGAGGTTACTAATTAACATGGACGATGACTTCCTTTGTTTGGATTTGACAGAAAAAAACAAGAAAAACCGAAGAAAGAAACACAATAACTCTCATGCAGGAGCTGCTTCATGGCCGTTTAGTGGTCGGCCATGACAGCCAGTCGTGTTAAAGTCCAGAAAAGGCTGTCGAACACTGACGTCCTTTCAGTGTTTTAAACGTGTCAACACACTCTGTGTAATCTCCCCCAGCCTCCTCTGTTTCAAAGGTGGCTGCTGCTGGGCTGGCTGTTATTTCTGGCAGAATGACTGACTAGTAGGCACTTCTCTCTCTGAAACTCCTGAGACTGGAAATGCAAAGAGGGCACAGTCATGTCCACTTGGAGTCTGTCCTCCTGAAAACAGAGCTGGCTCTGTTTGGAGGCTGGCGCTCCCAGGCTCTTCAGCCCTGAGAGCAGCAGGCCTGCTGTGCCCCTCTCGTACTCCCACATACCACTTCCTCCTCCATCCCTTCCTCTCTCTGGCCATCAGCAGGCTGAGTCAGTGCGGCAGGTGGATCTCTCACCCTGACCACACTAAAACAAACCACATTTCATCTGTTTGACTTGTAAATGCTGGAGGCTGAAGCCACTGCAAACATTTTTTTTTAGTAACTGAAACGTTTGCATTGAATCTGAGAAGCTTTGTAATGTGACACATATGCTGCATATAAACAGTTTTCTGTAGCACTAACTGAAGTTGCACACTTCTGCATATGCTGATAAAGACTGCCTTAGAATAATATCCACATTTCATATGACAACTAAATAATAATTTCAGCTTTTAAGGATGCTTGTTGAACTATTTGTCGAAAAACAAAACCAGTAACAAAATGACTGGAGGCAAAACAAACAAGAAAACAAAACAATAACACTCAAAATTTAAATAATAATGTAAGAATTAGACAGCACCTGAACAGAACTGAACTACAATGACACTGAAAGCGCTGTACAAACACAATTTCCTGTATTTTAGCAAATAAGTGCATGGATTTGTTTGAAATTATTCTCCGAACATTTTTTTCTGAATTACACTGCAACTCCTGTTTTACAGTACAGCATCGCCTCCCGCCAGGCTTTCCACAGCTGCGGTTGCTTTCTCCCACTGAAGGGGTTGAGAAACACGGCAGTGCCATGCCACTTATCTCGCCTAATCTCTGTTGTCTCTTCACCCGTCCGTGTATTTGGATATTTATTGTATTGCAACATATATGAAGGTAGTCACTGTTGCCTTTAGAGTTTTTTTTTATTCTAGTGCCCCCTCACCCCATGCTGGGTGTGTGTAGACATCTCAGGGGTCGACAAAGTCCCCGATCCAGCAGGTTTTAACACATCATGTTGCCCAAGATATGGCTGCACTGTGCTCTTTGGCCTTCATACGCAAAGCGGCGATACTGGACGACTTGCGGTCGGGGTCCATGTTCAGATCGTACGTGTTGATGCCTGTAGCCATGCCAGGAGGCCCTCCGAACAGGCTGCCCATGTGAGCCTGCCCCACGTGACCTCCGGGGCTCGGCATGCCCAGAAAATCAGACATCCCGCTGGCAGAGTGGGGGTGGGGTGTCATACAGGGGGTCACAGTGTCGCAGGGCACCACGCAGCCCGGCACGGGAGAGGCCGCGCTGCTGCCGCCGATCCAAGAGGGGTTCTGAATCTGAAATATTAAGAGGAAAGCAACATTGTTTAAGAGGGACAAAACTGGCATCAGTGTTATAGAATCATTTCTGCTGGCAATTACTGGCATTTCTAGATTCATGTCCTGCCTATGAAGCCACCAGTTTCCTTTTGGTTTCAGTACACAGAGAACAAAAGTCTTAAACATAGACTGTGTATAAGTGGACATAGTCATTGTGACGTCACCCTTTGGTTCCTGGACCACAGTTATGAAGCCTGGAATTTGACATTTTGGTCGTTGCCATCTTGTTTTATGGGAACCAAAAGTGACTATATTTGGACGACTCTCTATGACAACTGCATTGACCACAGCATGAACACATGGTTCTGGTTTTGGAGCCAGTTCTAAGGTAGTTGTACTGAACTCAAACAAGTTCCCAGTAAAAACAGCCGAACAATCAACATTGTTTCGTTTGGATTTAGAAAAAAATGTTTGTGATTTGGACTTAATGGGCTAAAAAATGTGAGACCTGCATTAAAGAAGCTATTGTTTACCTGTGCGTAGTTCTCAGGACGCGTCAGGAGAGGAAGCTCGTAAGCTGTTGAGAAATGTGTTCGGACCTGCTGCATCTGACCAAAACGCTCCCTTTTCCTCCACTTTGCCCGCCGGTTCTGAAACCAGACCTGCAGAGAGAAAATGACTGAATGTCAGAGAGCGATTTTTGTCAGAAAGAACAACTTTATTTTCATCTAGCAAAGTATCTGTCTTTGTCTCGGGTTAAGTAGAGGTCTAGAGGTCATCCACCTCTGTTCATGTTTCACTAAATCTCCTAAATAAAGTACTGAAAAAGAAGTAGATGTGAGCTTGTGTAGGCTGAGCTAAAGGAGAGAAGAAACTGGAAACTAAAAGAAAAAAAGGGAAACAGTCTTTGTAAACAGTGTGCAGTAACCTTCACTTCACTTGGATCCTCAAAACAAAAAGTAAACCGCTCTCCTCTCTCACCTTTGCTTATTTGTTGCCTGACAAGCTTTTGCTCATGACTAATGTTTCCCATAATCAGCGTTGACGTCTGAATCTGACTCTGTTGTTTATTGAAAGCATTACTGTGTTTGAGTTCCCATCAGAGTGTGTGGAAGTGATCTCCTCTGGGCTTTAAACCTGACATGCTTTTCTTCAAATGTCAGAATGTAACGCTTTGTTTTACAACTCTTGACTGTGTGATTGTTTCTCTCTGACTGGACTGATTATCGCACAGATTTGACTCCAAAAACTTTTCCTGTCCGCCTTTTCCCTGATATGATTCCTCTTATTTCGTGTATCCGCTCCTTGCTCATAAATCTAAGGAGGCAATATGGGAAATTGAAAAGTGAGATGGGATTATAACTGGGGTTTGTTTGCATTTTCCTTTTTAATTTCCTGAGGCCGAAAGCTCCTGGCTTTGAGATGCTGTCTCCTCCTAAATTAAAGAAGCACACAGAGTACAGGACGTAATCCTTCTTCCTTCATGATTTCATCTTCCTCTGCTCTGTCACTCAGGACCTACAACCACAAGTGTTTCTCTAGATAAGTACATTAAAACACATTTGTTAGGTTTCTCACCAACAGCTCGTGTCTGCTCTCGGTCTGCTGTGTGCCGAGTCTGTTGGCTATTATACAGGGAGAACATATTTTTGTTTTGCACACACTGCGTCGTGACAGTAATTGGTAAAGACCATGACAGCTTAAGTAGCTAGTGGACTTTCAATGAGGCTTTATTTATGTTTCAGCCCCAGAGAGAAAGAGCAGAGAAATGCCAAACTGGCCCCAGCAGGAGAGCTGTACGAGGCTGAAAACACTTTGAAGTGCGAGCGCAGCTCAGAGGATTGATAACCCGCCTCTGCTGCCACTCATGTCAGCTTCCATACCAGAGTAAAAAGAAATCCGAGGCTGAGCCTGGCTTCGGTTTTCCAACACCCCCAAAGCGCTAATAATATCATGGAAACACCTCTGACCAGTGTTGTCGTTCATTAAATGTAAGTTTGCTCAATTTTCCACACAGTCCTCGACCACATGATTCCTTATTTCCCATGTCAATTAACGTAAGTGCAGCACAGCAGTGGAGTGATACACTGCAGCAATTTGGATGTGAAATTCTACGACTATTATCCATTGTCGAGGTTTTCCTTTATGAATAACATTATACAGCTAAATGACAAGGGTAGGATTTATTTTTATTACAGATTAAACGGACAAATTTATAATTATCAAGATATCAGATCATTTTTGTCCTGCTCATTATTTAATCAGTTAATCAACAAATAAAGTTTTTTTATTTTTTTATCGTCACAAACAATCGTACACAAAACAACACTAGTGTATCTGTAAGTCGGACTGACTGTAGACTTCCTGATTGATCATTTCATCTTCATTAACTGTTTGGATCTCTGAGCTCCTGAGCACACCTGTGTTCGTCCGGTGATCTCCACATGTCAGATGCCATCTCGGCTCTCTGAGCTCTCTGCACTAACAGAAAGCCAAATCTGAGAAATGTGATGTTGTTGGAACCCCGACCCTTGACCCCTGACCTCCCCATGTATCTGTAGTGCATATGACTCCGATCTGAACTTACTTTCTCCCTTTGAAATCCTGAGACTGAAAAAGCAAACAACTCCAGACCCTGACGTTTTCAGCTGAATGTTTTTGTGCGTGAGAACAATCAGACGATGAGGTGAGACATCCCCTTCAGAGTTAGACTCACATACTTGAAGCATTTTTAGTATTCAAACAAAAATGCTTGTTAACTTTAAAGGTTAAGGTAAACTTTCAGCAGCAGTAAAGGTTTTTTTCTTCACATTTCTTTCTCTCCAGACGCAGAATTCATGAGCTGTGAGTCCTTTTGCGTGTCAATGACTTGAATAGAGTACAGAGCTCTGTTCTCTGACTGACTAGGCATCTCGTGTCTTTTATCTTTTTTAACTTGAGTGTTTAAGAGGGCCGCTGGGAGAGCCGAGGGCTGTAAAGCTGCATCCATCTGAAGCAGGCAGGTCTGTGATAGTCTGAGCAGCAGAGCAGAGCCGAGCGGCATACCTTCAGAGCCTCCGGGTTGAGTTATAACCCTGCGGCTGCACAGACTTCCTGTGTTTCACTGCCTCTTCTGGTCACTGTTCCAGCTTGTCATGTAGAAGATTGCTTTTAATCGATCTCTTATCTCATCCCATGTATGGCTGTGATACATGACGAATATGGAGCCAAAATATTCTATCTTTATATTACTTTTCGGATAAATAGAATATGTCAGATGCCTAAAAGGAGCTCAGAATTCAGATATGACCCGAAATATCAGTCGCTAACTTGCTCAAAGCTCTTGGGAAGGGTTTCACACCTCCCCTGGACGCCACAGCAGGGACACATTCTTGTCTGAACAGGATGTTAATGAAAGAAAAACACAGAAAATCCAGGGGCTTTGGAAGTCTACGGTGCACACATATGGACATCAATGGTGTGGGTCTCTCTCTCTCTGTTCACCGATGTTGGAATGCATTACAGCAGTCGTGACCAGATTGTATGTAAATCAGGCCAGAAGGTCACTGGAAGGGTTTCAGTCAGAGAGGTGCGGCTCGCCGCAGGCTCGACTAATACCAGCAGAACTGAACTCACAAATTCAGGAAACCAAAACAGCTCAGGTACAAAGAAAAAGGCCACTCGGACGATCCCGTCGACACAGAGCAGAGTCAAACAAGTCTCCTCACATGTTGATGAAAGTCTGCTCTCCTAAAACTGCACATATGAGGCCCAGGCAGCTCCAACCTCAGCCCCATGGGCCCCCTGGCCTCTGTTAGCTCCCACTCCCCCACTCTCTCTCCCCTCGACTCCCACATCACCAGATAAATCTCTCATGTTGTTCTGTGAGTGACGTTATCTCTGCAGAGCTGCAGATGTTGAAGGATCCATGAGGTTGTGTTGTTAAAACATCCTCTGTTCTGCTGTGACTAAGAGCTCGCTTTTATTTATTGATAGTGCAGGCACATTGTTGTCAGTCTCTTATTAGAAATCTGATGCGTTTGTGTTTCTGTTTGGGTTGCTGTTTTTTCTTCACCCAAAAATTCCTCCCAACCATATGACTACAGAGTTTGTTTGTTCCTACCCTAAATTCCTAAATTATCATCCTTATACCTGAATGTAACAGCTGCAGTTTAACTAAACATGTAGTTAACATTGTTAAAGAGTTGCAGTTTGATTAGGTTTAGACAACAAAAACTACTTGGTTAGGTTTAGGAAAACACCATTGATGGTTAAAACAAATTTGTTAGCTACATAGTCTAAGTTACGTACATCAGTTAACCTTTCCTGCGTAAACCAGACTTGCTTTTTAAGTTAACTTACGCACATAACTTACAAAAGCTACACTTTGACTTTTGCTTTTGCTGGGGACACAAACAATGGCCTCCTGTGTCAAAGTCCTGTGTGTGTTTGACACAATCATTCACCCCGATCTTCTCCCAATGCAGACCAGGGATGAATAAACAGAACTGGATATAGCTTTTGTAGGGAGTACCTTGTTCATTCCTATGAAAGTTGCTCAGTGGAACATGAATCCAAAAAAGTTTGGCTTTTCTTAATTTTTTTTTTTTATTCTTTTTTTTTTTTTCCTGCTGATTTACAGATGTCTCTTTCATGATGTAAATTTGTGTCAAACTGGCTTTAAACAACGTCCTGAGGGCTTGATGCAGACTTTGTCACTCTTTTTACTATGCCGCCTCACTTCCTCCTTTGCTCCTGTCATTATCACTACAGCCACTAGAGGTCGCTGTAACAGTAACCATAAATATGGGTCATAATAAGCTGCTTGTACACACTATGAGGACTATTTCGGGGGAGGGTGGTCTCGTATTCAGCTGTATAAATGAGAAAACTGTGTTTTTTTTGTGTTGCGTTACCTGCACACGGGCTTCAGTCAGGTCAGTCCTCAGTGCCAGCTGCTCTCGGGCGTAAACGTCAGGATAGTGCGTCTTCTGGAAAACCTTCTCCAGCTCCTCCAGCTGGTAGCTTGTAAAGGTTGTGCGGTTGCGCCTTTTCTTCCCCTTGTTGCTTTCGCCGCCATCACCCTTGTCCAAAGGGTTTGACAAATCTGTGCCCGGTGGCCTGTCAGAGGCCGCCTTCATGCCCTGATCCTTCACAGACAGGTAGCTGGTGTCCATTCCTGGTGGGTCGGAGTCTGGGGCCAAGTCAGAGTCTGTCAGACCTGAACTGTCTTTACCTGCAGAGACAGGAGGGAGATAAAAGTCAGTTTTATCAGAATTGAAAGGATTGAGTCAAAGCAGATCTTTGTGAATGTCTTACTCTCTAAATGAAAATGAAATATTAAGCTGTACATGTATTGCGTTATGTTTTACGACTGCAGTTCTTCAGCCTGCAATGCAGAGTGAACTGATTTAAGAGGATTCTCCAGATAAATAAGACCATGAAGTGCAAAGGGAAAGCTGTTAGTATTAACATCAAAGATCTTCATCAGATCTCCCACGTTTTGGTGCCTAATTCAAAATATTGAAACTGACTTTTTGAGCGTAAAGCAGCCTCTATTCAGTGTATATTCAGACAGAAAACACGAAAATAAGCACAAGAGGTCCCCTTTAAACGATTCTTATTGAGCCTGTATTTAATCTCTAATATTCAGTTTCTTGCCTCTGGCGGCAAATTTATAACTCGAGATTTATTTCTAGGATCAGCACAATAATTTATGGGGTCTGATAGGGTGGAACAAAGAAATTTCTCGCTCTTTGTGAGGAAATTCTGTGACAGTTGTGAAATCTGTTGGCGCGTGGTGTGTCGATTTGTTTGTCTATATCTGCCTGTGTAATGGATGGCCTGGATCACTGGCTGCTTGCGGGATCCAGTTGTAGTTCGTAGATCATTCTGTGATGTGCTGGGGAACAGACACCCTGGCTCATAATTTGACACTGACAGAAAGTTGCTGATTTTTTTTTTTTAATGTGCACCCTCCCAAACTAACCCACACACACACACACACACACCACTGTCTCTCTTTCACTTTGGTTGAGGTCTATCATGTGGCTGCAAAGTCACCTGGCAGCAAGACTATTGCAATTAATTTGCCTGGGAGTAATTTCTAGCCATGCAAAAAAAAGAGAAAGACACCTCTTTGTACTCTCTCTTTCTCTCTCTGTCACACACACTTGGTTTTCTTCACGGCTGCAGCTTAGCTGTAAAACCTCAGGCAGCTCTGTGATCATAAATTTCCACAGCCGAGTCTCTGCCAGTGTTCTTGTCGAGGCTGGCAGCTCTTTTTGCCCTGCTGCTGCCCTTCACTCAACTATGCAGTTTATACATACATCTCTGGATTAATACACATTGAGGAGGATGTAATCGCTGAAAGTGTTTTGTTTCAGGCTGCTTAATGAGGCCTGCGAGCCCCCGATCCTTCTCCATCTGTCTCTCTCTCTGGCTCAGTCTAGTGGCGACTCGCAGCTCTGCACCTTCCTGCTCCGGCGACACCATCTGAGGTGAAGTTATTTTCAGGATCCAGGACGTCTCCGCTCGTCTTCCCATCCAAACATTTGTCAGGTTAGAACCAGGAGGTGTGTGTGTGTGTTCATGTGAGCTCCGAGTGCAATTCTCAGCACTCAGTCAGCACAGAAGATCTCACAAACACACCCGGTGACCCGCGACTCACAGCCATGTTGGGTAATGTGCTGCAGGGTGAGGTGAATGGATATCTTGTCATCGACTCTTTCTGGCAGCACTGATGTGTTCATTTTTTTGTCAACATTATAAGTCTTGGTAAGATAAGACAAGTGATGAAGTAAAGCACAAAGATGGACTGAAAAAGTCAAAAGGTTGTTGAATTTCTCCATTAGGTACAGATTAAAGCTGCATAAACATCCCTCTATTATTATTTATTTGCATACTTTGCATGCAAGTGTATACTTGTTTGTGTCTATATATTTTTGGGCAGCTTTTATATTATTTAATTTTATTGTCGTCATATGACCTTTGACCCTCTTTGTCTTTTGCATGCAGGGACCCAGACTCTATGAAGTTGCTGCAGTGATCTTATTTTATATATTCAGGTATGTATTTTAATATTTATTTTTTCATTATATTGGATGCATTTTATGTTTACTGTTGAAATGTAATTTTCTTTAAAATACAAAAATGATATACAGGCCCATTAACTTGAGTTATTGTCCGTGGTAATATGTTAAAATTTCAATGCAAATATTTAAAAGAAAATTACAAAAAATTGCTTCTAATAGAAAATGTTACTTTCCTGATAAACTGATGTCAGACTTGTTCATATAAAATTGTAGCTGTTGTTAAGGACAGATCATTTTATTGTATGAGTTTTTAATTTAATTTATTACTTAATTTCCTAAAGACTGAGTAATATGTCAGTATATTATAAGATTATCATACGATCTAATGGAAAGTGCTGGGTTTGCTTTGATGATTCTGATACTAGATGCCGATATAATATCCAACTTTATACCAAATAATTAATTAACTTTAAAACTTATGAGGCCTTACATTGAGGAGAAAAAGCACTTTTTTAGAAAATAAATATTTGTTTTCACTCAACTAAAGGAAGGTGAGGAAGAATTTAGTAGAAGAGCACAAATGAAAACCAGCGTTCAGAGGTTCAGTTTTTGATATTCAGTGCTACAACATATCAGCCTGCACCAAAATAGTTTTGAGGCTTGATGCCCGTGTTGAATAATGGCACGCAGCCTACGTTTTAATTCCCTCTCGCTGAGCATGCAGAAGCACATTGCTTAATAAAGTTGCCGTACTTGCTGTACAGTCTGTATTCTGTAGTATTGGATTAAAGAACAAGACAAATTTAAGCCCTCAGAGAGTCAGTGAGCACTGCGGCTCTGGTTCCTGAGATTTTTGCCCTGCAGGGCTGGAAACTGACTCTGGTTTGAGGAGTTTTGGTTGCAGGCTGCTCGCTGGGGGTCCATCGCTCGAAACATTGCCTCGCTGTCCATGACTAACACATCCTGTTAGGCTTGAAGGGAGCAAATGTGTTTTATCCAAGCATAAATACTCTGTAGTTATTTCATCATATTTCTCTGGCTGGCACCCACAGTCCCCACAAGGCAAGAGCTGTCAGGCTGTTTGAAATCACGAGGCCTCTCGCTGATCAAAGGCTATTGTTTATATCACATGTCACTGGTGTTTTTTTGGCAGGAGCGGGATATTGTGACAATCTCCTGCTTGTTATCCATACGATCTGCTGGAGCCGCGAGGCGCTCCAACAGTGCCCAAGGTGAACAGCAGTGGGCCCTCCTGCAGGGAACGCCATATGTATGAAGAACATAGGAAAGTCTTATTGCAAACAATGGCTGTCAGGATATAATCTGTGCGGAGGGAGGCAGGAAGGAGTGAGTATGAGAAACATACGCTGCATCAAAACCTTTATGAATACAAATGGCTTTTTCTACGAGGACACAAAAGACAGTTTACACCTGCACTTCTCAATGAACTGCCTTTATCGTGCACTAAAAATAAGGACAGGGCAAAAGATATCAGCATCAAAATGTACTTGAAGTGCCAAAAGTAAGTTATGCAGAATGGCCCCACTCAGATTGTTATTTACATATTCCAAATATATTATTGGATTACTATTTTTTGTATTTATGAAAGCAGAATTTTACTGTTGTCCGGGTAGAGCTTATTTTAACTCCTTAATATAATTTTTGTGGTTTAATTTATAAACATGCATAATCAATTTTCATGTTAAATCATGACCTGAAAACACTGGCAGCTAGATGTAGAGGGGTAAAAAGTACAATATTAGCCTCTAAAATGTAGAGGAGTAGAAGTATAAAACTGCATTATGTGTAGTACTTCAAGTACTTTAAATGTGTACTTAAGTACAGTACTTGAGTAAATGTACTTTGTTACATTCCATCATTGTTATCACGCAAACTCCAGCAAACCAAGCCCCTTTCTTTGTCTTTTTAGATGAACATGCCATGCAAAATGTTTGAAGCTGGAACCACACAATGTTCTGTTTTCATTGCAGTGGATCCAACACGCAGCATCTGCTCCAAACGCAGCAAAGAGAGCAGATTGTGCTGCTCTGCACACAGAGAAAGTTCTGCAGGAATCACAGAAAGTGCATCCGAACAAGCTGAGCGTTAATTCACAGTTCAGCTCATGTGAGTATTTCCTCCTGACTACAAACCTTCACAGGAGTTTGTATACAAATCCAGCACCACAGATTAGTTTTACAGCATATTCTGTCACTCTTGGAGTTGATTTCAAAATCAAACTTGGGATTGATTTGAAATGTTTTCAGTATCATGAGACACGTCCCATGAGCGTCAAAATGACGTTGTTGTGAGTCAGACGGACGCTCAGTGCAGACAGCTACTAATTCACAGTTGAAAACGAGGGGGCAACATCAAAGTGTAATTTAACTGGCTGTAAAGCGACAGGGCACCTTCACTGCCTCTTTATTGACTGGGATGACTGGGGTCAGCTCACGGTGTTAAGAGGAAACACTATAAATTACAACTCCACACGGCGACTGGGAGAGATTAACAACATGTTGCTCAGACTGAAAGAGAAATATCCGAAACAGAAGGAAACGTAAACAGTCGAGAGGGAAGTCGATGAAGAGAGAGACTAAATGCAGAGAACAGCGGGAAGGAAACGTGTCGGCAGAGTATTTATTTGTACGTGTTTCTGGGGTTTGTTTTACTGACTTAAAATATGGATTGGGATTTAACTGGAAGATTTGAACAAGGATAACTCTTAAGTCTGGCTTGGCTGCAGAGTTAGAGGCTGACTGAGACACTGGTGCTGTGTGGGCCGGACAATCAGGCCAAGGCAAGAATATGATACATATAATGTACAAAGTTATTTATGACTCAATAAAGGGACTTATCACAAGTCACAAGCCAAGTCAAGATCAGTGAAGGAATTTACATAAGTATAGTACTAAGCCACAATTTTTAGGTCCTTGTACTTGATTTTTTTTTTATTATGCTACTTTATACTTCCACTCCATAACATTTCAGAAATGTTTTCCTTTTTACTTCTCATATTTATCTGATAGCAGACCCAGTAAATAGTCTTTAAACTCTACAACATTAAAATGTTGATTAAATATTAGTGCAGCCTTAAAAAAAATCCAATAGAATAATGTATAAAAGTTTAACTGGCAGGATTTTTAAACGGGTTGGTAGTCATTCTGAAACACCAACTCAAGGCGTTAGTATTTGACAACCTTCTCCAGAATCACACTCTAGGCTTCCAAACACAAGACTTTTACTTTTATGGGAGTATTTTTATATTGCAGCTTTTACTGCTTTTACCTCTGCAAACACTGATTGTTGCCACTTGAGTACAGCGGACACATTACATAAATCACTTTTTTATGTGGATATGGCAAACTTGTTAGTAGGAAATGTTGCTTTTTTACAAATCCAGCAGTTTTGGGGCAACATTGTCGTTCATTTAGTGCCATGTCTGTGGCCAACTGATGACGTGAGTCCAATATTGACTTTCTTTTTGCTCCAGTTTTGGTCCCCGCCAACTATTGAGGGACATATCTGGCTCTCTAGCTGCTAAATGCTTCACTGTGTTCACCAGATAGACGCTAACTGAGTTTGTCTGTTGTTTACTGCAGAGCAGGTCGAAAGAAACACTGTAATAACGCAAAGAGTGAAACAAAACAGTAAAGTTGTTGACTGAAACGCTAAACAATGAGCTGAGATGAATGATAAAACTCTGAAAAGTCGAAGTGAGCTGCAGATTCAGGTGATAACTCTGTAGGTATAATCACTATGAACGACCTCTTTCACATTGTCTCATTGTCATTTGATACATTGTTAGTTTAAAAATAGTTTCTTTAGCCGTAAAGGATTATAAAACTTCTTCCATCGCTGCTGAAGATGCAGTCAAAGTTCCTCTGACCCTGTGTTCCTGAAATCCAACCTTGTCTCTTTTGGAAGTACAAATAACACGACTATGAATAGCTTGGCTCTGTACTTGCTTGGTGCGGTGTCAGGTGCGTTCATTAAAAAGTTTTAGGACAATACACACATACACACACACTCATCGGCCCTACACACCAGCGCTGTGATCTGGAAACAGTCGAAGTGACTCACACACAGAAACTCAGCAAACATCAGCACGTTATTTTTCTGTTTTTTTCCGAACAAAGAGTTTTCTTTTGTGGCCGTGCGATAGGTAGCTATCACTTTGAAATCCAACTCTGCTGACTGAGCAGAGCGATGATCCGTCTCAGCAGGCCGTGCAAAATTCACAGACTGTGAAAAAAAGAAAGTCCATAAAGCCCAGGACTGATAAATCACCTCTTATGCACTCTTTGTCTCCCTCGCTCTCTCCCCCTCTGTGTCTCTCTCTCTGCTCTCTCACCAAATGTTCCTCTCAGACTTTGTCCCAGAACAGAATTTCCTTCATGTTATGTTTTTGTTGTCTGATCGAAGGAGAACATTCCTTCTGAGTGGGAAAAACTTGCTGTGAGTACATTTTTGTGTGCACGCTCATAAAATGAAAAAGACTTTGCTGGGAAACACACTTAACAACACGCATAATCACTTTTTCCTGCATATAAAAAAAAATCTAACCTCCAACAACCCCGAAAATACATAAATCCTAATGATGCCCTGCAACAACAGTGAGGGTTTAAAATCACAACTCGTGTATAAATAAGAAATTATAAAATGTTTGATCACCAACAAAATAACATTAAATGATCCTTAGTTTAAGGCCTTTTTGTCCAAACTTAATCAAACAAAAAGCTGAAAGTTTATAAAGCAAAACTAAAAACTACTGGGAAAAGTGTAACAAATTAAAGTATATTTTCTAGGCCTTCCAGTGTAATGAACTACAAATTACAAAATGTATATTAAAAAACAAAAATTGAAGGAAGATAAATTGCTGATGTTGAGGAAAAACCTCAAATCTATTTCTTTTTTACTGTATTTATATCCGTTTGTAGTTAAAATATGTTTACATTTTGCTTCAATTGTGCAAGTGAGTTAATATTCAGCTTGCCAAAGTCATCCTGGATTCTAAAACCAATTACCTTCAATATTCAAACCTTTTTTCTTTACTAAAAATAAAAGAATTGACAGTATCTTTATGCGCACTTTTGATAACATCTGTGAAGCCGCATGACTGTAAACAATGAGGTAATTCCTCCAAAAGAGAATGAACAAAGAAATATTAAACTAAGGAAATAGAAATTATATATATAGAGAGAGATTAAAGTGAGTGCGATGAAATAAATTACCTTGTACAATATGAAATTTTCATGATACAATAATCGTCTCAGGTAAAATCGCGGTTTCACTGTATCATGGTTTACAGTATTACACAATTTTTGTTGTTATTATTTGTAAAAGTCCTCATAGAGGGTTTTATTTTATGTGAAAAAGCATTTTTTGTGTAAAAAGTCTCCCTTCTGCAAATATATGAATTATTTAATACTGTTGATAAGCAAACGTCCATGATATTTTAATTCCGCAATTTACCGCGATACCGGTGCAACCAAACACCCAGCAGGTAAAAACCAACTGAAGCCCTGATGTGCCGTGCTGCAGCAGCCTCCACGTCGGTTCAGTGTCGGTGTTCAGTTGACATGAAGCGGTGACAAAGAGACCAAAGGAAGTCCTGGACTGCATGAGCCTCTCTGCCCTGCTGCTCTCACTCGGCCATGCAAACTGAGCCTAATGTAAATTGCTCTGCCAAACTTTAAGCTAAATGGTAAAATGATCCTGAGTCCTTGTCACCTCCACTCATGTCATTGACTTGCTGAAGTGTGCCTCAGTTGTCTGGGCTGCGTGGCTGGTTCCCATTACTCGCTGCTCCCACCAATCTGTGCAGACGGCCATTACGGGAGGCTGAAATGGTGGTGCTGGGTTAAAGATGGTGAGGGAGCAGAAAGGCATGAAGTGACAAAAGCTCACAGGCCGGTGCAACCACACCTGAATGTTGGAGACGTGTTTTGAACACAAATTCTTGTTTAGCCCCCAAAAATAAATTATGGTTCAAGCTGGAATAAACTGCAGCCTTTTATGTCTTCAAATCACAGCAGCAGTGTTATTGGTGCAAAGATGTCATTACCCTGCAAAATCAGTGGCCGTAAAAGACAAAAAAAGTGATAAAAGGCGCCATAATTAGGCTACAATTCATCACCCGAGCAACAACAAAGTAGCATCTTCAGTCTTATTGCTGTAGTTAAATGTTTACTGCGTAAAACTGGACTCCAAATGTTGCAGCCAGCTCGGCTGTGACACCAGAGGGTTTCTAACAGGGGGTTGCGAATGGATTCTCTCTGCCGTGTGCGTGCAGGAGAACAGACGAGGGCAGGAAAGCTAAAGGTCAGCGGCCTCAGACACTGAGGGAAGACGCGGACACATCAAAAGAGGAAGTGTGTTTTCTCTGGAGGGTCACAGAGACGTGCAGGGCCGCTTTAAGGCTACGAGGTCCCTGAGAGAGTCAGACCAACGGCCCTATTGTTTCAGTCGTGAGGTCCAGTTTGATATGATTACATTAATACAGTCAGAGATCTATTGTTTGACAGTCAGATTGACCTTCATTCACCAGAAAAAAAGTTACTTTTGATGCTTTTATTTGAGTCTTAAATCTTCTACGTTTCAGAGAGAAATAAGATACTTTTTGCTTCTCTGTATTTATTTGACAGCTGTATTTGCTCGTGTCTTTGAAGATTTAGGTTTTACATGCAAAAGATCTGATGATCATCTTATAAAATAGTGATTCTCAAAGTGGGGTGCGGGGACCTGCAGGGGTCCGTTGCACTCGCCAGGGGGTCTGTGAAAAGTGTTCAGATCTATCAGTTTAAATGATTCTTTCTTATTAATATACTTATAATCTACAAATATATTTATTACACGCCTAATACATTTCACTTCTGTTTTTTTCTTAAATATAACTAAGACTTTAACAGTTTTAAAGAATAGGCTTTGTCACGTGGAAATAAATAAGTGGGTTCTCAGTATATTCTCTTTCTGGGTCTTTCTGTCTGAAAAATGATAAAATAAGTTGTGGAACTACTAAACATGCACTAATACTCTGCATATTGACTTATTTTCACTAGTAGAATATAACTAAGTGTATTTAGTCAAGTACAATTTCTTATGTAACTTTATACTTCTACATTTTGGAAGCAAATATTGTACTTTTTACTCCACATTTGGCTGCTTTAGTTACTTTCAGGTCAAGATTTAACATGAAAAATGATAATGCATTTTTATACATTTAACCACATAACAGTATATAAAGTAGTTAAAAGTAGCCCTGCCTTAACAATGATACAATAGTGCTTAAATAATATGTAGATTAAAAATATCCTAAATAAATGTTTCTTGAAGTACATTTTGATGTTTCTTTACTTTTAAGTTTTGAATGCAGGACTTTTACATGTAGTATTTTCACAGTGTGATATTTTTTTTACTTCTTCTACCACCTCTTTTGTTTTTGATATTTAAGTACACTTGATAATATATTTGCACTCTCACAATAGTAAAATATTAAATGTGGGGCTTTCACTTGTAGTAAAGTAATTTAACATTGTTGTGTTGCTACTTTAACTAAAGGAAACCTTTACACACTTCTTCACCCCCTGTTTATTTTCCTTTTGTCATTTTGATATCTGCCTATTTTTGTCATCTGTTGTTGTTAGTCAGCCTACAAACACTCTTTCTAAATCTCCTCCTCTCTGTCAGTCTGTCAGCTCTCAGCCTCGTTGATCCCATCTAACAACATGCTTGTGTTGAGCAGGAGCGAGAGAAGTCGGTCGTGGCTCTAAATGTTTATTAGACCTTCAGCTGTTCATCTCCGCTCCAGCTGCAGACAGATGTGAGAGCATCACATCACCTTTGACTGAACGGATCAAACCACAAATTACTACAACAGAGTCAGTGTGTGACAACATGAAGCTGCCCCGCCATCGTGTAAAATACAGGTTGGTTGAAAGAAATGACTCAGCGAGTAAAACACACCAGCATTTTCCAATAAACACATCAGGAATCATTTATCATTTTTCTCCTCCGCTGGTGAGTTCAGCATATTTTACTGCTGCCTCCAATTTATGTTCAGTTGTAGAAGTCAGTAAAGAGATGAGTTAACTATCTGCAGTCACAGGGAGTTTCCATCTCCCAAAGGACTTCGTATTTGTTTTGTTTTTTTCATCTTAAAAGTTTAAGGAAAAACGTTAATCCCACAAATATAAAACCTTTCCTCTTTCAGGCCTGGAGAGTAAAAGGAGATTTCTAACGGAGACGTTTGACATCTGAGTCGCATTAATGCTGCAGCTCTTCTTGTCTATAAGCGCCGGATGTTTTTTTTTTTCTGCTTTCTTCACCGTGAATCCGGTCATTACGTTTAAAGTCTTCGTGCTGTAAGAAGTCTGACCGACACACTGACATATTTCACTCAGAAAGGCTAACCCTAATGTTAAAAAGTAAATACAGTAAAATAAAGGAGAAAAAATCGAAAGAAATCGAAAAAGAAATTACCTTAAAGCGCAACTGCTGTAAACTTTCCGGTTGAGCGTAAAATAATAATAAAAATTAAAAAGAATAAAAAAAATTTTTAAATGCAGGAATTGGAGAAATGTCTTTTAAAAATGTATTTTAACATAACTCCAGAAAACAACGTATAATACAGTTAAGATATACATATAATAACCGAACTCCCAAAAACAATAATTAAAACAGTATTTATTGGTTTTTAAAAGTCTTCCTATCTTAAAAAATTATTCGTTCGCTCTCTGTCTTTCTTCATACTTTGGATTACACTAACAGTGTACTCGCAGTCTAATAACTGCGGCTTATTTACAACATAATATAACATTTTTTATTTCGTCTCGATTTACCGGATCTGTGTCAAGGTTAATAGGTAATAAAAACTTAA
>CAFUXE010000696.1:0-49038 GCA_903364295.1 Serranus cabrilla
TCCCCAAAATTTTCAACTTTATTAAAAATGCACCAAATTCGAAGGATGGCTTTATTAGAGTCTATTGATGCATGTCAGGGTACGAAACTTTTTGAAAAAGGACAGAAAAACTCCATATTTAGGGCCCGAGTACCGACGGTGCGAGGACCTATTGAAATTGAAGGAATTATTATTCCTAACCCAAAATCGCTAATTTGGAGGTTTTATCATATTCAAAAACTCACCAAACTTTGTACATGCATCAATCTCTGATGAAATTTACATATTTTAACATTCTCAAATATGGCCGTGGCAAAATGGCTCAGAAGCGCCCCCTAGAACGTGAAAATGGACATGCAACATTTTTGCTATCCCGGCCCATGAGGGTTTGGGCCATAGAGCAACTGCAGCCTGCCTGATGGGTAATGGATATCATCTCTGTGATGTCACCTATAGGTTTCTGAAGAGCCAGTATGAAGCCCACAGTGGGTGGCTTTGGCCGTCACCGTATGCTGAGGTGGACCAAACGAAGCAGCAGCAACAGCAAACATCCGTATTGACACCAGCCTGCCACCAAAGTGGCCACTCCCTAAATGATGCTGAGCTTTAAACCTTAATATTATGTCAACAGGTGAGTTAATAATATATTAACTCCATATACCAGGCTGTAAACATTGTTATTTCTGCAGTATTTGCATGCAGGCCCAAACAGGCCATTCAAGGAACTGCAGCTTTTGGCACTTGTTTCAGGTTGCTGCTTGACACAGAGATTGAAACAGTGTTTGTAGGTTACAAATGTTTGATTTTCTTTTTTCTTTTCAATTTCACTTGATCATAATTATAGTGGAACTTTGCAATTTGTTATTGTTGTGAGACTGGAACAATCTCTGGGTTAAGGTTCAACTGCATTATCTTTATTTAAAAACCACACTGGTGGTATCTGTTATATGCTATGTAATGTAACTTCACTGATCCTTGTTGGGAGTTTTTTTCCATTTTACTTTCCTCCTACAAAGGTCAGAAGTCAGACCAGTATAGACAAGCTACTGAGGAGTGGCTGAAATGTGATGTATGCTCACGCACCCTTGTGCAGGCTGCATGTTTGCAGATGAAACAGCTTAAAATTTAGGGTGGTTAGGAGGTTCACCTCCTCACTGCATTTCTCTACTGGTCCTGTGAGGATACAACCTCATGTGGTCAGGGTTCACCTCAACTGTGAGAAATAGTGCAGCTCTGGTGGATTAGAGAGAGCTTTGCTGCTTTAAAACCATGACAGACAACACAATATATCGACCTTGAAACCAAACCAAGTTGAAATGCAGCCCTGGACTTTGTTCAGCTCTCTGTTCTTTACTTCTTGTCTCTAAATCATAACAAGCATCAGGAACTTTGTGTCTTGTTGCATTGTGTAAGTGCAAACATTCACAACACCAACAGAACACCAGAAGTCACCATGGTGTAAAATATGTACACATTTTATTTGTTAGCATACAAGTTTTGGATTGATAAAACCTCAGATTTCCACTGAAAAAGAACATAGAAAGGTTCAAATAACCAAACTCCAGATAAATAACGTATAACCTAAATTAAAAAAATAATTAAACTGTATTTACATATTTAGAAATCAAGTTATGGTTGATCTTTTAGCTATGGCATTCAGAAATCTATACTTGTTCACATAGTTATTCCATAATTTAACATGACCAGTCATACATACTACAGTAGCCTATCTTCAACCTTTGTTAAGGTTTCAGTAACATTATATCATAATCTTAGGTTTTAGATGCTTGTTAGCAATAGGTGAACGAAGCCAAGATCTGACCGACATGATTTCACAGTGGAGGTCTGGTCACACCAGAACGCGGTGCGGTGAAATGAAACCGCCAGTCTTTGCAAACTGTTTGGTTCGAGAAGCTTCTAGCACTGTCAGCTGGAGGTTTTTACTCGACTGTTCTGTTTATTATTTGATCACCAGCACACCATTTCAATCAATATAAAAAGTTAATGAAGAGGGGAAATAAAGCTCTCCAAGATAACAAGTTTGCTAATGGTCAGTAAACAAACGTGTATGCTCATTAGCTTAGCAAAGTTGCAAACGAGATTTTAAATTCACAGTTTATTCAATGTACTTTTGTATAATGAACTCCATTGTTCTTTTGTGGAGCAGTTTATACTCTGACAGAGCAGGTTAAACAAAAACCGATGGCGCAACACAGCTAATTAACTACTCTTCGTCCTCTCTTAGTCAAAAACACAAATTTATGGGTCAGTAGATTAACTTTGTCCCCACGAGCAAATCCTCGTGATTTAAAATCTCTGTACAAATGTCACTGTTTTAAACCCTGGTGTGACCAGCTCTTTAGACTTTAACAAAGGAAACATTCAAAACCATTACAGGCACTGTAGACCAACAAGAGCACTTTTAATACTTCGGCCAAAGGCAATCTTATAATATATGAATATATGCTTTTAAGATATGACTCAAAAATCAACAGTAGTCACCAAACACTATGCATAGCACAGTTTACAAAAAGAAAAAAAATGTTAGAAGTAGCATTAACAATATAACATGCAGAGCGAGCACAGGTTTTGGCTTTTTTTTCTCAAATCAGAGATGTACAGTAAGGTTCAGAAACTGTGACCGTTTGACTGGAATGTTTGGATCCTGACAAACTTCAGTGTTGTCAGTTAACCATAAGGTCAAACGCTACAAAGTAAACATGCACTAAAGATGATAAACTACCAGGCACCCTTGCAAGAATACATGAATAAGAATAAAGCAAACAAACCGTGAGGTGCGGCACATGCAGCAAATCACACTAATAACCACAGTTCTGTTTCGTGATTAAATGATATCCTCAGTCCAGCCAAGACAATCACTTAAAGCGTGGATGTGGATGAGTTCCATAATCCTTCATAAAAAATAAGTTACCCTGTCTGTTCATTAGTCAAAAAGGAGTGTCCAAAAAAGAACTATACAAAAGTTCACAAAGTTGCTTTGAGTCCAAAATAAAGGATAAATACTTCATGGTTCGAAGAAAGTGTGAGCTAGTTTTCTCCGACCAAATACAAGCAAATAACAGGCTTCAACCTGTTAATGCATGAGGAAACAAATAATGAACAAACGACCTTGGTCACAAAGGATACTCTGAATAGGACATGCACATGACACTGTGGAGAGGGATAGATTGTAGAGACGCAGTATTACGGGTGCAGGTCTGGGGGTCCTCAGGGAGGTGGGCACTGGTGCTGTGCTGCTGTGGACCTTGTAGCTCTGCTGAGCCAAACAGCTGCTGCAGAAACAGAGAAATTATTAAATGACATGACACTGAGACAGACAGACAGACAGACAGACAGACAGACAGACAGACCACCATATGGTAAAAACTTAATTTAGGGATTTTTAATATGTCCTTCAATGGTTAATTTTATTTAAATCAATGTATTTTGTAAAAACTTGATCATAGTGTCTCTCCCTTTGTTCTGGCTCCTTGAGTCTGGTCGTAACAGTGATCCCATTTTAACACTGTCAGTTTAAACTCTTCAACTGGCACATCAACTGCTTTTATCGCTTACACTGATATCTTCAAAACACCTCCAGAGCTTCAACACCATCGAATGAACAAATGGCACATCAACTACTCAAACGAAATAAGTTAGGAACAGAAAAAAGCTGTGTCAGCGCTGGAGAAAGATCGGTCTGCATGCATTTCTATTCCGGGATAAGGGAAAAGAAAATGCTCCGAGTTGTTTGTGTGCTCATCTTGGGAAGCTCTGAGCCCAGGACGTAGCAATGGCGCCACTGCAAAATAGATAGTGGTGAAAGTGGAAGGGGAGGGGGATTCTGTCTGTAAGAGGCCAATGGCAGACTTATACCAACAGTCTACAGCCGGGAAGAGTAGAAATCACAATGTTATGATAATGTTAGCTGAGATTCACCAGATATGGCTCATAACATGTAAATGCAACATACTTGTTGATAATCACTCTTGTTCCATTTTCATCTATGGGAAGTAATTTAATTGGTGTATTTTATCTTTACATTGATAAAACTGCCTCTGTCCTAACTGATTTAAATAGTTATTGCAGATTTGGTCTAATTCACAGATGTGTTTGCAGAGCAAACTCAGAGATGGCAGGGCTTAAATAATTATTTAAACTAAGCTGTCTCTAAGAGTTTATCTTCATCTAGTTCTTTCAGGTATTTATAAGACTGTATGATGATAAAATGATTGTGATTCATGGAATGTGCAAAACAAATAAAAAAGACATAATTCAATGGAATATTAGTTTGGCCTGTGAAGAATATTCTTGACAGGTGAGAAAAATTATTTACGGACAATGAAAAGAACAACAAATTAGTGATGATCACTGCTTTTGCATTTGCCATATCCAACATTCCCCACTGACTCTAAATGCTCTCATGTGTGCTGCCTAATTTACAGATTTTTTTTTGGCGTGCTGTGGCCAAGCAGCGAGTTTGTACACGGAGCCAAGCGACACCTTATCAGGAGCAGAATGTCTTTCGGACGAGATGCCAGGACACCGAGTTGGCGCCATCTGCCTCTGAATGAATGCTCAGCAGGCAGGAGCTGTGCGGGCCAAGTCTGGTATTCCTACATTGCAGTCATCCCACTAGAGACTGATCCATCATGCTGTTCAGCCCTGGGAGGCTCCCAGCCAAACAAAAATCCCTGCTTGCAGCCAGCTAGGTCTTCAGTCATAATGGAGGAGGAGAGAGGATGGCTTGATATATATACGCAATAATGATTTGAAAAAATACAAGACTTAGTCAATTAAAACAAAATAAATAACTTGCACAAAACCAACGAGCAGAGTTCTTTTCTTTAATGAGTGGAAAATCCTTTTGTAGTGGCTAAGACAGACTTATCATTCAGCTCTGCAGTTCTCCTCTCTACTGTGTTTCAGCCACTTTTAGTTGAAGCTTTATGGTTTTCTCATCTGCTCCTCTATGAAATTGTTACTTCAAGGGACTCCTTTCGTACAGCCATAAGCCATTGTTGCATGGAAATGACTGAAAGCCCCTTGAAAAACACCCTATTGATCTATAGCTATCCTTACAGCCAGGTCACACAGGCCACGTGAGCAGTTGTGTGTTGTGGAACCTTTTGGCGCACATGTTGCAGCCACACAGGCATATTCCTGAGCAATGCTCCTCAGGCACAGCTTGGCTGCAGCACATCTAAAAATTCAGGGACTCACTTAATTTTAATGCATGATGCACGCAGTTCTCTGCCAAAAAAAATGATGAAATTACATTTACTCCGTCATATTGATATCTCACAAGCAACATTACACCTACATGAAAAAAAAAATTCTTCCTTCCTTACTATTATCTGTAGTATTCTGTTAACACAATGCTTTTATTTTAAGTATTTTCAGGATTGTGTCGTGGAAAATTCAGTAAATTGCACAGCTCCATAAATAAGCAGGATTAATATGTGGCAATACAACAGTAGATATAAACTGATGCATTCTTTATAAGGCAGACTGTTTGTAGATGGCAGGCACACACATCAGCAATGCTGTTTGTGTGGACGGCGCTCCGGTGCGAGCTGCAGCAGTCTAGCTAGGTAGCTGTTACTCGCTGCTCACACAGGCATAATGGGAGTGATAAATAGCTGATGGGTGAACTAGTGAACTAGTAGTTGTATTTATTGAACCCACCAGATGGTGCTCTTGGTTCAGAGATTAAGGCTAAAGGAATGGAAATTAGGCATGCTTTCAACCCTTTGCGGAACCCAGACTGCTATCTAGTGAGCTCAGAAAATACTGGTGGGTAATGACACTTCTTTTAGCCATCACTACCTCGTAGTGTAGACATGGTGGTTTAATTGCAGATTTTACAGACATAAGATGGTTAAGTGGCAGAAGAGGAATCTATATTACAGTCCCATTGTACCAGAGCTTAAAGACTTCATGGCCAATATGAGTTTTAATAACAGGCTGATTTTTGGATATGCTGGTGTATCAGTCTAAGCCTGCAGGAGCCAGAGAAGAAGAGACCTCGGTAGGATAAAGAGGCTTAAACACTGGGAAGGATGAATATACTGAATGTGTGCTCAGTCTGCTTGTTGGCTGTGGTTTATCCTGTCTTTGACCATGGCAAAACTCCAACTCACTCTTCTCTCAACAGCTACTTATAAAAGCTCTGGGTTTACATTCCTCAATAGGACATGTTTATGTATCGAGGCGCTCGGCAGGAATTTCAAACGAGAAGATTAATCCTTGTATGCTTCTGTACAGTAATAGGGCAATGGTTTATCTATCCACAGGGGTCTATGGTCTCAAAAATGTTGCCAAAAACAACATTTCCCATAGGTAAAATATTTATGGGGTATGTCTTACTCTGCCTGATGGAAGTATCCACGCTACAGTGCACAGTGGGCCTCGTCCAGCATCTATACAAAGTACTTTTCAGTATGATTTGGGCTCAGCACATCATAGGATGACACCACGAATATGAACTTCCTGCTCTTTTTCAGCACACAAGAGGAAAAGAAGGGATTTACTGTGACAGAGATTGAAACAATTTATGGGATGAGATGTGCTCTGGAGGCAAAAACAGTGAGGCATCTGCCAGGGTGAAAAATCTGCAGATATATAAAAGCCATCTGTGGCTAATGATCCTACCGTGCTTACCGTGTTTAGCCATTCAAACTACGAATGGCACACAACTTATGGATTTATCTGTTCAGGAATGCTACAGGGCAAATGAGGAAGAGAGTATATTCTTTGTTGGAAAACATTTCACAGAAAATGTCTCATTTCCCTCATATTTGAATCATTTCTGGTTCCTTTCTGTCTTACTTGGTCCTAATAAGCACTCATATCCAGCGCAATAAAAGCAAAGGACATGAAGGACATTAATGTTTGGCCTTTTCGCTGGTAGTTGAGAAAATCCATATCAAGGTGACATTAAAAAACTTAACAGAAAACAACTGCATGAATAATACCATGTCATGCAGTCCTGTGTTACTCTATATGTAAGTGGTGCATGGTTCTATCACTGTACCTAGTGTGACACTGGATGAGTCACAGGCACATCAATGTATGTGCATGTAAGTGAATGTTACCAGTGTGTGACTGACTTGTTCATTCAAGTTTTATTTAGGCCTTTCACTTTAACAGTGGAAACTTTAGAGTCAGAGTGAAGCAGTCGTTTTTTTCATGTCTCTCTCTCTCTCTACTGCTTTCCTCACTCCTCCCCACACACTGTCCTGCCTAATAAATCAAAATGCAGATAGAAAATGTCTAGGAATGAAAAGGCTTTGCGTTGGGAACCTTCCCTACATTTACAATCATAAGCAATGGAAAAAAAAGATAATATCTACACAAGTGGTGACAAAGCAGAAACACCAGCCAGTACGCTGCTGCTGCTGCTGCTGCAGACAGAAACCAGCAGCAAATCAAAGCCACTGTGTTCTGAGACACGGGTGCTGAAAGTGGAATAAAAACCAGTTTTCATTTGGTCTACAAATACTATGTTATTCACTATTTAAAAGTCATCTTTGCAAACTAGAAACACAAAGAAATGTAATATATATTTTTGTCTTACTAATGGTAAAGCTGGATAAACGTACAAATTAACTATAAAGCCTGTTTTAAATGAAGTCTTATTCCTCGGCCTGCATGCATCAGGCTCCTACATAGTAAAACACAATGTACAGAAGACTGAACATGTTGCACGCTGTACACAGCGTTATCTGGTGAGCGGACAGCATAAACAGAATCTAATTCTGTGACAAACAATCTGTGTTTACAACATCACAGCACTGAATCCAGCAGGATTAACATGTTAGTTTATCAACAGACCAATGGAGCCACTATTGTTGTGTTTGTTTGCAAGAAAGTTCATGTGTTTCGGGGTGACAGGACAAGGTCACAGTCTTAGCCAACATGTGGCAAATGTCAGTTATCCTGCTGATTGCGGACAAGTTATTGTTTAAGGTTAGTCCCACCACAAGTACATTTTATCCTGTGGGAAATACTGCTCGTAAAAGGCAAGAACAACATCTTTGACTGCAACTGTAACTGCACAACAAAGATGGTGACCCCCAGATGCTTAGAAGACATGAAAATAACAAGTGACCAAAACTTGACTAATATTACACTTTACATTTTCCATCAAAACACTAAGATCAGGTGCCAAAAATAACCCTGCATTAAGCTTGTGGAGGACAGTGTGGCAGTCAGCCCGCATTTAAACAGTAATTCACTCATTAAAGAAAACAATCTGCCAAATGGTTGGCTAAAATCTTGACAAAGGCAAGCTAATATCATGTAGTTTTTTTGCTAACTAAAAGTGTTGGGTTATCTGGCTGAGCTGAATATGCTCAAGTTCTCGACTGCGTTCACATCAAATATCAAATATCCAATAAATACAAAAAGAAAAAGTCACATTTGAAATATGGGACAATAATGGTATAAAAAGAGAGAAGCATCTGCTACAGAAACAAATATTTCACTGTAGGATGAGCGACGCCTCAAGCTGAAGCTGACTACTACAGTATGACATGAATGTGGTAGAAGCCTGGCGGCCAGCAAAGTAAACAAGGAAATGGGCTATTTGAACTCAAATGTGATAATTGTTTGATTACATCTACTTAAAGACATATAACTGACTGCTGAAAGGACACTTAATCACTTGTTGGGTTGAGCTGCTGGGTTTGGCTCGTTCACGTGCTCTGGACAGCAGCACTCTGACAGTACTGTAGTCTTCAGCGAAGTGAGTGACAAAACACTGAGCGCTTTGCAACATGAAGTCATAAAGTCAGCCGAGAAACAGCCCTCCTGACTGTAAAGCAGTTAACTAATATTACTCACAGATGAAGAGGCTTTAAACTTTGATGTGGGGGTTTTCTTTGAATGCAGAGGAGGCATTCTGCATGAAAGCAATGGTTCACATAAAGACTAAGCCCTCTTTTATTACTGCTCTTTGACTCAAGCCCTTTTCTTTGCCCTACTTCCCAAAAAGTGCGTTTCATAATTAGAAAAATGGATCTGTATGCTTTAAAAATGTTTGTGTGTTTGTATGTCTGTGTTGTAGAAAGTAGTCATCAAATATGTACAAGTAAGAAACTAAGTCCTCATTGTACACATAATTGTAATAATAAGACTCACCATGGCAGCTTTTATCTGGTTAGGCTTCGGTCTTCAAAGATGGTAACCTCAATCTTAATAGAAGTCAGTTAAGGAAAAGCATTTAAAACAAGGTGGTGCTCATTTAACATTCAGTTAAACCCAACAGAAATTTCAATTCTTTCCACGTAAGGAAATTTAAGCTATAAAGATACTTCAGATGTTGTGCATATTTTCCCCACTCATCATCAACAGAGGAAGAACGTTTTTGGACATGTTTGTGGGACTAGTCTAGACTAGATTCTTGGCCAGATTATATTAATAAAAGAAACACAGGCGCCACCATCATGTGCAAAAAGAGGCTTTTGCTTCAGGAGGAAGGACTGATCAAAAGTTTCAACCCTCAGACTCAGAGTGAAATAGTCAGATGGTAGAATTAAGCGGTTAGTTCAGGTGAGACATTCCAAAGTCAGCACAGCAGCCTGGCAGTGTCGGAGAAATAATCCAGATCACTGCCAATGATACAGAATCGCAGGCGAGAGAAGGAACAAAGCTCAGCTGTGAGCAATTTCAGTTATATTTTGTTATCCCTAATCTCCTGTTACCGCAAAGTTACGATTAATTGGAATGCTGAGTCACCCCCCCACACACACACACATTCACACGCGCTGGTACAGCCAGGATGTTGGTGCACCCACTGATTTTATGCAGATGCTATGGATTACATACTAACTTTTATCTGATGTTTTTACAGGGTATCCCTACATAGCGTAGGATTTCCTGTAAGCTCCCTGGACTGCTGCTTTCCATTTTCATCCAGCCGTTACAGGGAAAGACACGGTGGGGCAGAAGGCCTGTAAATCACTACATCTATTAGGTCATTGTGAAAGCTCCTTGTTCTACTTGCTGTTGTGTGATCACCTTCATATTTCCTGATCTCAGAGTATGCTGAAGTTAAAGTCACCCAAAATATTCAATGCATCATTCCTCTTTCCCGTACATGCTCATTCTTGCATAACTAGATTGTTTTTTTTATTGTAAAAACATTGTGGCTTCAAGCCTTGACTGTGTTTTAAATAGTTTGATTGTTTGGCAATCAAAAATCAGATAAATGCCTGAAAATTCATGTATTGAGGGGGTCGTGTTCATAGTTTTTTTTCTGAACAGTTACACAAGGCTAAACAGTTATGGTTGAGGTCATTTCCACCTGAGAAACAGCTACAGCACTGTAACAGTGAAGGGAAGGATACGACTCGCAGGCCTCTCTCAATGGGATCGGTGAGCAGGAGGCCTCGTGGTGCGTAAATCTTGTCATTCTGCTCCTGGATGTACTTTGCGATCTTCTTCAAAACCTAAAAGAGCACAGCAATCACAGTTTCAGATACATGTCTCATGGATGGCAAACCACTGGCATAACTGCAACAGAGCCTATATACCTAGTTATTAATTATCTCAATCTCTTTCCACAAGGCCAACTGAAGTTTTAGTTATCAATGAATCAATTTTCTCCTTGCGTTTTCTATATTTCTAATCTTTAATTTAGTAACATGCTAAATGTATAGGGAGGTAAGGAGGTAACGCAATCCCTGTGCTCCACTTTTTAGAGCAGGATCAGGAGTAGGCTTGTTGCTATAAAAAACTTATCACAACACAACAATTTGAGCTGAAGCCAACATTTGGCATCATTTTTTATTCCACAATCAGGGGAATTTTAAGCCAATGTTACAAATGTGTCAGCGAAAAGAAAAAGTAATTTAAAAAAACATGGAAAAAGAGAGCTTGGCTGTCTCGACCTTATTGCTCTTTGGCAGGTTGTTCTGTATTGTATTGCTATCGAAAGAAAGATGGTGACAGAGAGATGCCAATAAGGGGTGTCCTGATTTATAGCGGGAGTCTCTCTTAGGGATGCAGCAGTGTGTTTGCCAACTCTGGGGAAACTACTGTGCGCTTCCATCCAGCTTTTCTAATTAGATAATTGACATAAAAGAGTTTGACTGGAAACATGGCGGAACAAGAGCAGTGGGTCCCTGAATAGCTTAGAGCGTGGTACACAGGGAGTGTGTAGTGGAGCAGGAGGGAGTGAGGGGCGATGTGCTCAGAGCAGACTGGTGTTGGCCACCAGAACAGAGAAGACATTGGCAGTAAAGTTGTCAAGCGGTAGTAAATGTACAGTTTAAATACTGCAACTCCTCAGGAAAAGATGGTTCCAGAGTCTTGCTTCACAACTGCTGACTAATGTGAAGGGTGTTAGTCAAGTTCGGCCCTGGAGACAGTTTCCGTTGTGCCTCGCTACCACAGTCTGGGAGCTGAAGCAGGAACAGATAATGCAGGCTTTGTGTTTCCCCTTGCATATCAACTTCTGACAATAAAATCAATCTGGATTGATACACTGTCTTGAACGACTTGTCCTTAAAATTAGGTTGGCCTAAATAGTAGTTTTAGAGCAAGCTATTTAAAATAAAGTTCAGCAGAGCGACAGGTGAACCACTGCTTTAGCAGACTATTTAAATCTTAGCTGACACACCTTTGCCAACAATAAAAATTGAAATAAACAACATAATATAATCGCAATTATTTATACGACTTAAATTTCTGATCGTGACAGCCCTAGTTAGGAGTTGAGTTAGACTACTGTTGTATGTTTCATTATATTATGTGCAGTTAAGGGTTAATTAGCAACAATCTTTAAAACTGATTGGTATGTTCATGAATGCCATGAATGCATCATTTTATCAGCACCGGGAGCAGCACAGACAGACTCTCAGCTGACCTCTGATGTCAGTGAAATGTCTGGCTGTAAATTTACGAGCTGATTATTTGAGATGGCTCGAAGATAATGTTAGTGTTTGAACACTGCTGTATCTCTGTCATGACACACCACTTTATTAGCTGCAGGGACGAACACAAATCACGCTGACAGGTTAAAGCTACCGATATCCCAGGTGAGGTTTTAAACCGGTTTGCAGCACACAGTGGGCTCAAACAGGGTAGCAGCACACAATACATTCAGGATAATAGTGATTTATTTTCTATTTCCTCTTTTCATTAATTGTAAACATCTACATCAGGGGTGTCAAACTGCCATGTAAGGGCCGTCCAATATTTTGGTTGATGACCAAACACTTTCAAATTTAACTGGGATTCCCTTCAGCCTCAGCTGTTCTCTGTGTTTGTGCTAAATACCAACATTGTACGATTAACAATGCAACATTTATACCTGCTAAAAATCAACATTTCTGGTAACAGTGTTATCATAAATGTCATGTTATCATGTTATCAGTTGGCCCAAAGTGGAAATGCCTAATTACAACCTCACAGAGGCTTCTTTGAAGTGTGGCTGTAGGCTGTTTTTCTTCCTAAAATGTTTGCCTCTTTTATTAAATGAAATACCAAAACTCTGGTGACTGTTAGAATTCCCTGGAGCCCACAGTGACGTCTTTAAATGTCCTGTGAAAACAACAACTGCCCCATACTGAGAGATATTCAATTTACAATTTACAATTCTCAAGCGGTTAATAAATAGCAAAGCAGATTCAGTTGTTTATCTTCTCAGCTCCACGATGTGTAGTTAAGTATTAGTGATCTTTTCTGTAGTAGGTACTCTTGTTACTTACAATAAAAGTAGCAAATCTTTGTCTGGCAAAGTAGGCAACCAGAGGATCAACCTATCCAAACCACCGCATTCTTGAGCTGAAAAGCTGAATAACACATTCCATTTTTACTTTGGTAACGACCACTTAATTTAAATTGCATGACTTTGAGTGCTCATAAAACCCAAACCAAGCCAAATGTTTTTATCCCAGTTCACTCCTGTCCACTGAAAGGCAAATTCTTAGAAAAGGAATAGGCCACTGACATAACTGATCCATTTATATTCAATCTGGGCCAAGAGAGATTGTGGAGGTATACAAATCAGATTTATTTGCTTGCTCTCAGAAGTCATAAAATTACTGACTTACAGCCAAGCTAAGAGCTTCCACACAGCAGCAACACACCTTCAAAAAAATCAAAAATTTATGTTTATCATTAGAGCTGTTTCGTAGTGCCCATATGTATAGCTATTAGTTTTGAGTTTGGTTCCAATACCAATATGCAAAAACCACAACCATTAAAAAGCCAAACTTTAAAATGTCAAATCTTGCCTTAATGTTAACTATTCGAACTCTGAACTTCTTCAGTCAAGTTTTAATACAGTTTTCAATGCTACAGGTGTTTATTTGGTTGTCAAGAACTGTTAAGAAATATAAATAATGAAGATAATAATGTCTGGAATAGATTTAAAAATAAAACCACTTAAAAAACATGTACATATTTTCAATGATGAAAAAAGAGGAGGGTTCACCATGCCTTTCCTTCTTGAATGCTTGGAACATCTTCTCAATAGCAGCAATAAATAACAGCAACAATTCAAACTACATTTTGCTGTGTAAGGAGTCTGTGTGTAGCTTGGGAGAGAAGCCCTGTTGTTTTAAAATTTAAGACTCTAATTCAGAAAATCTAAATCTATTTCCAAGTATATGGACCACAAAACAATGAACAGAAGAATCTTAAAACGTAACACATAAATAATTTTCCCCTACTGTTGCTCCTCATTTTAAAGACAGCAATCATTCTGTTTCACAACTCAGGTGTGTAGGTTTAGAAAAAGTGATCCAACCACTAAGACGTGGTAATCTTTCGCTGTGAAGCTTAGAGGATTTTCACATTCATTATTTTAATTGAGTAATGTCTAATGTCCTGTTACTGCTTGTACAATACTTATATTTCACCACAATCTGTCTCATTCTGCAGTAATTCATAACGACACTTTAATTATAAAGCGCCACAGTTATGTCTGTTCATTATGTAGCGGTTAGAAATTGTTTTAGAATTGGCTCATCAATATATCTTAGCATCTGTTTGCTTGTCTGATCTGTATATAGTTTTGTGAATGAATGTTTTGTTTTGCTTTTGATTGGGATCTCATGTTTAGAAGGGGCCCTGGGAGGTTTTTAATGAAGCTGGTGTGAAAATGCCTGTAACTGCAGGTAGCCACTTGGTGCACCTATTGGTAATACATTGATTGACACTTGGTTGTTGTTGCTGCTGGTGGTGGAAACTTAAAAGGAATCAACCATGAAACTGAGGAAATATTGTACATCTGAAACTATTCCTTGAGTAACTCGATTACAATAATCAGACCCCAGTTCTTTGCATTGATTCACTTAATCAATGCAAGCACAAAATGCAAGTAAATACATACAGAGTCTCTAACATGCAACATCAGGGAGCATGATCTCACAGAAGCTGTGATGCTGTGGCACCAGTCGGTCATGAGCAGGAGGCCAGACTTTGTGGACTTTGCAGGAGGGTGATTGTGGTAGAGGGGTAATCTGATTAGAGGTTTAAGTTGATTAAAAATAATTAAGCATTTGATAGGTTTACAAAATCTTTTTTTTTCAAAAAAGGATGTTGTATGTTACAGTAATAAATTACTATTCTCGACTTTTTTCTTCTTTTTTTTTTGAACAAATTTGATAGGATTTTATAACATATATTTTACATTTGTTTTTGCATTTCATACAGTGATTTCAAGTATATGGATTTGATTGGACGGATATTAATTTAGTTGATCAAAATAGCCCTAGACCAGGGGTGTCAAACTGATCCAGTAAAGGGCCGAGTGGCTGCAGGTTTTTGTTCCAACCAAGCAGGAGCATATGGATATTTCATGAGCAAAACTAAGACCTCTAAAAACTACCACATTTTATATGTTAACAAAGAGCACTTTGGTTCAATATCAAGCCCTGTATGCTTCTACCCAGGTGAAATGTCTCTCACCTTCTCATAGTGAGTCTCCATACAGAGGAAGATGGTGTATGCTGTGAGGCAGGCCAGACAGCCTTCAATATACGACTGGCTTCCTAGCTTTTCTGCTTCGGCGTACAGGTTATTCAGTGTCCGCACCGTCTCCTCAAACTGCTGTTTGTCAATCTGAAACACATGGAAACATAAAGACAGATCACAGGGTTAAAATCATTAGACGAGGCACAGAGCCAAGAGTAGTTTTGGACAGATGTGTGTGAGAGCTTTCTGCTTTGTTTGGATATTCAAGTGGAAACTCGTCTTGCTTGCACCAGATTGTTTTCTCCCATTCTTTCCACGTCTAGATAAATGAGGGGCTGTATTTTCTTGGACTGGTCATACATCAAGGGATTGCTGGGCCACCTTCCCACATTGGAAACACCTCTTAAAATTATTAGGATGCCTTGGCCAAACGCTCTGTGAATGTTTTCACTTAATAACCAACAGGGCAAACCTGTGAAAGCAGGACACACACAGTGAAAATTCAGGAAGAAATCTTGATGGTTTTTCCTTCTCCTATTGCATAGACACACCTTAAATAAGATAAAGACGTATCTCAGTTGTTCTTTAAACTGCAGACAGCTTCTGGGATAGAAACTGTAACCACCCCTGGCTCATAATCAAAACAGTGTTTCTCAAGAATTCAAATGAACTCTCTACTCTCCGGTTCTACACTGGAGAGTAGAACTGCGCACTGCTGGACTCTGTTGAGACTGAGGTGTCAACACTAGTCCCATGCTGGTGTCCAGGATGGATCTGATGATCTGTCTGTGATGCTAAGGGAAAAAGAAAGAGCCTCAGACCAGACTAGGAGCCAGCCAGGGGCCTCCTGAGCCTCAGTACACCCTCCAATGTTCTGCTCTCTTGTGCCTGAGGAATGCAACAGCAAGCTCCAACACATCAGTGGTCTTAGGCGTGTTTGATTACCGCCAATGAGAGCCTTTGTTCTCCTTCTAATTTTCCAATTCAGAGGCTGCGATTCAAACCACATTTCTCCGCCTGAGCGTCTTTCCATTACGTCTGATGCAGCCGTATTAGCATTCCAAAAATGTTAGATGCGAGTGCATGGCTCAACAGGGTTCACAAATTTGGGTGAAGAAGAGTTTATTCTCTTAATTGTAACTGTCACTAAATATAATGCAAACTGCGGAAATACACATTAGACACGTATCAAAACTGTCAGTTTCCCCACTGATGAAACTCTCTGGAATGGTTTGGCAACAAAGCTTGCCAAATACATTTAGCACACTGAGCATTTTCCCAATTCTTTGGTACAATTCTCCAAAAGCATTCAAACAGGAAAGGGCTGCAAAAAACAGGAAAGCCCAAACACTAATCATCTTAAAAAATATTTGATGTTACAACATTCAAACCTCTGCAAATCAAGACATGAACTGCATGGCAAAATCAAACATGGGGGTACATTCTGTGACATAACATAAAAGTAGCTTGACATTATTCTGCATAGTTTATAAACTGTGGTTACAGTGGAATGCTAAAGAGGTTTAGATCGGAGGACTAAGCTTTTATCAGTTCAGTGTCTGTATGTGTGTTAACTGAATCCTACCGGAAAACATCGCAGACCACCCAATCAAGAGGGAAGTGCCAATAAACCACTAGTGAGCGGTTTAAGTGTTGTGAAGCTGCTCTTTTCATGTGGTGTATGCATTTCAAAACTGAAGCTTTCTGTCCTTCGAATTCTGCACTGTTTGGCCGGCACCATCTTTAATGTGGCGTGGAGGTTGTTCGGTCTCAGCAACCTACTCTTCCTCCTCCACATCATTACCGGTGCCTGCTCTTAGCCCACTTCCACCATGGTTCACATAAGGACATAGTCCAGCAGGGTTCCTCTGAAAAAGTCGCTGACTCTTGGCTCCATGTTCCCACTGATTTCACAGCAATGGAACATGCATTCTGATCAGGATAATTTGCTATCATAAATGCTCCATTTCAGGAGTGTTTTGTGGACATTCAATGCAGCACAGACAGAACATGCAGATGAGCAGTGCCCAGTCTCCATGCTGCAGCGCCTGGAGCTTCCCCTGCTAAGCCAGCAGCAAATATGATGATTTTGTCCTCAACATTTCCTTGAAGCTAAATGTTAATGTTGGGTTTTGTTTTTTTTGCAGCCTTTGTAAATGAAAAGGGATAACATTCTGGTTCAAGTTGGTAGAGTCGGATCCAAAGCACAGAACAGTAAACTAATCACACTGGGTGGCCTAGAGATTTACACCGCTGCGTCAGTTCCTGGCCGCTCTCTTTATTCTTAGAAAATTGACATTCAATCTTTGGCTGGACGTCCTTCACATCTATCATTTCTATCACTACAAAATAAATAGGAAAGATAAAATGTGATATTTCACTTTATTTGCTTACATCATTCCTCTTAATTGGGCTCCTATGTTCTGTGATATGCTCTTTAGGATATACTCTGTCAGATTAATTACTCTGCTAACTTTTCTGCTCAGTCTATGCTGAAACTTTTTTTTAAGTGGATGTCCTTGCTCTACTGAATCATATGGGGCTGACAGCACACAGCTGTTTAGGATAACCTATATTTCCTAAAATATGCATGACAATGACAGTCTTGCATGTGGTGCAGGTCTTTATTCATTGTTAACTTTCTTTCACAAGAAAATCTAAAATATATATTGATTCAATTGGGGTGTAATCTTCCTGCAACAATCCAATGTCTTATTGGGAACAATCAAGTAATTCTAAAGAACAGTCGGGCTGAATACCGAACTTCAATACTCTGGCGCACTGGGCAGAGAAACAAGGCCTTTTCATTCAAAACGAAATTTCTAAAGCTAAGGAGTAAATCTCTTTAGTGTCAGTGGGCCATACCATTGATGGCTGTCTAACCTTAAACGTCGTAGAGGCATGCAGGAAAAAAGACTACATTATGCACAGAGACAGAGCTCACTTGTGTATGTGTTTTCTTCTATTTCAAGAGGCTTTACTACAGTGTGTGTCTCGTGGGTGTAAAGGAGTGGAAAACTGAAATAAAAATAAGTATTGTATGTGTAATGTTGTAACTTGTCTTTATCAAAATAGATTTTATAAAACCAGTCTCAAAAAAGGTTCAGGAACTGGTATCAAAGTCAAGGCATTTGTACCTGGATAGGTATCAACATTTTTTTGAACGACACCCAGCCCTCAAGAACAGTAAAGAGTTGTATCCTACCCGGTTCTCCAGCTCAGAGGGGAACTTGGTCTGGAACTGGCACACAGTGCCGTTGGTATAATCTCTCTGAATGAAGACTTTGGCAGCAATGGCTGCCTGCTGCCTCATGTCCTGCAAGCTGTGGGTCTGTAAAAAACAGGACATTACTATTGATACATGATCATATATTGATACAATATCCCTCAGGATTTGGTCTATGTATCATCAGTGCAAACACTGAGCATGTTATATCTATAGTAGCTTTATCAGGTAGAGACAAGCTGAAAAACAAAAAAAATCAGTGTAAAGTGCTGATGTGGGGCTTTCACACAGTATCTTATAGTATCTTATGTCTGTGAACCATAAAATACACAGACACACACACACACACACTTATTATAATCATTATATTATTATTATGTTGATTAATGTACATTTATTCAACTGTAAATGTTAATAAACAGCATTATATTTTTATTTCCTCAAATGTATTTTTGGCTGTATTTTAGTAAATTAATATTTTTTACACTCTTAAACCTATCTATAATACTTTGAGTGATTATCACTGACTGTACATTTTTATGGGCATTTGTGTTCTTCTTGGTGCCAGACACACAGCTGAGTATCTGCTGAATAAAGGATGAGGACTGTTTAAAAAATACCTCTCAAAGACAACAACCTGCAAAGAGAGCCAGCAACAATAATCATGAGTGTTGCAATCATATTAGCATTATTGTCTTTTTAGCGCAACAATTATAGAGAATACAATATTGGAAGTTGCCATTTTTTGTCATAATCTTCATCAACTAAATAAAACCATTGTTTTGTATGTACTACCTAAGAATGGGAAGTATTGAGCACCTTATTACTGTGATTATTATTATTACTTTTTCTCTTTTACTTACTGAATAATTGTTAGAACACAAGAACACAACCAACATGATTAACACCTCTGCTTTCCCCATTATGACAAGTCCTCTAATGGTCACAATGGCTATTCGCCAGTGAAGAGTGGAAAATCAAGATGTTTAACATTTTACTTGCCTGTATGATTATATGAGTGTTGGCATCAATTAATTGATTAATCGACTAATCCTTTCATAAACAGACTACCATCCTGTTGTCTTCAATATAATTTTTTTCCCCAGGACTTCTAGCATCTCACATCTGGCCAAACTCATTCTGCCCTTTTGAACAGTTGTACGCTAACGTTAGTGTTTACCATCAGAAGACTGTGGAAGCACATGACTAGTGTCAACAACTATCCTTACGAACGTTGCTATTTTTACTTATTTTTTCATCAGGACGCAAAGTTTCGATGGTGTGTCCAAAGCCTTATTCTTCCTTTCACTGGAGCCAGTAGTGGTCCTGCTGTTTAGCCAGATATCTAATTAGCACACTGCTTATTACTTATGAAATCCAAACAGCTGATATGACCACCGAGCTTCTCTCCTCGATTACATAAAAAAGAAACAAGGCGGTATATATGAGTTTTATGAATACCCGAGTCTGTTAGCAATGCCACAACTAGCTTTCGAGTAGTAAACATTACCCGTCAAGATACAAACTGACTAGTGAGCTACCAAGCTAACGCTGGTCAACTCTTCTTCTACCAGACACACTCCCAAGAAACACGACTAAAATGGGACAGTATCACTAAATCGTTCACACACATCTAAAATCCCCTTTACTGAATAAAAACAGATTAATTGTCGTGAGCTTACCTCGGCCATGTTCAATAAGATTTCTCTATTTTTCTTCCGCTAGCAGCATCTAGCATGTACTACGAAATAACCTTTCCGGAGGGGGACTGTAGTGTTTACCAGGGTTCCGGATGTAGAAGACGGGTCAAACAAAAAAGTTGCTAAAGCTTTTCAAATTTATGAGCTACGGACAAAGTGTAGCCAATGGTGGAAAGTGACTAAATACTTAACTCAAGTATCAAAGCAATTCTGCGGTGTTTTTTCATTTTATGCAAATTAAAACTTCCACTCCACTAAATGGAAAGTATTGCACTTTTTACTACCCTATTAACGACATATAGACAGTTACTCACTCTATAGTTACTTGCAGATAAATACTTAAAAAATATATCAAATAAGTACAGCCCACTGTGACGGAGTAAATTAAGAGCAATATTATTACATAATGATATAAAATAAAAATATTTCTGACAGAGGGCATTTTGCATGCAGAGTGGTCATTTTGACTTTTTACACTTTAAATAAATTGTTCTCTTGATACTGTACTTTTACATCTGATCTCCCTTTAAGTTTTATTTTGTATGCAGGGCTTTCGGTTGTTACAGAGTGGTGGTACACATTTTGAAAGTAAAGGATCTGGGAACTCAGTTTGGATTTTTACAACAGCATTAAGCGTTGTTGATGTTTCTCTGGCCTTGGACCATCACAGAAGTGGATACATTTGCAATTCTGAGGAAGCTCAAAATTCATCTTTATTATGGGCTCCAAAAAAAAGATCCCACAGTAAAACATTATGTAAATGTAATATTTAGAAAACATTTTGTCATTATTCAGAGAGGTATGACGTTTAAGAGTCAACCAGCTACTAAAGCCCTCTAAAATGTGATGTAGTGTAATAAGGTGCAGAGCTAGAAGCAGAAAAACTAGCCTCACCAAATGCCATTAGAGCGACTGTATAACAGCTGTGGCAAAGTCAAGTTACATTTTCACATCCTGCCAGAGTTGGTGTTCTGTTTTGAGATCTGAATGAACAGCTCATAAATAATGCTTTTTTCACAGTCCTCCCATGCATCACAAGGCCTGGCCCTGGCTTTAGGGGGTAATTAGTGGATCTGTATAAATGTAAAAATCAAACTATTGCTCCTGCATTGGGCCTGTTTGTCTCCTGGCGAGAGGGTGGGCTTTTAAAGCCCCTCTCCTCTGTGATGGCTGGTGCGGGAGAGACCACTAATGAGCACCATTTGTGCCATTCCTTTACAACCCATGCTGGTTAATAGCCCACGACAATAGTTTTACTGCTGCTCAGACCGCTCTTGCTAAAGTGGCTCTCTAATAGAAACATTATACATCCTCTCTAGATGACCACCTCTGTTCTAGTTTGCTATTATTAGGGAGAAACAGCAGCTGGATCATTCTGCTCAGTAAATGTCACTCTTTACATATTATATGACAACAGGTATTCCATGTTACGCCGGATGATGCAAGCAAAGACAGGAGGCTTGGTGTTTCCTACTGGGGCAAAGAAAAACAAAAAAAAACATGCCCTCTCATTCTGAAATGTGGGACAAAATTGGCCACCAGACAGCATTGTGTGAACATTTGGCGTAGAGGTTAACCACAGTCTGTGAAGGAAAATCTGCTCAATTACATTTTTATATTTTTCTGGTAATTTTTAGTTTTGATGCCTTCTCCTGAAGCGCCTGTGTTTAACCATAATTACTCACATCTTGACTTAAGCATTGAGCATTCATCGCTAAAGCTAGAGACAGACTAAAGGTGCAGTATGTTATTCTGGGAAAAAAAGTAGCTGATTGTTGAGCTTCATTCCCAGGTTGTCGTATACAGACACTTTGGGTGTTGGATGTCGGTTTTTGACAAACTGGGAATGAAACTCTGCACTGCACCTTCTGGGATTAAATGAAGCACCAAAGATGACACAGAAAGAGAGATTTTTTGCGTTCTATGCCCACACTCCTGACATAATCCAAAAATCTAATCATTTCCTGCCACTATTTATTTTTTCAGTGATGGAGATTTTACTAAGTTTGTATTTCAGAACAGTTTCAGATCAGTTTATAAAATATGACACAATGCTACAGATTAAATTGAATAGTATATATAAAAGCAATAAAGGAAGCTCATTCTTGATCAGCTCAACATTAAATGGCTGCTTTCATGGTCATGCATCAGTAATAATGATCCCACAATATAGGAAAATAACAACAGGAGCATTTCTGCTGCATTGTGGGTACTTTTACTTTTCTTACATTAAGCCCAAGCTGATAATTCTTCCAAACTTCGACATGTAATGACATATTGTGGAGAATTATTTTGTGTGTATTATGTTTTTTTGCACAGACGTTTCAATTACCTCGTTAAATAATTGCAAGTACTTCTTTTCCCACAGTGAAAAATCAAGAATATGTCAACATGTTAATTTTAACAAACATAACCATCTTCCACTTCACTGAAATTAATAGCATCAGTTTGTTAAACACTTGTGTGAAATGCAAACACCAGTTGGTTTTGTGAAAAAGGACATTTTCCTCCTTCAACACATGAATGTGAACGTCTCATTTTGAAGCGATCCACACTACATCGAGGCCTTTCATGCCTTGGCTGGAGCCCATACAGGAGTTCATCCAGACACAAGCTGGTTCCTTTTAAACTGAGATTTATGGCAATTGACTAAGAACTAAGGATCTACGATTGGAATGCTTTGCCATATTCATGTCCTTGACAGAAAATTATGGCTGTTTCTTGTGCTGCTGTTTGAAATCCTTATATCCCTTAATGTACTCTCTGGCCCCGAAGCCTCTCTGAGAACACGCACAGCAGCCAAGTAGAAATAGCAGCAGCAAAATAGTGCTGAGCTGTTCCTGACAGCAGCCAGCATGCCCATTTGAGTATTTTACTACATTGACATTATAAAGAGCTATCAAGGAATCTGTGGTACCTTTCAGTGACCTCTATTGGCAGCCTGCAGGAACCGCAGTGATTTGAATAGATCTGGCACATGTTGGCATCTAACTGAACAATTAAGCGCATAATTTCAGCGTTAAAACAAGTGAGAGAAACCAGGGATTATCATTGATTTTCTTTAAAAAACAAAACAAAAACTTGCTTAGCATATAGAAATAACTGAATAAATGTGAAAAAAGTTAATGCTGAAATCAACAAAGAAATAAATAATTCAATGCATAAATAAAATATTTTGATTTGCCATGATGTCTTCAGTTTTCCTTTAACATTTATTTATTTATGTATTGCAACAGTTCTATTTTTGTATTTATTTATTCATTTATTTATGTATTCCTACTGCTTTAGACTGAAGTAAGTACAATCTACTTTATCAACGTATGGACAAAAGATAGATGACTAGATTCATGAATGAATGAATACATTAATACATAAAGGTTAGTTTTATGCATTTAATTATGATTTCTTTTCTCTGTTTCCTTCCAATACTTCAGTATGTATGCTCTAATTTAATAATTGACCATTTTAATTTATAGATTCCTGCACTTAATAGTGAATTTCTTTCTTTAGTGATGATGATTTTTAATCCTCCATAATCAGCTTCTATTGCTGAACAGTTTGAATGTCACTATGTGGGGGAGTGTGTTGAAATTCCAGAGTGGACTTTTGTTCCAAACCAGGCTGGTAAATGAAAGCCAGAAATCCCAGCACCTGCCCACATAATTATTTAGTCATTGGCATTTATCGACAACCACATTAACCACCATAGACAACAGGCAAATTAACTCTGGGGTAATGATTTAATCTTATAATTAAGGCTTTTAAAATTAAGTATAAAGTGCTGGGACAATCTTCAAAAACACATATAAATTTAAAAAAAATGAGAAATTTGCTGCATTTCATGCATGAATGCCTCAGTCACACATGCTTTATGTGTACCACTCAGGAGTCCCTTGTGCCACCCCAAATTACCAGTCTAATGACATGATGTTATTACCTCACCTCCATATGACTCGCTTGCATCAGTTGTGGTCGACAGCATGCATTCAACAGACCGTGGAAATTTAAACAATCACTTTCCTCAAGATGCCTGGGAAGGATTTAAAGGGAAACATACACGCCTCTAAATGTTTATTAGCTGTTTAATATCCTGTTTAGGGTGTCTTTTATCAGTTTGGTGTTGTTAAGTCCCCTGGTTAAGTCACCGTTTCCTGAAGGTACTAGTTTTTCCCTCCTCCTTAGCCACTCTGTTTCACTGGCCCTTGAAGAAATACAAATGACTGAAGACAGAATGCACGCAGCACATTGCATGCTGTTACACACAAGCTTTGCAGCACAAATTAACATTATACACTTTGTTTTTGTTGTTCGAAAATGCAAATGTTATTTTGTGGTACAAAATTCAACACAGAATGGCAAAAGCCCCTATTCATTGTAGCAGGATGTGGGTTGCCCTCATGTTGGGCATGTTTTGACTGGGATCGAGGAGTCAGATTACCTCATATTTCATTCAGCAGTCTGAAAGGCATTAATCATCCCGTTAAACCAAGACAGTTTTATAGTGCTGTGTGTGAGAGTGCTTACAACACACATAACTCTACTGCTCACTTAAGACCTATGTACCCAAATGTCCAAGTTAACAAGCAGAAATCTTTGCAGCTGGGCATTCCTCCACTGGTCCAATGACTAAAACCTCCCTTCACAAAAGGAAAAGGAGACTCACTAATAAAGTCATGGCCAGTTGACTTTGGATGCTTTGTAAGCTGTGAAACTATATGGGAAAAGATGAGTTTTGGGTCATTGTTTATGGTTAGGTTTGTTAAGTGTTATGGTTGGGGTTAGGATAATTAAGTCTCCAGGAATAAATATGCCGATGTAATGTCCACAAAAGAGACAAAAAGAGTGTGTGTGTTTCTATGAGAGGCCATTTAGTTGGAGAGTTTGATAGTAAATAAAGGATATTATAACTGCACATGAAAGAGGGTATAATAGTGTTAGTGGAAGTGTATAGTGGTGTACATGCGACGTGATGGTGTGATCAAGTATGAATTATCACTCACAGGGCCTCTCATGTGTTACTGTTTTAAAAAATATTATAGATAATAGTGAAGTGGTTAGAACTAAAGCACAAGAAGGTAACTACAGCACTGTATAGCACTGTATAGTAGTGTTTCAATGATTTGATGATGGCAGTGATTGATAAAATCCATTCAACAAATATAAACAAATCAATGCAAATCAGTTCAGCGTGATTAATGTGCAGGAAACATACTGAAGTATTACTGAGGTTTTAATTGGATCTTAACAGGGCTTCTTCAAAAGAAAACAATAAGAAATAAAAGCATGCTATGCTTGTTCAGATGAAATTCCGTGTGAATAATTCATTAATTGGGAACATACAAACTGAAGCATTCTGTTTGTAATCAGTACCAAAATGACATGTCTGTTAATTTCAGGGGTATTCCAACTGTCTCAGTAATTAGTGATAAATGACAAAGTTCTTTCCAGGACACCTCAAACAAACCCATAAAATAAAGCTTTACCAGAATAATGATTGAATGCTGACATGGGTTTAAATTGGCCTTTAAAAAAACAACAACAAAATAAAAATTCAATGTTCTCGTGCCAAATTCCATAATTTCTTCTCATAAACCTCTTAACATTATATGGAAATTACAAACCCTTTTAAAAAAGCATTACCCAAAATTAGGGGGTTTTGGGATACTTTTGCATATTGCAAAAATAAACATGAATGAAAACAATATTTATATTTCATGTCATGTGTGTTATTGGTGAAATAAGCTTAACAACTCATGTTTACAGTCATGTCAATGTGCCAGATGAGCAAGAAAGCCTTGGAACCTGACATCGGAAAAAGTATTTTTGCCAAAAAAAAGATGAAGAAAAGAAGAAAGAAATGACTGAGTTCCTCAGTTATTATGTAAATACAATCCACTGAGGAAGATCACAAGATATGGTTGAAGCTAGCAAGTGGACCTTGTGTAAAGATGGAGTTTTTATTTATTGCTTTATGCTACGTGCTTCAGTAGTTTAAAATGCTAACACTGACCACCTGCAGGCTTGAAGCTGTGAGTTCTGCTTGGCTAATTTTCCAATGCAAGAGAAATAAACTATACAGCCTTGTTGCTTAAGAGACTTTTAACAATTTAAATACATTTGGAAAAAGGGTCGTTGGTCTAACCACATGCCTAAAATATAAATATTGCATTTGAAGTTTACAATACACACAAATGTGCTGCAGGACAGAACTAATCTTACAGCGGAAGTTATGTTGCAATTAGTTGAAAGGAGAATACAGAAATGAGAAGCTTGGCAATGAATCTCAAGGAAGAGACCAAACAATCATGTGGTGCTGATTGGTTAGATACACACAGATGTTGTCTATAAATGTTGTCGCCCATGGCAACACACTTACCCCATTAAACAAAGCAGACTTTGTGCTAAAAGTGATTCCCCTATGAAAAACATATCCTTAATCAAAAGCTGTATTTTGCCATTTACTGTTTGATCAGTAACACAAATGTCTTGTTTGTACTGTCTCTTTCACTTTCATTTAAAATGTCCAGTCGTTCCCTGCAGCAGGTAACATGACTGCACATTTTGCAGACTGTCACTAATAGAGGCATGGGAGTTTCTTTGCGTGTTTGGTAAACTGGAGAAATAGCAAGATGGCCTGTTTTTGGCCATACAGCCTGTGCAATGTACAAAGACATATTGTTATTGTGTATGTATCTGTTTTCTTCAAGTAGCAGCTCCACTGGTTTTGTTAAACAAAATGTTGGAATAGTACCAGATCAAAAATAAATAAGAATGGAAAGGCATTGCCAAAATCCTGTAGAAGAAATAGAGCTTATTCATGGGATATGCGCAAACCAAAGATCAACACGCCAATTCATTACTCTCATGCATCCACAAAATAGGCTACATGTATGTGGTTCACCAGCTGGCTGTCATCTAAGTGGTGTGTAAACCCAGGTTGTGTAACATAAAGTATTCGATCAATCAGTCTTTGTCTGCACTATACATGTGGCAGTGCTGAAAGGGACAAGACTGAAGCTCTCAGCCTGGTTCATGTATAGAATCATGCAGCATCTCCTGTGGTGGGGGTGTACGCACTGTCTGCAACAATTTATGTGCACATATTTTTTAAGTCACGCTCTTGTTTGTGTGGGAGTCGCCCTTGCTCTCGCCAACACTGTACGAGGAGGCATTGTGGGTAAATCAAGAGGAGGACCGCTCTCGAAAAGAAAGCACTCTAGTGATTGTTGTTGTCCTGCTGTTTTCCAGCTCTCTCTCTCTGTGTTTTTGAAAGAAGTCATTGGGTTTGGGAGATCGCACGGACTACGAAAATACTACTAAAAAATTTAGTACGTCTTATCATATGTTTGTATGAAATACTTTGATGTCTTTTGCAACACGACCTTAAGCTGATAATAGTTGTATATAGTTGTATTGTTAAGCAAATTGGTCCATTTGGATGAGAGTCATGCAGCAGTAAAAAGAAAAAAAACAACAACTCACTGCCAAAAAAATATGTAGACATTGGAAATTGTCACAGGACCTTCTTAACATAAAAACAATTAAATATAATTAAATATAATAAAATAATATGTAGTGATTGCAGGGGGTGCTAGAATTCTGGTGGTTCTCACTTAAAGCACAGTAAATAATTTACTGTGAGAAACAGTAAGGTCACAGGGAGCGAGAAGGCTTTAGCCTTTGTGCCCCAATCTCAAAAAGAGCATTTCCATTTTTATCTATTGTTGTCTTGTTCTACAACTGTGGTTAAAATCAGCTAATGGGATTATTTTGCCACCAGAGCAGCTCTGTTTGTAGAAGTATGATTTCAATCTGCCTCAGTTTACCCTCAATATCCCAACCCTTTAACCACTCATACTTTATTTATGTCCCTCATCACTTGTCACATCACTGAGAACATTCAGCTACCACAGCAAATATATACCTGTTGCACAATTTGAATTACTACAGGGAATTGATTGCATTGTGTTGTTTGGACTTCCCGCTGCTCTGTTTCTACTCGTACCAACTGCAACTACTTGCAAAAAACTTCACCCCTCTCAAATTAGACTGATCAAAGCAAAACCCAGTCTTTGTACAGATCTCCCTCCAACACTGTCGTAATTATGAGCTTTATGAGAAACATGATAGACAATCAGAGTGAGTGACTTGCGCAAACCAAGCTGTCTAGAAGACAGATCATGTTTATCCCCCCAAAACCGCCTGACATTACATGGTCCAAGATTGAATCATCTCCTCATTTCTCTGGCTTTCATTACCTTGCCTTGGAATTATTGAGTCTTTTGTGGGGAAATGGTCGGTTCCATGTGATTTCATGCAGTGATGCCAAACAATAAGGTGCTGGAAAGCCTGGTGTAAAAGTGGGCCAAATAAGGACTATTGTTTTAATGACCCCCCTTTCATAAGATTCTCTGTTTCTTCATATCAGTGGCGACCAAATACTCCATGATATGGCTTTAAAAAGTTACAAGGACATGAATAAAACAAACTCTCTGCAAATAAACCACTTCATTGTGCATCAGTGTAGTCACAACATCGGAGACAACTGCTTAATCAGAGCTGAGTATACAAATTATGTACTCAGTACAAACACGCCCACAAACTTCAGCTTTAAATGCTTCACTTATGTCACATCATTCAGACTGTAATTATGCACAACCAAGTGGGAAAAAGGGTACACATGAGGCGTTGATTTGTAATTCTGTGTCAGTGATACCTGGAATTTCACAGATGACGATATCTAACACATGGTGAAAAGAACTAAAAGTGTCAAACTGGAGAAAACATGTCTGCAGAGCCTCCATGGCTGAGGGTTACAGCTAAATAAAACATTACCAATAGACCAAAGTTAAAAAGCAACATGACAACTATTTTACCTGCAAGTTGAAAATAATTTTGACGCACTGACTTGTAATTAGGGCCACACGATGGTGTAGTGCTGTGTGGAGTTTGCATGTTCTCCCCGTGTGTGCCTGGGTTCTCTTCCAAAAACATGCAGCTCAGGTTTAATTGGTGACTCTAAATTGTCTGTAGGTGTGAGTGAGCATGTGAATGGTTGCCTGTCTATATGTGTCAGCCCTGCGACAGACTGGCGTCCTGTCCAGGGTGTACCCCGCCTCTCGCCCAATACAGCTGGGATCGGCTCCAGCCCCCCGCGACCCGGGTTAACCCGGATAAGCAGTTACAGAAAATGAATGAATGAATGAATGACTTGTAATTGGAAGAATAGATGCCTCTGTCTATCCCAGGCAACTGATCCACCACTCTGTAGCTTCCGGCATGATTGGCTGTTTTGTGCCAGAACCAGAGCAGGGCAAACAGACCTCATGGAGGAAGATAAGAAAAGGAAAAGGAGCAAGGGACCAAGCAAGAGTAAATCTCTACTGGCTTTTAGAGAGCATCTCTACATAAAAGGCTGTAGACTGACAGTCAGACAGAGAGAGCCTTCTTGCTGTTGAGTAGTAGGCAATATTGTGTTGTGTTGTTGCTCCTGCTTGATATACAGCTTTATTAGCAAAGTGTTATCATGGATCCCACTGCAGTTCCAAACAAGTCACTCTCTGCAAAGATACGACTGGTCAACACGGTGTCTAACGCACTGCGTCAAACAGTTTTGTAACATTGGGTGTTCTTGTCACCTTTGGATGAAGCTAGCAGAACACTTGTTTGTTAAACCTACATGCAGACTTGCATCTGCTGTTACTTGTTATCTAATTGTAATAATCAAGTTATCAATTTGTGTTGCACATAATTCAAAAATAGAACCTAATTAAGGATTATAAAGCAGTGACTGTAAGCCAGTTGGGGTAATCATCTTGAAATAAAGCACAAACACTCCCAACTTGGATTAGTAGGAAGCTTTCCTGTTCTTTCCATTCTTCTGACATTGCAACACATTTTTGTATCTGCATGCACAGCAAGAGGTTGGAAACAAATTCTACAGTCTTTAATACTTTCAGGGAATTGATTATGAAGTTCAGCCCTAATATGAGACTTCAGGAGTCTTTGTTTCCAAAATCATGTAGGTATCTTCCAAAGACACTGTAGCACACAGGGGAATTGAGTTGCCATCATTTGCTGTAGTTCAGCAAGGCCACAGTGTTTGTGGAAACACTAATAGAGAAATCCATACATAAAAAACTGTGACTTTAGAAATGACCCACTGGATTTATCTAACTCAGATGTGCATTTGTGCATGGACCGAGGACTGTGGATTCTGTCCTCACTTCTTATAGTGTCGTCATACTAGGACAGGATCAGTATGTGGCCAGTATGGACAGGAATAAAATCTCCATAAATGGGCATGTGAGGATTGTATCAATACTGACAGCCTTTTAATAAAGCCTGAGGCTGAAAAAATATCTACAGTGTCCTGTCATAATAAATGCTGGAGGTCAAGGTCAGCTACAGAACCTCTTGCTTGTAGGCACTGCAGCAGGGTTGGTGCAGTGAAACATGAAGCACCTTTTTGTTTATTACTCCAGTCAACTTTTAAAAAGCTTGTTATATTCTTATGCGTGCAAGTTCATTGTTGATCTTGAAAAAAGTCATAATAATCCTAAATTGAGGTCTACTTGCTAGCTTTCACCTGCAACTTATGGTTATCATTAAGGGAAATGACTATGTTGTAATTACTTGACATACTTCCATTGGTCAGATGGTGACAATTGAGCCGCCTCCATGACAAATAGGACAATTATTTGCACGAAAACTTAAAAATGCAGTTGAAAAAAGTTTGGACGCTCTGTAAACTGTGAATAAAAGTAAAATCAGATTATCAAATTCAGAAATCAGTGTGTATATTTACAAAAACAAAAACATACTAGTTTGAACCTAAAATACAGTATATTGCCTTTGTACATTTCTCATTTGAATATATCTCACAAAGGATTGGCAAATGATGTCATTTTTCTTTATATTTTACACAGAAACCCATTATACCCCAAGAATCAGGGTTGTAGGTGCACCTTGGGTCAAGATTATTTTCTGAAAATGCAGTAGTCTCTTTAAAAGATTGTAATGAATTGTAGAAAGTGACACTAGACTTTAATATCACTTCTATCCAGCTGATCAGAGCCAGACACAGAGAGGTAGGTCATACCTGAGCACCAAACCACACTGTGTCAATGAGACAAACATGCTTTCTGCAAAGCAATCATTTTGCATTAATTTCTACTTACATGCTATGTTTAAATGAAGTAAAACCCTGGAGAGTGTGGGCAGCTTGCTCTGTGGTTGCAGGTAAACTTGGAGACAAATTGCAGCATGGGCATAACAGACAGTATGTACCTTATAGAGAGCAGTTAAAAAGCACCTCAGTGGTCCACGGGAAGGAGAAAAGTCTCATTGATTTGTGAATGGTTATGGAAATGCCATGTACAATGACCCTGAGATCAGCCACCCTCAAGCCCCCAAACAAATCCATGGGGTCTGACTATGGGGAGCTGGAGGGAAGGCAGGGGGAGCAGAGGAGGAGGGGGGTTATATCCATGTGAAACCAGCCCAAACAAAGACTCCCTGTTTCTAGGGCCAGACAACCCCCACCTCTCCAAGAAAGATAAATAAATAAATACAAATGGAAAAAGAAACCATATACGCCCACTGAAAAGGCCTGTAAGAGAGTGACTGACAGACAATTGAAAAGACAAATTGTTACATTGTCTTTGGGTGGGGGTGGCCAAGGGGTTGATGCGCAAAGGTAATTACGAGGAGACGTGGACCGGGGGGTCAGGGGTCGGAGTATGTGTCTGACCCCAAGTTTTAGGCCATCACTGGGGAAGAAAGAGTCTCTGAATTGGGCCAATGTCTCTCTTAACCCTTTAGCTAACTCCTGCATTGGTCACCCGGTGACACAAAATCTCCTCGCTCTCTTTTGGAGGGTTTTCTTTTTCACTTTCAATACTCTGTCTTTCAATACCCCTTCTCGAGAAAAAAACAAAAACAACAAAACACCAGCTTTTCTCTGGCTGAGCTGAAAAACGCTGACCAGGCATTTGTCCTGCAGCTACTCACCCATGTTTGATTTAATTGCTTTTCCACCCCTCTGTGCCACAGCTCTCAGCGGCCCGGCTCTGACGGACAGTGCTGGAAGCCAGAGGGGAAGGTACTGTTATTTTGACAGTCAGGCGAGGAGACAAGGTTGACCTGACCCACGCTCACTTGGCTGGCTTTCCCATGGCGCTGAAGGGGCTGGGAACTGGATGGCTGGGAATAGCTCCAGTCATCCTCACATCTCTGCCTCTGGTACTTAGAATTAAAGGGCCTCCTTAGGTTAAAGGGAAGCTTGAATTAAACCAAGAGTACATCAACATTAAGCTATGTGCTCCATCCTGGAGCTTCTTTAGACCTCGAAGGCTGGTTTCACAGGCAAGCCTTGGATTAAACCAGGTGTGGGCCTTAATGTGTAGATAAACTAGAGCATTTAAGTGGCTTCCATGAATGCGGCTTTATTTTACTTAGTCTGAGATTATGGCTAAATGAGAACACCCGGTAGGCTTAAGCTAAGATATTATCTCCAACAGAGAATGGATGATTTTTCAGTGTTTATGCAAAAGAGGTGTCAAAAAGTTTAATAACATTTTAATGTTATTTAAACCTGTTTTGCTGCTTTCTGTAGTGCATCTTGGTCTTCACTTGAATATTCCAAATACTGGAGTCCATGCCCTGTCATAAACAATATTAAGCAGAAAAACCTGCCGGACTTGAAATTGGTATGCACAAGCACAGATGTTTGATCCCTCCATCACATAAACACAAACAAAGCCCTTATTGATATCATTATTATCATGAACTTTGCACGAAATCGAGACAACACTAAAATAAAATTGCAGGAGTTTGAGTTGGGGGGGTGGAGGGGGATTAAATGAGTTTTAAATTTGACACAATCCCAACAACAGTGTCATAAGGGGAAAGGGTGGAGCGGAGCAGTGCAGAAATTCTCCAGTTGTGGAGGATGGCTGAACTCAGGGCAACATGCTTTCCTGATTAACTGCAGTGGGTTCCTGTTGAACCCACACTGGGTCGGTTTGGGGGGAAAAAAGAAAAACAACTGGAAGGATTCCCATTTGGTTGTTCTAAGACTAAGAATGATGCATTTGGCCTGATTCACCCCAGCTATGGGCAACAGCTCATGATAAAATGCAGTTAAACCCTCTGGCATACTGGCACTTTCTCTCTGGACAAATTTAATGCCCACCACTGTAGCTTACCTCTCCTCCGGTTTCTCACTGCTGCAACAGCCGGATGGATCATTTAACATTAATTTAATCTAATCTTATATGTAGCTCGCAATTGCAATTAGTGGTTTTACTGATATGTGATTGTTTTACATGAATCCTCTGCTGCCAACATGTGAGGTGGAGCAACATTCGTAATGATGTAAAGCTTTTTTTGCATTTGAAAAGCTACTGGCTATTTTCAGTGACCACAGTATAGGCAGCTTCCATTTTTTTCAGTGTGAGTGAGAAAAAGAAAAGGCCCCACACAGTTTCTATTTGGGTAGGAAGCAGAGCCATGGTAGCTGAGGATTGTGTGTGTGTGTGTATGAGGGGGGAGGGGGAGGGCAGCTGGGTTTGTTTATCGTCACCCGTTGCACTTGCAGCATTACTCTCAAGGTGAGGGATGGGACATAGTCGATCACATGAAAAATGGCTCTAAATTTGTTAATGAGAGGGCGGGGTGGGGGGCATTTAGCTTGTGCTGTCACAAAGGCTCATTAATTGTAATGTTTATGCATGTTAATGTTAGCCAGAACACCTTGTGAACCCTGATTTGTGTCAAACAGACAGCATACATCATGGGAGAGCCTGGAGGACTGGTGTGTGGGTGTATGGGAGAGCTGGGTGCCACAAGCCCATCTCTGTATCCACAGCACAGTGTACTGAGTGCACTGGAGAGGTCCCTGAATGCTTTCACTCAAGTGGTTTTACCTACCTTGGGAGAGTGCTGCAAAGATGGAAAGTTGCTGAAAGGGCCCCATAAAGCACCTCCAGACTGCTATCCATCTCAGCTGTTAATACTTTTTCTTCAGTCACACTGTTTAGACGTCCGGTCAATGCGGAACATGTTGTTACAGCATAAAATGGAAAACAGAGTGTTAAAGCTTTATTTAACATGTGAAAATGAACCCATTATTTAAGCCTACATTACAATCAAGTCATATATCACATCACTGAACAACTGCAAGAGCATTCCATCATTGCTATGTAGTAGACTGTTGTCAAGCAGCACCTGTAACCTCCAAACACTCCAGTTTTGGACTAGTCCTCCAGACGTCACATGACTTGCGCTAAAGCAACATTTTGGCAAGGACAAAACTGACATGTCCATTTTTAAAGGGGTCATTTTCAATGGGTTCTATGGATTACTATGGGCCTCCACTATGACTGAAGTCTCCAGAACAGAAGTGCTCATTATCCAACTGTAGTCCCGCAGAAATCTCCAAAATGTCAAGTTTTTTTAAATACCAAATCACATCTGGAGCAGGCAAAAATAGTTACATTTAATACAAAACAGTAGCAAACGTAAGAAAATGTTTTAACCCAAAAATGCAACTTCTGAGACATAATATTGCATGGAAGTAGACTTCATAAACTTTGATCATAATGTTCTAAGCCCTAATACCTACTAGCCATTACAGTAGCATCTACTATGTCTTATAAGACATACTTAATTAAAAAATATAGCAGGCTACAACTTGCAAAAATACAATTGTATTTGTATCATCAAACAAAGCATTATTAATGTGTTTGTGCAAGCAAAAATGACGACCTGACATTTTTGATATTTTAATGACGAAGAGAGGAACTCATAGTCTGTCCAAGTTGGACACACCAACATTAGATGTTTGACCCTTTGGTCCCAGATTGGTCTACAGAATCACAGATCAGCCTGGTTGATTGGTCAGACTGTGATGTGAGAAGACATCTGATGTTACCTTGGCACATTTCTGAAGATCACTTTTCCCAAGCAACTTCCTTTCATTTGGATCCACCAAATCCCCAAACCAGAAGTCACAAGTTGAGTTTTAAACCTTTTAAAACAAAAATCCTGGCTAATTAGGACTCATGCTGAGTGAGTGGAAGATAATAACCTGATTGCAAATTAATGCCACAAATTATGATGAATGGAACATTGCTGGAGCTAAAATCAGGTCCATATAATTTTGCACAGATGGATGACTTTTAACGAAAGTTCCCCTCTCCAAACCACATACACAGTCTCACAGCACTTCTTTTACTGTGATGTCTCAGTCTTTAGGATTCAATGTCTTTCAAGATGATTATTCATGATGGTTTTCTCATGTTCTCATGGAATTTTGGCTCACAGGTTTGAGAGCACAAATTGAATCATCATGAAACCATTTCATTGATGCAGCTACATGACTGCTGGTTACCATCTGAGGTTGGCTCAGATTATAGATATCTGCAAATTGAAGAAGGGATGCACATGTTTAAAGTGGGTTGGCCTGGTCTGCTTTTAGAGAATCGTGGTTTTGCAGAATTGCAGATAAGCGATTCCTCCAAATTACACCAGTGTGTATATATATATATGCATATATATATATATATACATATATATATGGTGAGCTATGTGGTAGAGAAATGCTAAGACATATGTAACATATTTGTTGACTGTTTTATTCTCCTTGACTCAAATCATTTTTTTCACCATGTGGGTGAATATGTGGTGAGAAGCAGCATGTATGGCCATGCAGCACACCAAGGTTTCCTCTGTGCTTGATCAAATCTATGGTTGTGTTGATTCACTATGAATCAGAGGCACAAATAAGCTCCTACTTTCCATTACAAATTTGCAGCGGTTACTTGAACTATGTGTCTACAAACAAAGTGAGCGAAAGTACATTCCAAGATCAAGTATGAAGGAGTTTTGCTGCTAACTTTCAACAAACATGTATCATCGTGGGATGCAGCATTTCAAAACCCACAATGAGCTGTCTCGGAGCAGGACTCTCAACTCTCTGTGGGCCAGATAAGCATTCACTCTCCCCCCTGCTGAGCAGTAATGCTGCCTCCCCGGCACGAGGTATGAGTTACGCGAGAGGCATTTTGTGTTCAGTGTTCAAGCACACAGAAGCATCATTAGGCTAAAGTAAATGTATCGTGTTTTCTTTATGCTTTTCCTCTCCTCCTCTTCTGCAGCCGAATGTCACAAATTGCTTGCATTAGTCACGGCGAGGGCACTGCATCCAGACAAGTCATCACAGGCAGCCGAGCACTGTGGCTCAGTGCCTTGCGAAAATTCCCTGGCAGTTAACCGCTCGCTGTGATTTTCTAGATCAGACCTGGTAGCTGTACAGGCATTGGTGGTTTAGGCAGAACACCTCTGATATGGATTAACAGAGTGGCTTCACTTAAAATGCATGTAAACCTCTGCACAGCTAGGAGAGTTTCACAAATCTCACATTAAGGAGTGTGGTAATACAAGATGCTTTCTGATTAAAGTTACGTTTTGATGCAGGTATTCATCTGTGGCTTGCTTGCTGGGATCTACACCAGTATCAGCTTTAACTGGTGGGTTCGTTTAACAGTTTCTTTGTTGTTGTGTTTTTTACTTTTATTGCTAGCCTACGGTACTACTTTGTGTAAATCTTTTAAGTGAGTAAACATGGGGGGAAAGGCTTTCTTAACTCCCTTGAACACAGTACAGTCGACTAGCCTCACTCCCAAATTGACAATTACTAACATGTCATGGCCGTGGGTCTGTGATGGCAATCCACAGAGCACCCTTTAGCATGTGTACCAGACGCACAAGGCTTTCCAGTAACATGCAAACTCATCTGTGCTGATATTTGATGCTTAGGGTAAATGACATAATATAAGTAGTTATATTGCACACTGAGCTTTAAAGTAAGTGCAGTGTGTGCAATGTGTGCCAGAATGTGGTGCTTAGAGCAAATACTCATTAACATGGAAGAGGGTCTGCAGCGGCACAGGGAAACATTGCACTCAGGGGAGGGGAAGGGCTGCCCACCTTGGTATCTTCATGTTTAAAAGAAAATGCTGAAAAAGTGCCCTCTTAGATAAAACATGACAATGTTTTCTTTAGAGTACCTGTAATGGAGAAAACATGGTAATATTCCTCCCTAGGATCCCCAACCAGTGTGGAAAATGTGATAGTGTCTTATAATTTTAGAAAATGTGATGAAGTGCCCTTCAGGGTGCCCTTAAAAAGAGAAAACATGAGAAATACCCTCAAGGGTGGACCTAAAGTTAATAGGACTTGATGCAGCGCTCCTCAGTCCACCACTGGTTGGATGAGTCAATCAAACACCTTACTTAAGACTTGAGTGTCTATCTGTCACTCTAAGACTGAGAGTGTTCTGTTCTGTTCCTGTGTATTTATGCAGAGCTACCCAATGAATTACAAGACACACCGCTTAGCTTATTACTTAACAAACAATGAACAGGTGAGATAGCACCAGCTTGGTTTAGTGTCAAATAAAATGCTTTGATGTAGTGAATTATTGTTGCCATGTTGCACTAGCTTAGCATGCTAAATTTCTCTGGGGGTTACACACAAACACCCCCAGGTAGGTCTAGTTCCCAGAGAAGTTTCCCCTTTCTGTTGTTAGTTTAGTTTCCATCAGCAAAAGTTTGTACAGGTTCATAAAGATATCCTTTTGTCTCCATATTGCCATAATCACTAATTGTGTTGTCTCTTACAAAAACTAGCTGGGAAAAAAAGCTGATCTGCAGCAGCACGCAAAGCATATCACGAGCAGTAGAATGTGGAAAGCGACAAAAATCGGTGGACATATCATTAATATAGCGTACACATTTTTAGTGTGGGCCTTTGTTTCGGTCCCAGTCTGCAGGCTGTTTCCTGCCTGGAGCGCGTCTGGTTCTCCAAACTGGGAATGCACAGACCATCGCGTGGTTATGTACCTCATACAACCTCACTTCAAAAAATCTGAACTATTCCTTTAAGCACATTGACGCAGAACTCAATCAGGGCTAAAGTCAAATAGCCTGAAGAAAGAGTGACAGGAGATTTACATCAGGAACACTGTGAAAATGAGGTAAGCCATAAGTGGTATAAAAGTGCAGTAAACTGACATTTCAACACTTTATATGTTAAGAATAAAAAAACACTTTCAGTCAGGTCTGTTGCCAATCTCCCACAATGTAGCAATTATGTTTTTTCCATGACAGCCCCTCTTACAAGCTGCTCATGGAAAGCCGAGTGCACATCTCTTCATCATGAAGCACGTCTCCAGAGACTTTAACGAAAACAAAATGAAAGCAGTCTGCAATATGTCACTGAATAAAACAATTCTATACAGTACAGGAATAAAACAGAAGTGAAGAAAAAGCAATGCACTCTCCTGGTGTTACCTGAGAGAAAGCAGGTGTGCTTATTATTTCTCTATTTGAACATAAGTTATAATAGAGCTTTTTTGCCCGCAGCATCAATCATGTACACACACCTCGTCAGTCTACGGCTGACGTCATGCTCTGCAGCAGATCCAGTGTTTAGCCAGAGCTCGTTGATGACAGATGCTTAATGATATACATGTTCGTTCTGCCGGGGCCAGAATGCCCTTTCATGGCAATACATGCACATGTATGCGAGATTGTGACTTTAAACACGAGTGAATATAAATGGATACCCCATCTTTGGGAACTGTGTCCTCCCAGAGGCCCAAAAGTCCAAATATTTAGTCTCTCAATTGTTAGTCACACACTGTTAAAGTTTGGAAAATGAATGTGGGAGTGATAAGAGTGACATCCACGTCTAAATAATCATATCTTCTTTTGTTTGCAAAAGCTTTTTTCTCCATTTTATCTTCTGGAAAGTAAACTTCTTCACTCGCTGCATTTCTTTGTCTCTGTGAGGTTTTGGCTTGTTGCTGTCCCGCTGGTGGTTTTAGCAGGCCTATTGCTCCTGACAGGAGGCTTCCCCATTCATCTGAGCAAAGCCAGGTCTAGTCTGGAAGGGAAAAAAAGCCTCCTGTCTCCTAAATTTAAGTTTGCCTTAGCAACCTTCTATGTACAAACTCTTGTTGGATGCCATCGGCCTATAAAGCCGTCTGTGTAGCATCAACACAGCCATTGAACCATCCCCGTTAATTTGAAATTTTAACAGAGGTGTCATCTTTAAAGTTCTTTGGAGAATCAGCTGGCCTTATTTTCAACACACATCACCACTCTGGCATACATAAAGGTCTTACATAATGGATAATGTAACTGATGAGCAATCTTACATATCGTTTTTTTTTCAGCATTTGCCCTTTTCTAATTGGATTATAGCTTAAAAAAATGATTTGCAGAATTACTTTTCCCAACTTTTGCACCCAGCACATTTTGATTATGGTGCCATCTGTCACCATCCATCCATACCACATAATGCATTTAACATTCTGTTGCAGAATGTTTTCTCTTGGCCTCCGTTCAAGAAGTGAAAGAAGGAAATGTCTAGGTGAGCAGTGGTGTCCTCTGCGGTGCAGACAGCTGTAAAACACATTGATCTGATAAATAAGTTTAACCAAGCTATTACTCTGAGAGGTCTGTGTTTGCTGCACCAACACTTAAAATCAAATTAGGTGCTTTGTGTTTTCTGTTGCTCTGCAAGAACTGTTACCAACACAATGGAATGCAAATTGGCCCACATTTAAATAGGGGGAATTCACACCTTCTGTCTTATCGTGGAACAAGGCAGAGCTGGGGAGAGATGGACACTTGGGGCTCAGCAGATTGACTTAAGCCTGTAATGTGTAATTAGGTTGAATTAGGAAGCACTTCCCCAATGTTTGCAAGCACAAACAGAGCTGCAATTGATAAGATAATGTTCACAAGAATTCCTCAAGACAACTGTTTATTGTCAGATAAGACTCAGCTGTGATTAAAGCACCGTTAATACATTCTCTTGCAGAGACAGTTAATTTAATATCACTGAAAACGCTATTTCCTCGTCTCGTTTGGGGGGCCTCTTTCCATATCCTCAGGGACTCACTGTGTTCTCTTCCACACATTTTGGGAATCACTGGAATGAAAGCGAGCCCTTGACCCAGTTTGTGTCTGTCTTGTATTATCATTACAGCACATTTGAGCCACAGAGCTAAGCACCAAAAACTATGCAACATTTACAAATAACGGAGGCTACAAAACACATCCTAAAAGACTCTTCTAACCATCTGCATGAAATATAATTCTGTCAGCTGCAAGACGAAGACTTCTTATTTGTTTCTGCTGAAAGACGTTAACCAGGAATTACACATTTATATGAATCTATTATTCGTCTTGATGTTACTTTACATTTTGTTAGAATCTTACAGAAACTAAAGTACACAATTGCAAGGGGATAAATCACAACTTTACAAAAGGTTAGAGAGTCATTTTCTTAGGCAGAACATAAAGATGTTCATCGTTAAGATTTTTTAAACAACTTTAATGTTTTTCAGTAAAACAAACAATCCTTCCTGTGACTAGAGTGTAACAAAAGAGGCTTTTATCTGTGTATATCCACTTGTAGGGATATCTCTAGTTAATTTCACATTAATGAAATTAGCCTCACGTTACTGAAGGACACTTCCTTCATCATCCTCAGAGATTATTGGTGTTTCCTGCACAAAACTGGGAACTGGAATGAAAGAAGAGCTTCATAATATGCAACGTGTACAAGAAATTTGTAGACTTATTAACTCATAACTACTAATGTTTCGCGTGTGTGTTTGCCTCACACACTAGAAATCATTCTATGCTTTTCTTTTTTTTTTTCTTTTTTTATTATTCGGCATTTTGTTTTGACAAAGGAAGTACAAGCAGGGGAGTAAAGGGAGGGGTAGAGGGCTCCTGGAGAGTTTTTACACACTGTGTAATTAAGCTTTTTGACTGACAGCAGAGTGCCAAAAGGCGCAGACGCTTTCCGATTGGCCGGAGCGCAGTTTACAATCTCCTCTTGTTTCCAAGCTCCGCAGAGGCAGAGCGCTTTACCTCCCCGAACTCTCGCAGGAGCCAGACGCACAGAGGAGCGCGACGGGGCTGCAGCCAGACGAGAGTGCCTGTGGACTTTACCCAAACCACAAAACTCAACACGTTTTACGCACGTCGATCAGAAGATTCCAGCCCGTTTTCTAACATTTGTTCCTCGTTATTAGTCTGAATTTTCTTCATGAAGTGAGTGTTGAGTCTGAACTGCGCTGATTTATTTTATTGCTGCAAAAAAAAACATGGGGTCTGCTTCTGAATCATTGTGGAGGATGATCCGGCTCGCGGTGACAGTGGCGCTCATGTCAGCGTGCAGAGCGTCAGAGTACGAGTACCTCAGCTGGAAGCAGGACATGTACACCGGCGGGCGCAGCTACGGCAAGCCTCCCCAGTGCGTGGACATCCCGGACGACCTGCGGCTCTGTCACAACGTGGGCTACAACCAGATGCTGCTACCCAACCTGCTGGAGCACGAGACCATGGCGGAGGTGAAGCAGCAGGCCAGCAGCTGGGTGCCCCTGGTGCACAAGAACTGCCACCCGGGCACGCAGGTTTTCCTCTGCTCGCTCTTTGCGCCCGTGTGCCTGGAGCGGCCGATCTTCCCGTGCCGCTGGCTGTGTGAGGCCGTGCGGGACGGCTGCACCCCCATCATGGAGGCCTTCGGCTTCCCCTGGCCGGAGATGCTCACCTGTGAAAAGTTTCCCCAAGACGATGTGTGCATTGCTATGACGCAGCCCAACGCGACCGAGGCCACCAAGCCCACAGGTAACTCACACCTGACAGCTCACTTTATTGTGAAGAGAAACGAGCGTGCATGCTATTTTACAGCAACTTATTATTTAAATGTAGTTACCCAAGAAAACCACGGTGTGGTGGTTACTGAGCAGATCCACTGGGACATCTGTGTGTATAATATTATTAATGGTAGTTATTTTATGATCAGCTGCCTTCTTCTTTGTCCTTTATGTTAGTTTATAAAAAAGAATGATAACCCTAACTGGCACGGCATATTTTACAGTTCATCTTTTGGCTGAAAAAATCCCATAACATAGTGAGAAATTACCATCACACACACAGTGGGATAACCCCCTCCTCAGAACTAAATGACTTGGCTAAATGAGATTTTGGTTTTCAGGTATGTGTTAAATTATAATAAACAATAATATGTTCTGTATATTATATTTCCATACATAAAGATCTAAATGCCACTGTCACAAGCTAAAAGTGTCTTAAAAGTAATCACATTAAATATATATGTCAAGTCTAAAAAGTGAAAAGCAGTAAATTTTCAGATTTTATGCATATAAAAGCTGGAGGCAGAAAATATTTGGCTTCTCGCTAAATGACTCAAATGGGAAAAAAAATATTAGTTATTAATTTTCTATCAGCTGGTGATAATGCAGCCATTTGGGATTTCTTATAATAACCCAGCATCAACTGCCTAACTCAGAGTAACTACCTGACTGAGAAAACAAACAGCCACCACTTTGGCACTGTGTAAAAGTCGACACCCGTGCAGATAAACGGGCTTGAGAATGTTGTTTCAGGGCTGAAGGTGTGTTTGCAGATGCAAATCCTAACACAAACAAACCAAATACAACCTTTTGGGGGGAAATCAGCTGTGAAACACTATATTTGATCTCATTTTAACGATGTCAACCCACCTCCACCCCCCATGCTCCTTAAAGAAAGGGTGACACATTTATATTCCTTTATTTCGATCTATTAACCCCAGCTTCCATTGGATGTGAAGTTTCTTGCTATTGACGTAATATATTGAAAAAAGCTCTAACAGATGGTAGTGATTTATTCCAAGGTGTTTGTTGAGCTGGAGTACAATGCTGGGAGGAAGTCCAACAGTGAAAAGTGAATACCTGCATCTATTAATTCCCATTTTATACCGCAACATCACTGACAAATGCATTACAAGCACGGAAAAATGGAAAGACAGAGACATAATTTGAAAAACACACAGTGTAAGTAATGTGTGTTCTTTTCTAAACAAAGCTCCCAAGCACATGCCCCCCCCACACCCAAACTCCCGCATTGTTGGCACTATGTATGCTGGTATGAAACTGACTCAGACACCTAATTCAGTATCAGTGAAGGGGGCTGACAAATACCAGAGAAACCCTGAAAAATGCACATGAGCAACAAGTCTGGGGAAGATAAAGCTCGGCCTGATTCTGAGCAGTTTTGATTTGAAGCTTCGGCTCAGTGTCCCCGCTGGTCGCCTAGGTGAGGTATACAACAGAGAAGGGAAAGTACATCCACGTCATTCACTTTTAACCATAAACTAGAGGGGAATTTCATCACATCATCAGCGTACTGATATTTCAATCTTAAGCTGTAAATGCACCACTTGAAGACAGTTTTGCTCAAGAAATTGGCCATAAATGGGTGAACTGTGGATGTTCCAGCAATCACACAGTGCTCACTGTATCTGTAGAGTGAACATGTCCCGTGTGTGTGTGTGTGTGTGGGTATGTAGAGAGGGTGGGTGTTACTGACTGACATGGTGGTATGGACGGAGGCCTGTTTTTCTGAAAAAGACTCCTTTTCAGGCAGAGAGGGACCACACAGAGCTCCGCGCTCTCCAGACATCACCTGTTATCATTCGTTGTCAGCGCTGGTGATAAATAAGGCAAGACACAGACTCAGGCCTGTTACACGGAGGGTCATGGAATTTCATTTTCTGCCATCAATATTCGTCAGGAAAGTAGTCGAATCTGACCGTGAGGTTGAGGGAGAAGAAGCCAAACAAAAGCAGCTTCATTTTCTTAGCCTTTCTCCTTAATGATTGCTAATAGAGGTCAGCTAACAGTGCTAACCACGCCGCTGTTGAATACAGGCTGGTGATAATTGATTTAAAGGCGAACCAGGCTCAAATAGGGCAAAGGGACCCTGTGACTCTGTAAACAGTGTCTGTTTTCATAAGCTCTTTACACCTGGGTGTTACTTTCACAAGCTTTCGTTTAACACATGTAATGGACAACTGGCAATGGAGAGAAAACTATTTGTTTTCCCTCTTCTTCCCCCTCCGCTCGATCGATACAGATCCATGCTGTGACATTGAAATGCAGTCGGTTTAAATTAAATGCTGCAGGATGCAGCGATCGCATTGCAGGTCCAAGTTTGTTTGGAAAGTAAACTCAGCTGTTTGGCATGAAGCGATCATTTGTGGTAGTAGAAAAAATTGAAAAATCGTGTCGGTAAAATATTCGCAGATATGCCTCTAGACTGAATTACTTTTTGGCAAAAACACATTTTGGCTCTTTGTCTTCAGTTGGGTTTTTGTCCTCGAGCCGGCTATTATTATCTCTTTTTTTTTTTGGAATGTCAGAGCATTCCTTTAAGCTTGGATTGAATATCATTACCATTTATTCCTTCCACATTTCTAATTTTTAGGGTGTACTCATCGCTAGTACTTTATGAAAAGAGCCATTTTAAAAAGTGTCTGAATGTAGAAAGTGAGGAAGAGTGTTTACTGCAGCTCTTAGTTACAGCTGGCTATAAAAGCTGAAGACATTCCTCACTGAGGTCAGGTCATCAGAGCGTACAAAGCCCAAGAGACCAGGCGACTGACACCAGACACTAGATGGGTTCTCTGCATGCAGAGAGAGGTTAGGTGTGTGTAGAGATTCACATGCTAAATCATTTCAAATCTGAAGGGCAGTGTGGTGATTTAAAAAAATAATGAGAAATAAGAACTGCGTGATTTCTTTCTTTTTGTTGTTTCAATCATATCCCAAATGTTAAATAATCCCAATGTAAAGCCAACTTGCATTTGCTATTTTTCCTCTTTTATTCTGATTTCTAAACCATATCCCTTATTTTTTCCCCCCACAGGTTACTCTCCCATCTGCCCTCCATGTGACAACGAAATGAAAACAGACGCCATGCTTGAGCACATGTGTGCCAGCGAGTTCGGTAAGTGTCTTCCCGACACGCATTGCGCCAACACAACATGCGCATTACACGCACACACATCAGTGATACGCCTTGACAGCGCTCTGTGAAATCAGAAGAACAGTATGCATAAATTGTATCTTCCATCTCCACGCTCTAAAACACCCAATAAATTCTTAACAGAGTATGTAAAGCTGCATATTCCCACAGTGCAGCCTGTATCTGACCATACTTGGCCATGTCTAAACCACCTTCCTACATGCCAGCAGTTTTCTTGTTTAGATTAATGAACGAAGCTCTGTGTAAAAGTTGTGAGCTTTTATCTCTCGGTCAGATGTACCCGACCTGTTTGGTTTGGTAGAGGATGATGTTCTGTGACTAATGAATTGGGGTCATTAAAGTCTTTATGTGGCAGGCCATGTTTGTTCTGCTGTCTGGGTGCACTGTTGTTGCAGAATACCTCCTGCACATGGGGACATTGAATGTCTTCCGAATGTAGTTAATGATAAACCTTGGATTTGTGACCCCTCAATAGCTATTTCAAATATTTATTCCTTTTTAAAATCCTGATGGAATAATGTATATTTAAAAAAAATGCTACTTTAATGGATCCTTACCCTGCATTGTTTAATGAGTTCCTGTATGTACACAGGAAATAAGAAATTCTGGGGATGGGCGCTCCTAAAATTGTCCATTTAATACACTGCGACATGTGAACAGAGACAGAGAAGTTTGAAAAAGTCTTCTTTCTGTCACACTCTGTCTCACTACTCAATCCCCACAAGTGGTTATTCCATGTCCATTTGTTTCAGAATGTAACACTGAACATAAATAATCCCGAAGGCTGAATCCTTACCACAGCAGCCTGGATTCCCTTTCATCTGTATAACCCCATTTCTATCTCAGCCTTTACTGTCTGTAACCTAAAACTATGTGACTGCCTTTCAGTAGTGTTAGCTTGTCACTCAGGAAGTACTGCACATGCTCAAATATTGCAGGTTTAAAACCTCTACGTTTAGCTTAGCAAGGACACAATCATTCATTTTGATCTGGAGTCATGTTCTTAGGTTTCCAGTGGTTGTGTCATTTTTTAGAATATTCTGAAATCAATGGAGAAATAATGCCGAATGGAAGTTAGGGAATAAGAGAAAATTTGACAGAATATTTGGAAAGTCTTTTTAAAAAATGAGGTAGTCTGTGTAACAGCCAGTTTCACACATTTTTTTCATTAGAGTGTCTGTAGTTTGAAAAAAACATTACCAAACTAAGAAAGAGGGAACATCTTTAGCTTGTGGGGGCACTTTAATTTTTTAGTTGTAGAAACTTTGCATGAGGAACCAGTACAGTCGAAAGTCTGGAGTTCTATTAAAAACAAACATCAACTGAATTGCAGTTGTAAGGACTTCCAGGAATGATGTTCACATGATGCACACAAGATGCAAGATGTTCAGCTTTCATGTTTTATTCCCTGGCTGGACCAAAACTTGTGGCAGCTTGAATTCCAGGTGCCATGTCGAGCAAACATAGACTGGATGCACATTGGAAACAGACTTTCCTCCATTTCTCAGGAAAAGTTTAAAGTTACATTTGTTTAACGAATTGCCTGGCTGTTTATGCTGCGGTGATGGGACTCGCCTTTTTTCAGTCTACGTCCTGGTTTGCCAAGAGGAGAGTGGCACATTATTGGCTTGTTTCATGTCAGATGAAGACAGATGTTGTTTTGCTTGCTTGTCATAAGCCCCCTAACCAGCTGACATGTGAGGATACACAGACAGATTTAGTACCAGGCTGAAGATGAGACACTGTGCTGCTTATGTTGCAGGTTTGAAACCACAAGGGAGCAGCCTGCTCTGGAATGCAACAAACGTCTCTGTGATTTCAGCGCAGCGTTTGAGTTGATTACAGTTGGTAAACATGTAATGTACAGCTTGACAAGAGATAGCATCGCTGGTTAGATCACCAGCTAGGCTAAAGATTTGTTTGTCGCTTCTTCCAGTAGGCAGATGGAATTCAGCTTTAGTCTGGGGAGAAAACTGCAACTATAAATATGTCTTGACAGCAGCTGAAGCCAAACATGAGTTAATGTCTTAACGAGAAAGAAAATATGCAGATGGAGAAAAAAAAGCTCTAATCATGATGTGTTTTATCTTACCAACAAAAGATAACACCAGCATTTGATTGCTGAAAGTGGATAGTCTTTTTCATTTGAAAAAGCCACAACATGGATAAGATCAATACAGTCAGGTACATACATATTTGGACATTGACCCAATTTTCAGCATTTTGGCTCTGTGCATGACCACAATGGACTTGAAATGAAACAATCAATATGTGCTTTAAGTGCAGACTTCCAGCTTTAATTTAAGGGTATTTCCATCCAAATCAGGTGAACGGTGTAGGAATTACAACATATTGTATCAGTGCCCTCCACCGTTTTAAGGGACTAACAGTAATTGGACAAACTAACATAATCATTGATCAAATTGTTACTTTTAATACTTGGTTGCAAATCCTTTGCAGTCAATGACAGCCTGAAGTCTCGAACCCATAGACATCACCAGATGCTGGGTTTGGTCCCTGGTGATGCTCTGCCAGGCCTCTACTGCAGCTGTCTTCAGTTCCTGCTTGTTCTTGGGGCAATTTCCCTTCAGTTTTGTCTTCAGCAAGTGACATGCATGCTCAATTGGATTCAGCTCAAGTGACTGACTTGGTCATTGCAGAACATTCCACTTCTTTGCCTTAAAAAAAGTTTTGCAGTATGCTTTGCGTCATTGTCCACCTGCGCTGTGAAACGCGGTCCAATGAGTTCTGAAGCATTTGGGCGAATTTGAGCAGATAATATTGCCTGAAACACTTCAGAATTCATCCTGCTGCTTTTGTCAGCAGTCACATCATCAATAAATATAAGAGAACCAGTTCCATTGGCAGCCATACGTGCCCACACCATTACACTACCACCACCATGCTTCACTGATGAGGTGGTGTGCTTTGGATCTGGAGCAGTTCCTTCCCTTCTCCAAACTCTTCTCTTCCCATCATCCTGCTACAAGTTGATCTTTGTCTCATCTGTCCATAAGATGTTGTTCCAGAACTGCACAGGCTCTTTTAGATGTTTTTTTGGCAAACTCTAATCTGGCCTTCCTGTTTTCGGGGCTCACCAATGGTTAACACCTTGTAGTGAACCCTCTGTATTTACTCTGGTGAAGTCTTCTCTTCATTGTTGATTTTGACACAGATACTCCTACCTCCTGGAGAGTGTTCTTGATCCGTCCAACTGTTGGGGTGAACTGTGAAAGGGTTTTTCTTGACCAGGGAAAGGATTCTTCTGTCATCCACTATACTTGTTTTCCGCGGTCTTCCGGGTCTTTTGGCATTGCTGAGCTCACCAGTGCGTTCTTTCTTTTTAAGAATGTACCAAATGGTTGATTTGGCCACACCTAATGTTTTGACGGTCTCTCTGATGGGTTTGTTTAGATTTTTTAGCCTAATGATGGCTTGCTTCACTGATAGTGACAGCTCTTTGGACTTCATGTTGAGAGTTGACCTCACCAGATTCCAAATGCAAATACCACACTTGAAATGGACTCTAGACCTTTTATCTGCTCCTTGTACATGAACTAATGAGGGAATAACACACACCTGGCCACGGAACAACTGAGCAGCCAATTGTCCAATTACTGTTGGTCCCTTAAAACGGTGGAGGGCACAGATAAAACGTATTGTAATTCCTACACCGTTCACCTGATTTGGATGTAAATACCCTCAAATTAAAGTTGAAAGTCTGCACCTAATTCACATCTTGATTGTTTCATTTCAAATCCATTGTGGTGGTGTACAGAGCCAAAATGCTGAAGATTGTGTCAATGTCCAAATATTTATGGACCTGACTGTAGATTTCTCTTCTTCTCCATGGAATACAGTGATGGAAAGCCACAGAGAGGCTTAAGAAATGAATCAGTTAGTCTCTATTAATCTGCACAGACCAATCATGTGCGAAATATCCCTAACCTGGCAGTGAATTAGAATTTTTGTCCACTGAAAACCTCACTTACTGGAAGTTGCGAAAGGTCTGTTCTCAGTTAAGGTAAAAGTGTGAAGTCGTTTTTTTTGTGTGTGTGATAATAGCATTTCTGTCGTTTAACACCCTGGATAATCGCTTCCCATCAGTTGCACAAGCACATTTGACTTTTCCAAGTGGTGTGATCCTGAGAAAAGCAGAATAAGCTGCTGCAAGACAGCTTTTGACTTAAGGTGGTTGGATGTGAAGTTGTTCTGGCAGAGGACAAAACATTCTTGTAAGTTCGATATGTGAACATCAGAGAAACAAATAACAGACTCTCAGTCCAGC
>CAFUXE010000696.1:49108-80352 GCA_903364295.1 Serranus cabrilla
GTAACAGATTTATTGCACATCCCACTCAACACTTTTGTTCCCACCGCAGTTTATCTCCGTGCTTAAGGTTTTACGGTACCTCATTGTCCCAAAAAACTCCAGCACTCTTCAATTAAATCTCTCCTCTGTCTCGGTCAGCTCACTTTGTTGTCTTTGCCAAATTGCTCCTTCACTTTGCTAATGCAGTAAACAACAGGGCTGCCCCGCGCTCTGCACTGATCACTTGAGCTTATCGGATCACTTGTGTTTCCATTATTGTGAATGGGAAGCAGTACACACCCTCCTGCTGGGTTTATGACACCCTGGGAGCTGGAGGTCCTGTCTGTGCCTCTGAAGCGGCACAGGAAATCAGGTCAGGGGTCAGGGCAACCCCCAAACCAGATAACACTTGGCCATCTTGTAGTTGACATTATCTAAAGAAAAATAATTTTCATGTCAAATTATGATGTTTTAATACCTAAACTTAGTTTCTGTACAACCAAAAAAAGGTTAACAGTGTGTAAACTGTAAATAAAAATTAGGATAGAATAATATACAGTCCAACATATAGAATCTTTAACAGTTTTAATTGAATATATGTCATAAAGGATCAGCAATGATCACGTTCTTTCCTTCCGTTTTAGACAATGTCCCAAAATGTTTTAATTAGGGCTGTAATATGTAATAAGTTAACACACATAAATACCCATTTTAGTTTTATGAGTTAAAATTGGTATTTCAGTTACACACACAGATGTTCTACAAAATAAGCGTCAAATTAAAATTTTGCATTTGTTTGATAGAATAAGTGTTGAGTTGCATTAAATTATTGTATACTGACTAAGATGATTTATATCTTGATTAAATGATTCTATCATTTTCATTTTTTCTTTTTGTGTGTATTTTTACAATTAGTGATTCCAAACAAAATTGCCTGTTGAGGTTAGTGTCCCGTGGTTTAGAAACCTCTGGATTAAATATCAGTTTCAATCATTTATATGCAGTAATGGAAAAAGAAAAAGAAGCTCAGCTAATTAACTTAAAAGTAACATAACCACACTATGCTATAGCAATTTTAAATACAATTAGAAGTCCTTCAACCAAAGTGTTGTCTGAGGGGGTAAAAAAATCATCATGTGAAAAAGAAAGACGACTGTCTCATCAAGTTTCTTATATTCTTTTCTAACATTCGACTCTAAATGTGAATCAAATGTGTGTTTGTATATAAATCCATTCAGGCATGTAAACCCCCTTAAAACTAAACAATCTGAGAAGGAAAATCACTTTTTGGTTGAATTCCTCAAAACTCTCGTCCACATGATGAGCTGTCATAAGTCGGCTTTTCATGATAATTACTTCATTGACGTCTATGTAACATATTACCACTCATGTTTACATGCATGTTTATTCACATCAAAATGTCACCAACATCTTCACCAACATGATGCCACAAAAAAAGTTTTCCATATTATTTGGCTATGAGTCAGAGATGTAGCGTCTATAGAATTTTACACAGAGCTTTAGCCGACAGAACAACAACAAATCTAATTTATAGTGAATATGTTATTTGTCATCAAAGGTCCTATCCATGAAGAAAATGGATTAGCAATATGTATTGCTTTTTTAAGGAATTAATGACTTTCCACACATCCATCAAATGTTTAATATACATTAAGTACATTTTTGTCAACAGACCTGACAGTCAATTATAGTCATTGTTTTGGTTGTGTGGTTTATAATTTATTAACATTTTATTTTTACTGTACAGTTCCAAAGCCTGAATATTCTGAAAAAAAGTTCATTAATTAAACCAGTGGCAGAAAATTGTCAAAAAATTGTCAAAAAACATGGTCTATTGAAATAATTTCTAGGATATTATACCGTCCAACAAAAGTTGTTACTGTGACAGGCCTAGTCAGTTTATTAGTAGATATCCTTATTGTGTGATTCCCAAGCTAAATAGTTTGGGAACCATTTGTCTAATTTATACAAATGCCTTAGCAGTGTGACAAATACAGTGCAGGATAATAAAACATTGGAGAATTGTTTCTTTTATTAATATCACTCAATAATTATATTTCAACAGCTTTAAAATGTTTGACTCCCCGGCTGGTTCAGTCCTTTATTCTCTCAGTACAATAGCCTTGTGTTGGTCCTACCAGTGCAGAAACAATGGCAGCCGTCTGAACTGTATGTTTGAGTCATGCTTAGAATAGGAGCACACAGATGTAGCAGCAACAGTCTTGAAGACCACCTACTGGACAGATATGCATGAAAATAGTTGTTTGCTCTACTGCACATGGCAATTATGTGTGGATACGGGGACAGCTTCAGCAGCTGTAAGCAAAGGACTGCATTGTTCCTCTTCGCAGTTCAGTTATTCCATGTCAGCTTCTTACTGCATGCAGTTGCTGAAGAGATTAAGTTCTCAAACAACACGAGGTGCAAAGAAAGTTCATAGCGTCAAAGGATTATCGAGGATGCAGGATTTATCAAGATGAAGTCCTTTCAGGGGTGGGCCAGGCAGGCCTTCTCTTTTATGACTGACTAATTATGAATGCTGCCGATTTTGATTTCACTGAACACTAAGCCTCCTCACAGAGGCCGTTTGAGAGACTAGAGACGGAGGATAAAAGTCTTAATCCCTACCATGTGCACTCTTAATACTGGGAAAAATAGGGCAGCTCTTTTTTACAATTTAATTAGCAATGGAAGATAAAGGCGCAAAAGAAAAGATGAAACGTTTGGAAGTTTCTTAAAGTGCCAACTCAGGTGTTTATGTCAAGCACAATTCTGTTATGTGTGAGTCAGGAAGGATTTGGTATCTAAAACTGCGGAGAAAATGAGACGCAGTTTGATCCAGATCTTTTCTGGAGTGTGAAAAAGATTCAAGCTCAATCAGGCTGTTCCCCGCACTGTAAGTCACAAGACTTTGTCTCCCACATAAGTCTGAGATTTCTCCTGACACCAGCTCTCTCTCTCTCTGTCACTTAAATTGGACATAGCATGCTGCACTTTCTTTCCCCCTCATGTTGCTGTGCTCACAAGTGCCACACACACACACCACCATATATCAGTGGAAAATGAGAGGATGTAATACGTGGAGGCATATGGAGATTTGGACCACCAAAGTCTTACTCGTGCTCTGTTTCGGAAGGGAAACTGGAGGAAACAGAGAGATTAGAAGGTTAAATAGAGTTTAGTGAAAGACCAGGAGTATTATGATCAATCTGAAAAAGAGCCTGAGAGTCAGAGGGATGTAAAAGCCAAAATGAAGGTCACTGCTGCCAACCATGACCACACAAATTCAATACTTTCATTAAATGTAAACTGTGGCAATGTATCTTTCCTCATTAGACAGATCCTGCTTTTTGCTTTTAAACAACTTCAAAGAACTTCATCCATCTTGTTCACAAGTGATGGACAAATAAGGCTTTTTAGACCATTTTCTTTACTTTCTGAGCCCACTAAATGGCTAATAAATAATGTATGTTTAAGCAAGAATGCCATCTAATGGGGTTAGTAAATATGACAATTGGTTCATGAAGCTTCATTTGGACATCACTCCTGTACAGTGAAGGAAGACACACTGTGCATGTCTGGGATTTTGGTATAAAATATTAACTAGCACTCTTTAGAGGCACATTGTGCCCTTTTAAACTTTTTGTACAAGAACTCATCCACCATAAGCACAATGTAACAGTTTTCTCTTCTTTCTAACAGCTTTCAAGACCAAGATCAAGGAGGTGACGCGAGAAAACATGGACCGCAAGGTGACCCTGCAGAAGAGGAAGAAGATGTTGAAAGAAGGGAACCTGAAGAAGAAGGATATGAAGACGCTGGTGTTGTACTTGAAGAACGGCGCCGATTGCCCCTGCCAGCAGCTAGACAACCTGACAAACCAGTATCTAATCATGGGCCGCAAGGTGGATAAGCAGTACCTCCTCACAGGCATCCACAAGTGGGACAAGTCCAGCAAAGAGTTCAAAAAGGCCATCAAGAAACTCAAGACCTACAAATGTCCCGCCTTCGAGAACGTCTTCAAATAATACGACACCCCACCCCCCTTCCCTCATTGGGTCGCATCTCATCCTACATATGAACTTGCACAAGCATTAAAATCCCAAACTTGGCTTTCTTTTGTCCTGTTTATATATCTATATATCTTTGTATATTTTCAGATATACTTTGAAATGTCCATTGTTAGTTGATTGTGGTCATCGATGACACCACAAAAAAGGGTTGGGTTTCCTTTATTTCTTCTTCTTAAGAAAAGGACATTGTAGTAAAAGCCCTTCCTCAATGAAATAATTTCCACTATATGTATGTAGATACTTTGTTATACTCTCATTCAACAGTTCAGTGGCTTAAATGGATAGCTGAACATTTTGTCGAATAGACTTGCTTTAATACCGAGGGCTCAGTGAGAAGACTGACACCACTATCATGTGGAGAGTGGTATTTGATCTTCTAATCTAACTCATCAAGAAAATGTGCACCTATTCTTTTACATCTCTCTCACTGTAATCGTATCATAACAAATTAAATCCAGTGATTAAACTACAGAATTGGCTGTTGCATTTAAAGGCTCCACATAGGACTCCTGTTGAGTAACTTATTGACAGAAGTATGAGAGTGCTGCTGTCAGCTCATTCTCTTGTCATACTAAAGACTGCACTACCAATCATTTTGATCATTTCATTTCTTCATGTCACTCTTATATTTCTTTTTACTACTTGAAACATCTTAAGAGAATAACCACCAGTCAGCATCATGAGAGTTTTCCTCATTCGTTGTTGTGCGTTGTCCCTGATATTTGGCAAAATTTGTTTGTTTTTTTACCACTTTTCTGTCTCTTAACCTCCAGTCTTAATGCAGTTATCAGTATTCATTGGTAATGGAAAATGCCTTGTAGTCACACATGTTTAAAAGTGCAAAAAAAGTTATCAAAGTGCAAATATTGCCAACTCTGCTCTGGTTTGTTTTGCTGATCTGTTGCTGGTCTGTGTTAGCACTATTTCACATTTGAATGTCAGCGGTGCATTACTGCCTATTACATGTACATACAAATTTTACATAAATATGGAAAACTGAATGGCGTCTCTTATATTATTTTGTTATATTACTCCTATATTTATATTTACTGGTTCATGGATTTGTATTGACACATCAATGTTGGCTGGTTGGTCCACTTTGGTCCAATGAAATATCTCACCAACTACAGGCTTGATTACTATGAAACATTAGGGGCTCCTAGATGGTGTGTCCTCATGATGTAGGAGACTCCATGACCTGTAGCATAAGCAACATGCTCCATTGGAAAATATTAGAAAAATGTGTCCTGAAACAAATGTATATTTAAAGACATACTATGCAGGAATTGTCATTTACTGTTTGTGAAACATTGCTGCTTGGCATATCCGCTCACTATATTTGTGCTATTTTTGGAGCTTCATGGCCAAGACAATGAAAAGAAAAGAGAAATACAGGCATACACTTCTACTGGATCATAAGTGTATGTCTATTCACTTTTCTTATTTTAGGAAAATCCTGCATAGTGTACCTTTTATCACAAACATACAGACATATAGAAACATATGGAAAAACCTTCTGTGACTTCATTTTTTGGTCATCCCATTGCAGCTCCTGTTAATAATATTGATCATATCATTGAAGTGAAGTGTATGGGAAATAACTTCACAGTGATGACTCCTCCATTAGGGTAGAAGAAAATACAGCATACAAAAGTGTCTCATTTCCTTATTTATGTGTGCATGAGAGTGATATCAAACAATGTAATTTATACTTGGCAAAATAAAGGTGCAATTTTTGATTATTAGCCACATGCTCCAAAAAACAATAGTGGGCAGTGTATCACCTTGTGCATGTAGTGCATGATTTACGAAATGCATTGTGGTTATCGTGCTAATTTCAGTAGATATATCTGCAACAAATTACATAGACATCTTTGACATAATGTTAGAATTTGAACTAAAAATCTGTCCAGATCTCACAAATTGCATGTTTAAAACTGTCTTGCAAATACTTTCCAACCTCTTCTCACTTCAGTCTTTGCACACGTTGTGTGTGATGCTGTTAAAACACCATTGCCAAAAAGGCAGCTTCTGCTTTGACAATCATGTCAGAGAACACTTCTTCTAAGCTGTGCCAAACAACCATTTTCACGCATTTTGGAAAGATAAAGTATGGAGCTGCCAGATCTTCCCAGTGAAGAACCTCTCACACACGCATGTTTTGATTCCCCCTCATGTCTGTGAAGGTTCATTGTGGTTTCACAGGCTGTTGGTGCCTCGGTATGTGGTGCGTAAATGCTAATCCTGAGACATACATCATTAACAGTGCATGCTGATAGCAAACTCCCATGCTTTCTTAACCAAAAGGCAGTGCTGTCTAATCAACTGTCAAACCTTAAAGACTTGTTTTCACAAAGTCTGTGCTGATGGATATGGTTTCCATGCTGAACAAACATGACTTTCCTGTTCCATTTCATTTGATTCATGAACAGTAACATGCAAATGTGCGTAGACTCTAAAACACTTCAGAACAGAGCTTGTATTTTCCCTGCACAAGAAACTTAGATTTGAGTAACTCAATGATGAATGTTTTAACGTAAATATTTTTACGAGCAGAAATCTATCATGTCAGTGCAACAAGCGTAAACAACAAAACATGAAACCATTCTGTCAATAAAAAGGCTTGTTAAAAACCAGGAAGTATCAAACGAACCAACGTCTTGCCCCATCTGTTTCCAGTAATGGCTTTGGTATTGGAAAATATATCTCAGATGTGGACTTTGCTTTCTAATCATTACTTCAGCTGCCTTCAAAAGAGCCCCAGAAAACCCGGGGCCAAGATCCAGCTTTGTCCTATTAAGAGATGATCTGCAAAAAACATCCTGTTGGATTCGTCGTCTCACCGAAAACCTCAAATTGACAAAGTTGATTAAGTTCTATTTTGATTGAGTCTAGGAAAGTATTCAGTTATCCCTCCAATATTAATACCACATACTTGATTTCAGCCTGTGTCATAACATGCTACTAAGCTGACAAGTGGAAAGTCTGAGTGGGTAAAGAGCTCTCAGGTAGATGCTCACCAGAACCTCTGAAAATGTGTTACTGTTTAAGCAATACCTTTGCCATGATGATAAACCTGCATTCTTTTAACATTTGCTCAACAGCTGGTTAGTAATATCAGTCATACATGTAGCTCCCAATATGTAGTGATCAATGCAAAATGACGGTACAGAAAACTGTACTGTAATGTTAGTTTAATGGCCAAGTCTGATGTACCGGGATGGACACCTAATAAAACGATGGCTTCATGCAGTTGGTGATTAGAGGAACTACATGTGTCAGGTGGACAGAACACTACTCCAGATGAATCCTAAGCTCTGTGTTTTCTGGATGCAAAAATAACTACTATAAGTAACAGAATGGGGAAAATGAGCTTGAGGCTTGTTGTGCTCCCCCCGAGTGGCAAAAATATGAGTTATTGCAGGTTAATTTACTATATCAATACATATTTAGACACAATTTATGGCTAGAAAATCTTCAGGAGTTTCCATTCAATGCATTTACATTCTGTGATTTTTTTTATCTGTTCAAAATATACTTTTTTCCCCCAAACGTATATCAACACTGGAGTGGAATATACACTTGGTTTATGCAAATATATGTACATTTATTAATGTAAATCAATTTACAAGACAGTGATGTAGTTCAGACAGTGACTAATACTCTTTCTGCTCTTCATACAAGTTGCATATCTTCAATATGAGGGTGGCTGTTTCACGGGCCAAGGATTATCATAACACAACGTGCATAAATATGTGAAAACAGTTAGTGGTGATAAAACAATGTTGCAAGTATGTGTTATTCTCGCAAAAACTTTGACAACCTTATCAGATACACAAGCTATACTCTTCTTCTGTTGCATTTCTGACAGAATTCTGGTATCTGTAGTAACAAAATGCACTTGCTAGTACCAGCAGTGGCAAAAGACTGAAATTGCGGATACTTGTGCCTTATATCTAATGCATTGTAGAGCTAAACTCAATTCTACTTGTGTGTTTTTGGTTTTGCATCATTTTTGTGTTTGGAGCATTTTGCAGTTTGCGGCGTGTTTGGCCTTGTCGGCCACCGTAGAAACCAAACAGAAACATCTGCATCATGTCCATTAACCACATCGTGGTTTGATGGGCTGCCTTTCTGTTTTTTTGCTATTGATGGAAGCTTGGCTAAGAGCTGAGTAATTCATGTAATTTCTTAAAAGTAAGAAAAATGTCAAACAATTATGGTTTTATTCTAAAATATTATTGCTTAAAATTGTACAGATGCTGGTATTATTTTGTTCACATCATTCACAAATAAAGAAACAGCTTCTGTGTAGTTTTAGAGGTTCTACTTCCTATAAAAACTTTGCCACCCTACCATTACAGAAAACTGCTTCCCAAAGACTTTTCCGACCTTGGAGATCACAATGAATATAGTCTGTGACTAATAACTCCATAGCAGAGAAGGCTCTACTTAACTCTGCCTCCCCTCCACGTTTCAGAAACATCTGGAGAACTGTCGGACACCACTGTCTATTCAAGATGCAACTCCACATCCTCACATTAACAGGAGGAAACAATAAAGTGTTATTATTAAGACTTAGTGCAGTATTGGCAGAAAATAAGCCATCGCTACATGACTTTATTTTTTATTTCTCCTCACCAGGTCCAAATGTTAGCTTTTATGGATCTCTGAACCGTGGCTGAGTTTGAGGTTTTAAAAAGTGCGGCACTTCTCTGTTCTTAATCCGTGTATGTGCCTTCAAAGCTGCTGCCGTTGCCCCAACGGCTATAAAACCGTCCTTTGTATTTAATGGTATAGCTGTATTCTCTGTTTTATGGTGCACCACCAGTAGCCAGCAACTTAAAAGGGTCATTTTGGAGGGTTTTTTGTCAGCAGCCCAGTCAGCTAGAATATGTGCCATCATAAAGCAGGAACATACAAATCACATTAGGAATGTAACATTAAAATGATTTCCTGTTGTTACAAGGATAAAATATATCCTCTTTAGCACAGTTTGGACTGGATTTTGAAATTCTAAAATACAACGTTAGCATGTCTCTACCAGAGTGTGTGACTGCTTACATTTACAAAGTCTTTAAAATACTGAAGTGCTTTTGGCTCTTTTACTGACCCAGAGCTACAGAGCAGCCATTAATGTCCCTGAGTTGTCTGCAGGAAAGAGAAAGAGGGATGAGTCGGGTCTTTGGAATTCTAGTATCGCAGTCAAATTGGTAGATTAGTCATATCAATCTTCTGGCTGTTAACCGCCCCAAAACCTCAGGCAGTTTGCCTCTCACTAGTACGGCTCACAGCCTGCGATCACCACTATATCGAGCAGTGAAACACAGGGGGAGAAGGGGATAACAGAAAGGGAAAATGAAACAGAGAAACAATTGTTTTCTTTTTCAGTGAGCAGGAGGAGGGGGTTGGGATGGACTACACATGTGGCCAGCAGCCATATGTTTTTGAATAATAGCCATTAGTTTTAAGAGGGTGATGTCATTGTAGGATTGCTGTTCCAGTAACTATATTCCTGCAGTCCTGGATCAGATCCCTGAAATGACTCCTGCAATGCATGATTCCTACTCTTCACTGGAAGGTGAGGAAATATGTGCAATAAACATGGATAGACCGATGAGTGTATTTCCTTAGCCTGACCATGTAAAGTTATAATCAAATCAGGCTTTCGTTGCAGAAGGGATTAGTCTCAAGGAGGAGGTTTCCTTGCAGCAGTGGTAGATTTTTGATTCACTACAACTTTTAATTCATAGCTTTCAGCAAGCAGTTAAAGCTCTTCCTCTTCAGAAACCTCTCACTGAGTCTTATGCTCTTTGCATATGGACTTGGACGAATACGAGTCTCTGGATAAAGTTGTGTGATGCCAGTGTCAACATGGCAGTGCTGTTTTGGGAGCACTTCACTGGCTATCACCAGTGACCAGCCACACGTTGTAAAAACATTTGGTGAAAAAATGAGAATTTATGAGCGGCCATTAAAAACCATGAAGACCTGTCAGAAAAAACCACAGAGGGCAATTCAAAGCTGTGCTGTAATGGAAGCAGCTTTGTCAACTCAGGGACCTGATCCTACCATGTTTAAATGACTGTGGAGAATGTACTATTGCATTACAAACAAACAAAGCATTCATTTGTGTAATCTTTCCTCACAAACCATACATTCACATAATGCCAATCACTTCTTACGAGCAAAACTATTCAGCAGTAAAACTGTGGGCAAACTGAGTTGGTCTGGTTTTGCTGTTTGCAACATATACAAGGCACATTTACAACACATTCTTGGGCTTTGTCAGCTGTACATTGCTTTAGTTGATGCATGAGGAGAGAGCTCCATGGCTCACAGTCATCCAAATCCATCCTGACAGCCTGTTAAAAGTTCAGTTGTTGCTCAATAATGCCTCTCCTGCTTCCAAAGCCAACAATTTAAAATGAATTTCATAAATTGTTCCCCCAATAAACCACAAGCATCTGTTACTTAGTGAAGTTATGACCAGGATGTAGGGGAGTGTAAACCCACCTCAAGTCACTTTCATCAGGATTTAACTGCACACCGGGGTTTACTCATTCCACTGACGTGCATCATCATTACCTAATGATGTTTACAGTAATGCATAGTAACGTCATCCTTTATACCGTCATGTTATTTAAAACATCAAAATGACCAGTTTTGTCTCAAATCCACCCAATATACTTTATGAGTATAATTGCTAAGTAAGTATACACATTGTACTAATGTTGCTATGCACCATTTTGCAGTAAACTAGTTCCAAGTGTCTTTAAAGTTTGCCTTAAGAATGACACATAGAAGCTCTTTTTTTATGTGGCACCCGTATCAACAGGCAGCATATAATTTGTCTGTAACTTTCAAATCGTTAAAATCATTGTTGGAAAAATGAATTGTGTGAGTTTTATTGTAAAACAAGACTAAAAGGCTACGGCCAGGCTGGTGGCGCTGTGATGCTGCTAAATACTCAGCAAATAATCAGCAAAAGGGGAGTAATGCAATAGAACAGGATTGCAAATAAAATGTATTAAACATTAAAATACAAAATATGACTATTCTGTTAAAGTTAGCATACAAATTGGAGGTTCGTTTGTCAGCAGGATTGGATAGAAATGACTGACCTTTTTATGGACCTTGGTGGAAGGGTGGAACATGGGGCAAGGAAGGAAACAATACATTTGGGAGCAGGGTTGAATCTACTAAATATTTTTCACTTTTTTCAACATTGTGAGATTGTGCCCTTGAAGGTTTTTTTTGTATTGGCTCTAAAATTAATTTGAGGCACGCATGTCCTATGAACATTTTTTTTAAAGTGCAACAATTTGTGGCAGAGGAGAGGCTCTGTCAGGAATGTGTTTTTGGCATCAAAATATAAGACCAAGACAAATGAGCTCAGCAAGACAATTTTGAAGTATTCCCAAGTAATCCAAAGTATTAGGAGGCACAGGGCATATAATATTCAAATATTACCCTCCCAACACTGATCAGCAAGCTGACTTGCTTACAATTATAATGTCAGTATGCTGATGTTTAGCAAGTATAATAAATGTCATGGTTAGCTGTTAGCACTTACTAATTAGTAATAGTATTCCTTTATTATACCTATTCCTTTGCTGTTAATGTATTAAATAGGTTTTGCTGGTTTGAAACATCCTCTGCTGCACATTTTAAAATACTGCAGAACTAACAGTCATTACAAACTATATGCAACTTAACTCTGTACAAATCCAAATATCTTGTTTTTTCTTTATCTCTACATTTCCAAAAATACTAAATAAACCAGGTTGAATTATGAAATAATGTGTTGCAATGATGCATGACATATTTAACAATGTCTTTATCTGATATATTGTTGCAAGCATAAGGACTTTGAGCTTCATTGAAAAGTTGGAACACACTGACACTCAAAGTTCTGTCAGAGGGAAAAAAGATCATTTTTACAAACTTAAAGTTACTAAAGAGGTGAAACCTAATAAAACTGTGAAATCCGACAGTGACTCAGTTTACTTGTTTTTACATGTAAGAAGTAGTATGTGGTACAAAATGTCATGGGATTAATTTAATGAAAGGTCTGAGAGGGTCATTCATTTGTAAAAAGTGGATGACATATGCTCAAGAATCTCTAATGTCTTTGTTTCTTTGTTCTCTTTTCGCTGGCGTTCAAATTCAATTTCCTTTTTCTTTTCTTTCTCTCCTTTTGTCTGAGTTTCCCATTACCAGTCAATTGTAAGTTGTTTATTTGTGGGTTGTAATTAAGTCTGCTGCCCTTATATTGGTTATTGAGACACTTCCTTGCTAATTGCAAATTGCCTGGCACTCGTATCTAATTTAAGATCAAACAGAAATCAATAACATTCTTTTGTGGGTTTCAACAGACTTGGATCTTGGGCACGTTTCAAGAATCCCTCAAAAGGTTTTCTTGTTTTGCTCTTATTGCTGTGTGTTAGAATGACAATAAACCAAACATATAAGAAAACATTCATGCATGAGGTCAAGTGTTCAGAATGTCTGTTTCACATTGTGTGCCAATCTGTCAAGTATAGATGTTGAGATATATGTCACAGAATAAAAGTAAAACTGACCTGCTGGTAGCACTAGAGGGAATGCCAGAGGATCACCAAAGTCACATATAGATGACAATATTTCATGGCAGATCATCGGATTTTTGTTTAAATATTTCTATGTTTAGCAAACTGGTGGACTAATGAAACAGACAGACCAACATTGCCAACCTTTGTGTCATGAAAAAAGATCATCAATATGGAAAAGTAACAAAAAATACTGGTGAAAAATACAGAAAAGCCCCGTTTTGAGGTACTTGTACTTGAGTATTTCTGTTTATGGAACCCTATGCTTCTATTCCACTTCATTTAAGAGGCAAATATTGTAATTTTTACTCCATTACCTTTAACTGCCATTTTACTTGTAGTCGAGTAATTGACTTAGTGGTATTAATACATTAAAGAAACAAATACAAATACTTCTTCCCCCTCTGTAAAATACATGCAGCATTGGAATCAAAGGTTGATTTGCAAGTGTTTTCTGCAAGAAACTGTACATCTATGAGAAAGTACATAAACCAAAGATCCTTTGACTTAAACATTTTTGATTTTTTTTATACAGCCCTCTGGAAAATGAACAGTAGATCCACTAATCCAGCATCTATTGAAGGGTAGTTACTCATTTGTCACAGCAGCTTTCACTGACTACTATCTTTCTCCCAGGTTTGTTCCATCATGCCCTTTGTAACTTCAGCACATTAGTGTTTATCGTCAAGTCGTCTTTCTAACTCACTCCAAGTGAAGGCTTTGAACTGTGGCCGCCTACTTATTATGTTATCATGATATATTCATGCAAAAAAGACAGCTTTATGGGTTTTTCCACCTGAAATGAATGCACATTGCATATTTTGTTTTCCTGGCATGGTTCCCTTTGGAAAATGTTGATGGTAAAGGTGGTCTTGGAAAAGAATGCACATATTTTGTAGCTGTAATTATGAATGTACTCCTTCCAGGAAACAACTGAAACAATTTACACAAGATGTACTCAGAAATGGTCAGAGAACTAAATGCATAATGTAAGTTATATAATTTGCAACATATAGTATACCTAAATTCTGGCATTCAGATACTGTGTCTGTTTTTTGTGTTGAACCGTGCAACAATAAGCAGGATCAAGGCCCAACATTTCGTTAGATTCACAGTAAAAACCTCAGTCATTGGGGAAAAAAGTGAAATCTTGGACTACCCAGAGACAAGAGAAAGGGCAAAGATATCATGATTGTTAGATTACAGACACTTAGATAATTAAGTAAATTATGGTTGATAATGGCTGCAGGTGATGTAGAAAGACAGTCTACTGTTTGTTTGCTTAATGGCCTACAATTTAGATTTTTAAGGGCTATAATTGTGATTGTTAAAGCAAATTAAAATGTATAGTCTCATTCTGTACGTGGGTTTGATCAGTTCCATGCGTCATGATAGGATTGTACACGTACTCTAAAAGTTACTACCAAAGCTATGGAAGTCCACTCCTGCCAGGAAAATTAAAAATAATAGATTTAATGTTCAAAACAACAGAAATAAAAACACTGAAAACTATATAAATTTTTTGTGTCATGAAAATGTGTTGCATTTTCCGCCCCACAAAACAAAAGTCTATACAGTCAGAGTTACTACAATATATACCAGCAGGGTCACTGCTTATTATTTTGCACAACAAGGACTAAAAGTAAGTTTAAAACTGTATGCCGGCCTCTTGCTCGGTCACTCTTTGCTTTTCTCTTCTTAGCTTATTACATCAATGTATTCTGCCATCTCTCCAGCTGTTAGCCAAGTTTAAATTAGCCATGTTAGCAAGGCGAGTGGCTTACTATGGTGTATTTGTGTTTAACCTGTTTACGAGATGAGCCAATATGAATGGCATCCTCTTTTCGTTTCTACAATCAAGTCGAAAATATGAGTTCAAGAGTTGTGACGTGTAGGCTATGCTAACTTCTGGTAATGGCAGAGGCCATGGATGTTAGATTTTCAGTTAATGGTTATTTTAACCAAAATGCAATGTCATGGGGAAAATGCTGATATTCCCAATGACCATTACCCAATAGCATTTTCTACATTAACCTTGTGTTATCTGTTTGCTAGCTTGCTTAATGTTTAGCCTCAGACGCAATGTCAACCTCTCATTTTTCTTTTCACCATTTTTGTAGCCTAATATAAGGTAGCCTATAATAAATGTAAATGCGTTTTAAATGATGTTTTCTTTCTTCAAGAACAATAACATTTATCTTATAAGGTGTGTGGGAGCCAGTCCAACATATTGCCTACAGTTTTGGAAGCATTCATTGTGACTTATTTCAACACAGATATTCATTAGTCAACATTTGCAAACCCAACATGAAATTTTACTGAATTATTTTTGCGAACACATTATTTCACACTGACTAGATGTCATCTTTTCAATTTGCAGCACACAAAATCATGTATTCTTTTCATTTTGTTAGTGTTTGTTCACCACCACAGTTACACTGTGAGTTGCTGCCAAGTCAAAGCTCATGAAAGAGAACCTGAGGCTGGCTGGCACCCTGTGATGAGCCCATCAAGTCTAGGCACGGCTTTTGACAGTGGTTTGTTCACAACATGTCTGATGATTTGGGCCTTTGTGTTTGCTCTGATTAAATAAACTTGCAATCACAAGCTGCAAAGAAAACACCCATAAATTTGATGTCAGAATGATATTCCAGTGGGAGGATTTTTCCAGCTCAATCTGTTTATATAGTACAGTTAAGGGGAAAAAAGATTCCCCTGGGGGCCCTGTTTCATGTATGTGGGAGCTCACACCCATACACACACTGAAGTGAAAGCCATTCCTCATCAACACACATTTTATTACACTAACCTCTCACTGTACAGTTTGATATAACAGTCACAATCCAGCTTTCTGACCCATCCTACCATTTTGAAGTCCACAAACTTTCATCAAGCAATCAGTAGATACACAGTGCTCCAAATATCTGTTTGAAATGTTCCATGTATATGTATTGACACAAGCAAAACCACAAAGAGCCTTGACCCCAAGCTTGAGAAACTCCAGTGTCCCATATTCCTACTTTAGGGATTTGATTCCTGTCTTGTCAACATCCTCTTTAAACTACAAATGGCCAACATGGAAGGTTTTATACTTAAACCCTCTGATAGTGATTCTTGTTTCCATTTCAGTTTAACTATATTCAAAGATCTATGAAGCTCAGAAATTGCTTCATAACCTTGATGGGACAGAGAAGGGGATGTAGCATGCTGATGGGAGTAACTCCTATCAAAGATGTGATGACTCGCTGTGGATCCTTCTCATCAAGAAAACATGAGGTTCCTGGAACTCAAAATTGGAACCACTTCTTGGGCCAAAAGTAGGTTCTGGGAAGTATTGGTGCTTACAAGTTGGGTCGTGTTTAATGTGTTTTTGAGAGAAGCCCATCTGAATGACCCACTGATGTGGTATTCACAACTTTGGAAGAGGAAGTGGGAATTTTCTAATAGCTTCAAGATTACAAGTTGCATTTCTAAAGGGTCAGTTCATTGTAATCATGAAAAACACATTTTTCTCACTTACGTCTAGTGGTAAATAGCCATGTAAATGCTTTTTGTTTGAGGTGCTCAGGTTTTGAGATCCAAGTCTGAGATGTTTCCCTCTACCCAAGGTTGGTGAATGGGGTTTTGTTTCTGCTACTCATCTGGTACTTTAAAAATCAACAGCTTCAGCTCCCTGGAGAATCATTGTCCCTGATACCCGGAATAATCCACAGGACACTTCTCTTTTTTTTCTCGATAACCTGGCATTGAAATGCAAGATAAAAAATGATTTCAATACTTGTTAAGATGGAAAAATGCAATGTTACTTTTGGATGTTGTCATTGATGCTGGTGTTGTTCTCACTTATTGTTCAACTTAAACATATGATCTTATAAGATATGCTTAAAGGTTACAAAAATGGATTAGAAAGCCTGTTACCTTCATCTTGGTGGAAGTAATTGGTCCTCTCTAGGAGAACTCTGGCGGCTGAGGTCGGGTTCTGTAATCCCCTATCAGGATCATGGAAAAAGAGTTTATTGTATATGTGGTATTTAAAACTCTGGCTGCTAAAGAAAGCCAACAGTAACCCAGTTCTCTAAGTGCCAGCAAACTGTTTTAGAACCCAGGAACATTGATAGGTAACTTATGGCAATGGACATAGCCAAAAGCTGTAATTGAGCAGAACTCTTGAATGTCTGTCACAATGGAGTGATGACGGGGTCTTAATGTGCCATAGATCCACAAATCCTTGGAAGAATTCAGGCTGTGGTCCATGCCTTGAAAACCCATTTCGCTACCACCAAAGGAATAAAGCAAAGGGATGTTGAGAAATAAGTTTGGCATTGAAATGAAAGCAAAAATGAGGAGATTAGATGGATGGATGCGTCCTCTCTAAACTCTGATGATCTGATTTTAATTCCGACCTTATGCTTGGATGTTTTCTTCTGCAACTTAAGTTTGCAGTTTGGGTGTTTTTTGTTATTAACCATGACCAGAAATTTACGCAACTAATTTAGAATAAATTGTAGCTGGCAAAACATAAACCGCAATCCTAAACCTAAACCTAATTGTAATTTCAACTAAAGTTGTTCCAATCAAGATCATTTGATCGTTAGCCACTGAAAATACCTCATCAACAACTTCCACAGACTTTTCGTCTAGCAACATCATCAGGTCAACATTTGCATTTTGACTCAATATCTGCAATACTAATGACATTAAGCCATTATCTATATATTTTGAGTTGATTAGCAGCTGTTAGCATGCTAACACGCGAAACATGCGTTACTCACTGTACAGCCAATAGTACAAATAGTACGTAATTCCTATTATAGTCAATACAGCTACACTATTCATATACAACACAGAATCATGGGCTCCAAACACAGGGCTGACAAACCTGTTTACTTAAACTTATTTGCCATTTTTGGCTGAACCACTATGACAAAAGTGCTGTTGTTTTGGTGGCTTTGGTTCTGGTGGCAGATCAGTTGTCCAATCTCAATGTTCAATTATACTCCCGTGAACCCGCCATGAACCCTGTGTATGATATCCTGCATGGTCGTTGAAATGGGGAAAAAAGAGCTGTCTAATTTGTTGTGCAGTTAAAAAAACTAGTGATGGATGATTTGGGTAGATTAAAACAATATTACATATGTGCAGTATATTGCACTAAAACATTTAAAGTGGAAATGAAGCAGTCAAACAAATTACCCTTATTTGTTAGACTGAGTCCTATTCTTATCAATAATTATTCAACAAACGTCACAAATATAACCATTTAAGAGGACAAACGGAGTGCAGTTTTAACTTTTGTGACAAGGGCGCCGCCATGTTGCAGTACCATGAGCTGTGACGTCAGCTCCCTCCTGGTGTCTGAGCTCCTTATCATCTCTAGGATGTATGGTGATGACATTGAAACAGTTGGATCCAGGGTACTGTAATGGCTTAATGGGACATGGTTGTTGATTATTTATTTTCAAAATGTCCACCATGAAAAAGATTGTACTGTCAGTATTATGTAATAACGCAAAAACCTAATTTCCATGAAAGAAGCATTTCACAAAATCTTATAGACTTTGCCTTGAGCAGGAATACCAGTGTGGGACTGAAATTGACTCAGCCACAGATTTTCAACTTATTTTATATCCTGTTGATTGACTTTACATAAGTCAATAAATAAGAGACGCCATGTACATACTGATTTGGGTTCTGTTTTGACCAAATATACAACACAGAAAGCTTTTCAGCATTCAACATCTGATCCGCTCACCAGAAAAAAGAGTAACGACTGTTAAGAACTTGGTTCCCTGCCTGGTAATATAATGCATACCTTGTGCTGCGATGGCCATTATTAGCTAGGTTACAGTAGAAATAGAGGAATGCCTGTTTGAACCGTGGACAGCAGGGTAATCTGAAGAATGAGTCTGGAGAAAAGGCTGGCTCGTATTTCACTGGCCCTGAATGGAAGCTTGAACTGCTATTTGTCCAAGCCTGCAGGGCTCATAATGAACGACATGGTGTTTCTGTTAGGGCAACAGTATCAGGTCATAGATCAGCAGCGTCAGCAAAAACATTACCAACTGGGCTTCGACTGAGATGGGTTTTGAAAGCTGAAACTGATAGCAGTGTTTTCATACTGAAGCTGCTGATAGTAAATGTTAACATTTGGAAATTTGGAAGAAAATGACAGACTTGTCAGTGTGGAAAAACATCTGAAGCTGCTTTTATAAAAGCGGTAAAGGAAACATCCTTTAAATAGCTAGCTGATGGCACTAAGTGGCTGATGCCTGGAATTTACATAAGGGTCAACATTGACATGCTGATATCAGGCTACAGTAAACCGAGACAGAGAAGAAAATAGCAGAAGGTGGTGTGATACAGATGTATCCCAGGGTGGATTTTGTGCCTATAGCAGCTGGCAATATATCGCTGAATAATCAAAAAATATGATTACCTGGATATCCCCAAAGGTAACACACCCTCTATGTATCAGATTTAAAAACTGTTTTCTTTCCTTTTCCAAGGTAATTTCAAGTGAATTTTCCATCGTTCTTTGATGTAGCCTGAAGTGGGAGAGGGAAACCCCACATAAAATCACTGTTTCTACCTTAAAGGCTGACATAAATCCTAATTATGGGAAGGCATAGCACACCCAGAAAGTAGTCAAATGAATGCAGGCTATATATAAGGACTGGGTTTTTTATGTGGAAAGAAAACATAAATCATGTTTATGCTACTTTATAATACGACTTCATTTAATTTCAAAGAGGAATGTATTTTGAATTCCACTTGGCCTACATGTATTTGACAGTTAGTCGTAGATAAAGTATCTAGTTAAACTATCTGTTGGCATTAATATTAGTTTGACATCTTGGGAAACAATAATTACTTCCCTGCAGAGATTGACATGACAAGACAGCCTTACATTCTGTCAGTGCACTTATAGTGAAACTACAGCCAGCCGCTGGCTTTGTAGCACCACATAAAGGATGTATGTTTACTGATAGTTAGGGGCTGGACGGACAAGTTAGCCACTGGTTTATGAACATAGCAGAAATGGACCTTTGTAGAGACCAAAACAGAACATGACATACATCAGGTCACCAAAACACAACTCCCAATACAGGTGATGTTCCTCTTTGTCTGCTGGTTGGGTAAGTACCAGTTTGCATTATACTCTCTCAAGTCTGAAAGTGATACATTCAGTTTTTATTTCCCTTTTCCACAACGCCACTTCTTTGGGCTCGGGGTTGTATAATGTTTCAATGTTGTGTTTACAGCTTTGTTGCACTGCCCCAAGTGGCCAAAAACATCTGCTGACGCATGTTTAAGTACAGTTTACAGATCATTATGCTGTAGTTTTACTTAACACTCAGGTCCCCAAGCAGTTTCAGGGCATTTTTTTAGTCACTGTGGCCTAGATTTTCACTACAGTATATAATTTCTGCACCTCCATGCTAGATGTTGGGGGGACTAAAACATGTATATTGTGCAGTAAAAGAAAAACATTTCTAATGCCATAACTTGTAAAAAAAAAAAGATAAAAAAATGAAAATAAAAAATAAAAAATAAATAAAACAAAAGGAAATGAAAGGGAAAAAAAGGGTGAAATGCAAGTTAGCATTTTATACTTTTTCAAGCAGGGCACATGGCAGCTTTACATGCAATACATAAGTATTTACATTTTACAATCTCTACTCACAGCCTCTCTTGTCCACTCCTCTCAGATCTGTGTAAACAGCCTGCAGTATAGGCAAAGTGTCACTGAAGTTTTGTCACATGACTGCTGCTAGGGACCAACAAAATTGAATTAAATGTTTTTTAAAAATGTGATTAGTGCTGTTATGGCCACATTTTAAATGAGATATAGAATAATATCACTATTTAAAGCTTAGATTTTAAAAAAGTAAATGAAGAAAACATCTATATATATCTTTGATTTAATGCTTACTTGGTCATCTTTTCTGATGGAAGCATTATCACACATAATTAGCTGAAAACCTGTTGATAATTAATGTTTCTACAATTTTTGGCTATTATAAATTGCTTAATTTCTTTTAAAAGAAAACATGCCTTTCAAAATGCACATGTGAAGAACTTTTAAACTATTATCTTATACATTGATGTTATTACACTTTGTTAAGGTCTAAATACTGACAAACAACCAGCTGTAAACATTCATAAATTACTTAATAAACTGTTTTAATAATGTTTTTTTATTCATGTCCAGAAGGCTCTTTGTGTTCTTATGAGACCATATAAATGTCTTGCTGCATTCCAATGGCTGCACTGGGAAGAGTTGCTGCTTGAAATGACATTCACTTGTAAAAAGTTAATGTTTTATTGTGTCCATTAGTGACTTCTCTGGTGGGATTTTTTTTCGAGGAGGTCTGAACAGTCTGAGGAGCTGGAATGGGGCTCCCTCTAGTGCTTCATGAGAGACAATGTCACAGCAGGACTCAGCATGAATCGGGCAGGTTAATACGGTGGTAGGGGCCTGAGGGAAAGGGAGCACATTCTGGATATATCATCTGTAAGAGTTTATCTTATTCGTGGCAGAGCTGAGGTTGATTCCAGTGAGGCTGGGTGAGAGGTGAGGTATACCATGAACAGGTCACCAGTTCATAACGGGGCTGACACATGCAGATATCATGCTGACCAGAATCATATTCAGTTAATTACAGTGTACAAGTACAGTGTGTTAGATTTACCTCTTCATATTATTATCATTCTCAGTGTTAATCTGAACAATTATCTGAAATAAAAACTTGGTTTCAGTTTTAATGAGACATCTGCTGAGCTGAGATGATATCAATAAAAAAAAAACCTCCGCGAGAGACTGGGCGTTTTATCTTTTGTTTTTATTTAGTGTTGTCTCGAAGGCCAGGAAGGATCACTGTCAAATGATATAAAATGTAGAAACATAAATTTAAAAAAACTCACATGGAGTTGCAATATGTAGCCTATCTGTTTTAAGAACGAAGATCCTGGTTTCAAATAATATATTTAAAGGTGTTTGTATTGTTCTATTGTTAAAATTTGCAAAAATATAAATCAATGTTTGGTTTTGTTTTTAAATGACAGTTATTATTATTATTATTATTATTATTTTTAATTATTATTATTATTATTTTTATTATTATTATTATTATTATTGTAATTATTATTGTCTTGAATATGTCGCATTTATCAGATTTTGGATTCCCCGCGGGGAAAACATAGGAGAGAAAGTTGATTTTATTTTAACTTAATGCTTTTCTGGCCGACAACTGATCCACAATGTGGTAAATCCCACCAAACCAGGGCTCAGAGTAGCTTAAACCCAATGATAAAGTGATTCTCACATACTGCCTGACCTCAGGTCTGGTCTCTGGATACCGGCCTCGCTTTCACTCTGGCCAGGAGAGGATGAGGTGAGATGCTGTTGGACATTTACACTGATATTCAATCCTCCACTTGGCAGCACAGGAGGTTCCTTATACTCCATTCGCTCCATGCTGGGATGCCAAGACAAACATGCAGCTGCCTGGCAGCTCTCCATCTCTCTGGGCACGACTGGCGTACGACCGGCAACCCCCCACAAACTCTCCCAGCCTTCCCAGAGAAGTGACGGCCATGTGTGTTCAGTGTGCTTCATTTTTATTCTCTTCCAAGGTTAGGCTTTTTCCCCTGCCTCCTGGAATCTTGTTCTTAAATGGAAACAGTCCTGATTGCCTGCCTGTGGTTGTTGGAAAAGGGTGGCAGTGGTTTGGGTTGAAATGCTATCAAATGAGGTGTGGAGGGGTGAACCCTGATGTCTTTCCCCTCCTTTACGCTTCTCTTCCTCTACTTGATTCTGTTAATCAGACATAAATTAAATACAATTAATAGGTTAATTAAAGTCTAAATTATTTTAAAATATGAATATGTAATGTTAATAGGTTTGAATAAAAAATAAGAACATTTATTTTTGCAATATTTGGGCCTATGATTCAAGGTACAAACAAAGTAACTTACAAAACAATACATAGATATCACAAACATACACTTTAATTAAACGGCTCAAAAAACATATTATATTTAAAGTTGATGTGGTGTGTGTGTGTGTGTGTGTGTGTGTGTGTGTGGCAGGAGGGCATGTCTGGCTGCAGATTGGACACACCTGGTCTTAATCAGCTCAGCTACATAAGCTTGGTTTCAACTCCATTTCAATGTCAGATAATTCCTGATACTCAAATAGTGCTGACAACTTACAGATAAGTATTTTTCCCAGTATGTTTTTGGATTAGTTCTTAGTCATGTTTTTCCATGTTTGCGGGTTCTTGTGTATTTTTCTCTGCTCTGACAGCCTTTTTGTTTTCCTGGCTCCTGAGAGCTTCCATGTGCTCTCTCATTGTGGCTTCTCCTGGAACTGCTGTGCTATCTGTGTGTCAGCCAGCCTCCTGCCTCTTTGTAAATAAAACCTTTTTGTACATATTTACCAGTCAAGTTTTCTGCTTTGGGGCCCAGACTAACCCGGTCCTGTGACACTACATGGAAAGCACTGCTGTTCTGTAAACTGCTGAGACACCCCATTATTGTCAGTATACCTAGAAAAAGCCATATAACCTCTCATATCTCTAGTCAAGTTTTTGTTAGTAATGTTTCATCAGGCTGTGATGATCCCAGAGATCACAAAAAAGTAATTTTATATCAAATCATGCAATTCCAAGACTGTTTAGGGATTCTAGTTTGCAGAAATATTCAAATACAGTAGGTGAAAATAGCACATTTTAATGCATGAGAAACACTGCATGGGATTAGTATTCAGTGGGAGTGTCTGTAAAGTGGAGAATTGTGTACTCATAGAACCCATTTTCATTCATTGATCCTGAGGTCAGAGGTCAAGGGACCCCTTTGAAAATGGCAATCAGTTTTTGTTTGGCTAAAAATTTGCAAAACCTTGAAGTATTATTGTTCCCCTATCCTGACAAGATTTGACCGTAGCCTTAAGACTGCTGAAGAGTGTGCTACAGACAATAAACTGTATATTTAGTTTAATGTGAATTTCCTTTGGTTAACAACCAAAATATGCCATGCATTGGCCATATTAAACATGACAAAAACATGTTATTTGTCACATACACAAAACTAAAGGTTGCAAGGTGGCATACTCATGAGGCTGTGCTAAGATGAAACATAATAGGTCAAATAAAATAAGTGTGCATGTATATAAAATAAATATTACAATTCTAAAGTTTACATTTCCCAAAAATGTAATATTGGCAAATTTGGAACATGTTACAGTACAAATACTATTATTTGAATTATTACAACATTGGGGATGCAGGGAGTGAAGCCATTTTAACAAACAAGGGAATGCTTTAAATATGCTTTTTTCCAACTAGAACAAAAGTATTTTTGCTGAAATGGCAATGGTTGTAATTTAATAGGATGAGGCAATAAATCTGTAACAAAAAAACAAGCAAAACTTGGATGCATGAAAAAGGCACAGCTTAAGTTCACCTAAATAAAAAGATGCAAGATCTGCACCACTTACATCGTCTTGTGGCCAAACTACCTGAAGATGGTGCTGTTCTCCAACACCAGTGACTGTGAGGTTCAGATCTTTATAACCCAACACTGACAGTATAGCACACTTCACATAATCCTTATTGTGCCTCATTGTTGATGCTGAAACTACATAAGAAAGAAAAAAAAGTACTAAAAAGCCCTCCGTTAAAGACAGAATCCTTTGAGGCTTGGATGGATATTCCCAGGATTCATAGTTTATTCATCATCATGGATGAGGGTAGGTGGAAGCACCAGGCCTCGGGTCCCACGTGTCCAAGTGATTGATGATATGTTTAACTGTGGACTATTGATCTGTTGTACACTGAGATGTGGTGGTTTCCCCCCTCTGTCGACCGTATCCTCCCAGAGGAGCACTGATCCTCTAACAACAAGCCATTCTGCAGGCTGAACTGTTAATCAGCAGCTGTGTGCTTTATGTTCACCACAAGTGGAGGGAATGAAGGGATGGCTGTTTCAGTAGATGATGGAAAACATGAAGTGCATGTTGTTGATTGTCAGGGTTAATTTGAGAACAATAATATAGACAGTGTTTGATAACTGATTAATTTCTTATTTAAAGCATCCACAGTCAATACGTTTATGATAACAGAGAATCACATGAATACATGTGATGTGGAAGAGGATGCTCAGAGTGACTGACTCCGCTGTCCCACTCAGCTCTGTGGAGTGCTTTAATGTTTTTCAGCTCATTGTTTGGATTCTTTTTTTTTTAAGATTATTCTTTTGGCATTTTTCTTGCTTTATTAGATAGCGACAGAGAGAATTGAAGGGGGAGATAGAGGGGAAGACATGCAGCAATGGGACCTTGGGCCGGATTCGAACCCCGGTGTGCCGCGTCAAGGCCTTACACATAGTACATACATAGTGCCATGGATATGCATTGTTTTGCAACACTTCTACCTTGATGGCAGCTTGCGGTGTTAGCGACCTGTCAATCAAAGGTAGCCACGCCCCAAATCATGAGCTTCTTTATCATCTATTTTCTTCTAAATGGGACCATTATTTACACAGTTAACATCATATTCTCTTGAAAAAGACTTGAAACTAGTGGTTGAGACCATAATGTTGGTAATAAATCAGAAGTAGATTAATTTTGTACTGAGATAGATTGGACTGGAGTTCTTTTGCAACTGCTGTGTGCAACCCCCGTTGGATTTTGCAGGCCTAAGGCACTTCTGGGTTTGCTTCACTGCTCAGACCAGGAGGTTCACGCCTGAGCTGTGTGCTCCTCCAGATGATATTATTAATCCAGACATGAGTGAATTTGATTACCAGTGTATCTGTGACTTGAACAGGTACGAATCAGAAATACTAATAATTTCAACCATTGTTGATGATAAAATTTAATGTTTACGCCTAAATAAACGCAAATGCTGACATATGTCAAACTTGCCACCAAAATGAAAAGCAAGAGGTTCTGTGATTCGCACATGCTGCACAGGCCAAAATGTAGCCTGCAACCGACATAGTAAGACTTGGTTTTAACTTAGCCAATTGCCGGAAAAGCTTTTGCAATGTAACTGAAGCAGCTGTTGATGACCTGTGGCCCTCTACAGGCCGGAGGAGTGAAGAGTCTGTTAAGAGGAGGGGAAAAGTATTAAACAGGTTTATTAATAATTGTGAATCACTGTAACCATGAGAGGTCCTTAAAGCAGACAGTCACAAAAGTGCAAAAGCAATATTCTGATTGGTCCAAGAGTATGAGAGGTGAGCTGCGTCCATATCACCTGTATCATATTAATCATATCAGACCTTGACATCACTGACGGGGTCTCTACAGACTGGCCTGTGGCTGAATGAGTCATTTAAACATTTTAGCTTTTGTTAGCATGGTAGTTGTCCTCCGCTAAAACCTTAATCAAGAGAATTGAAGGTTCATGTTGCTGATAAGGAATGATCAGCCCTCTGTCATGGCTGAGAGCTGAGGGATTTTCCCTTTCTGCCTCAGTTATCTTCCTTTGAGGTTATAATGAGGTTAGCAAAGGATTTGCTGAGTGGTTTTCGCCTGGCATTGTTTTCCTCCCTATCCCTTCACCCTGGCAGAGGTACTGAGCTTTAATCCTCTTCTCGTTTTTGTCCGTCTGGCAAGGTGAGGATAAGTGCAAGGTAACAGCCCGGGGATGATTTCAAGTAAATGTGATCCACTATCTCCTGTAGCAGCAGCTGCAGCGATGCCACCACCACAAGAGCCAACAACGAGGTAGGGAGACATGTTGCCAAAGTCCTCCTTTGAGCCACTCAGGTATACACTCAGTGTTTGACATCAACCCGTCCCTCACTGTCACAATCCAGAATATGCTCAAAGGAAGTCGTGACTTTCATTAAAATGAGATTGTCTTACATTTTACACATGAGAGACAGAAAACTGAACAAATGAATAACTTTGATCTTGACAATAAATCAGATGACAGTCATCATCCTCACAACCACATTACCATATATGATAATCTGTCTCCAACACTTTATTTATTTATTTGTTTAATCTACTGAGACTTATTTAATATATCCAATATTTTTAGACAAATCATTGAAATGGGAAAAAATATATAAAAACATTCAGTAAGCGTTTGCCTAGAAGGAGCTATTGCATGTATGTATATGTGCTTCCCATCTGTTTCTCTGCCTTGAGCTCTATTATGGAGTTTGTGGATCCAGATTTGGAGGAAAGACACATTGAGGCAGGGTTAATCTTTACCACGTGTGGTTTATTACAGTGGCAGACTCAGACGAGCTGAGGGGCAGGGCTGAAAGTCACCAGCTGCATGCAGGAAGTTTGCTGGCATGAAGGCCAGCCTACATACTTAAGTGCTCAAGGTCAACACAACAAATATTCAGTGACCCTAGAGGGAACAGCACTTGAGGATGGAGAAGCCTTTACGTACTAAGGCAGTGTCACTGACAAGCAGGACAGCATGGATGCAGGTGTCACAGCCTGAATTGGCAAAGCTAGAGCTTCATTCATCATTTGAAGCTCCAAAGAACTCATACAGGAGGCAAAGCTTAGACTCTTCAGCTCTAACTTGAATCCGACTCTACAGATCAGAGATGGGGAAGACAACCAAGACCACAATGACAATACTTTTAATCCACAACTGCCTGAGATGGATCTTGACATTCCACTGGTTACAATCAGCAACAGTCGCCATGTTTCCATTAAAGCCAAAGCAAATTTGAAGTGAAATTTTGAAATGTCGCATTAAAGAAATTAGGGATGTTTCCATCAACCTGTTTAGAGCAAATAAACAAAGCTGTTTAAACATGCTTCTGTCAAAAGCTGTGGTGTAATGTTTTGCTGTAGGCTTATCCGTCAGTAAACAGTAGAGGTACAGATTGCGTGAGAAAGAGAGAAAAAAAAACACCACAAAAAAGAGGTTGCAAATTGGGCAACCATGGCCAACCATGAGGAAAAATGGAGAGAGATACCGAAATTGGAAACTTCTTTTGGGTTTTCCGGCAGGGCAGGAACAGTCATGTATGGTCAGAACTTAGACTTAGACTTTAGACTTTATTGTCCCAGAGAGATATTTGTTTTCACAGCCTGTATGGAAAAGACACACATAAACATATAACAAACACAGCAACATACTCTCCTGCCCAACTTACAATTAATAACAGAACATAGAGTCTCCACGATTACATCCAAACATCCTTGCACACAACAGCATTTTAGCAGTTGTTAGGAAGGCCCTACAGATGGAACCCTCAAGACACAAGAAAGAGAGGCTGGCCCAAGGGGCCTCAAAGATGACATCAAGCAGAGTGGGCTGACATGGAAGCATCCGTTAAAAAAAAAAGGTCCAGGACAAAAGACTCTGACCAACTGCAGCAGCCAAATTAAGCTTTTTTTTGTATAATGCAATATAGAATCTAGCCCCCCATCTCACCACAATCATTCTTACCACTTTCTCTGTCCCACTCCCTGGCAGTGTAATCTAGTATGTAGGCTAAAAACAGTGGGCCATTGCAGATATGACCCATGACTGGCCAGTCCCATTAGCAATGTACAATATAGAGTGCTATAACCACGAAGGGTTCACTGGGCATCCATGCAGAGCCTGGAAAGACTGGCTGATCAGCCCTCTGTTTCCTGCTCCCAATTTCACAGGGGCTTGACCACTTCCACCAGAATAGACAACCTCTGAAAAATAGCGCTCAGCCAGGTTTTCATTGATCACAGCACTTCTGCAGATGAAAACATCACAGTCTGTAACTCCAAAATGTACTGTCCAAGCTAACCACTCTTACTGCGATTGTTTTACGACTGTTTGAACTGGAAGGAAATGAACTGAAAAGTGCAGTTTTGTCAGAAGGATATAAATCAGTGCAGTGGATGAAGGTGACCGGTCTAGCCTTTGCATGCTAAAGTATGACAGAGCCATTAACAACCAATAGGAATCAGGCTAACTCATGTTGGCTTGTCACACATCGCATGTTTCAAATAATGGGGCTGACATGAAACACGTCTGTGGATGTCTTACCTAAGCTCTGTAGCGTAAAGCATTAAGCTGCGCCTCCACTGCACTAAATAACTAGCATGCAATATGGTCTGTTGGCACTGAAGCGCACATGCTACGTAGCATTTGTGGGTGAATCTGAGCATCTGTACATGCATGTTTCAGTCAAATTTCTAAACATTAAGTGTATGTCCTAGAACAATGTGTACATATAGATTTAATGCTTTCCTAATGGTTATTTCACTCTTGATGAATATTGACTGTTGATGAGGGTTGAATCTATGAAGCTGCCATCAGGCAATGCTGCTATGGGATGAGTGTCAGAAGTTTCATTGGATTTTCACTGTTAGCTTGTAATTGCTGGCCAATGTTAATTTCCCTCCCTCTGTTTGAGCAGAGGGGAAGGGCAGGAGTGGGTGGGGGGTGATGAATGAGATTAACAAACAGAGCCCAGAGCCAGCCATACAGGCACATGTAGTGCTGCTGGAAGCTGATCTAGCATGTATTTCCTAATAAATCACCCGCTTGTACTGAATGACCACTGTGGCTGAAGCACTGCAGACATTGTACAGATGCCAACAACATGAGCCAGACACAATGCAGGGAATGGATATGGGAGGCAGTCATTTAAGTCTCAAACCCATCCATATCATGGATTAATAGAGAGGGAGAAATTGAATTATAAACTCAGGTTAGTGTAAGCTGGATGTGGTCATTGCTATGTCTGAGATGGTACATTTCAAGCCCTTGTTTCAGAAAGTTTTGGACACCATATAGATTTGTTTTTCCTTGCTATATACTGTATATTCCTCTTTATTTGTGCCCAGGGGAAAGTGGTCAGCACTAATCAATATTTGGATATAAACAAATGGCTACTTGTAATGTAAATAGAGATGCTTACAGCTATCAACTCATAGATAATTACTGTATGTAGTTTATCTTCGCTCTGTCAAGTGTTTTAGTGTCTTTGTGCAAATGATTATTATACTTTACTTTCACTGCTTTCATCATTCCAGACTCCAGCAGCACGTAGCTGGTTTCAGTGAAGAGGCTATGATGAACCCACTGTACATTACTGCCAAGCCCCAATAACATTTATTCAGTAGCACCGACTGGCAGTGAGTGATTTAGTTAAACAGTAAATATCTGAAATAACGTTCTTACTTGTTAAATTCCAAGCTGACAAATCAGTCATTAAATTGCGACTCATTAGATGTCTATAATTCTATTGATGATGTGTGTAGTGTAATTATATAGTCGACATCTACAATAAACATTGAGACGATCTGAATTGTTTTTATCAATAACTAACATTTTGACTGGTGAGAAATGAGTTGTAGATATCATTACTAGAATTGCAACAAGTCCAAATTATATTATGGATATTTCGAGTTGGAATTAACACGCATAACAAAGGACATAACATAACACACCTAAATGAATTCTATACATCCATTACTGTATGTTTCCCCTACCTAAATCTGAACCATACATTATCCCTTACTCTAAACCAGAGGGGGGGCACTCCAGGTATGCCTTGTATGGTGTGTTCACTTGTGTGTAAATAAGGATTGGTTAAATGCAGAGGGTGAATTTCCCCATTTTGGGTTTAATAAAGTAATTAATCTTAATCTGGTAAAAAAGGAATGCAAGTTTCGTTAAAAGTCGTCTAATTTTGTTAAACCCTGTTCCCCGGAGTGGAAGTCCACCGCTTGTTCGACCCATCCACCACAACGTTGTTGAACGAGGGAATACGTGTGCTTGGCACGAAATTGATCCCCATTGACTTTACATTGGCATTGTTTCTGTGCTGCACATTACATGACGACACCACGTAATTCCTGTTAAAACAAACGTGGTCATTTTACATAATTTTGTGAGATCAGGCTGCTAATAAAGGTGAAACAAGCACAAAAAAAATCTAATATAAATCAGAATTCAGAGTTTTTACAAGAATCACAAGTTTATCAATTTGACCTATAAATATACCATCTTTTTAAAGTTTTATGTAAACATTTTTTTAGTTATTAGGGTTGTTGTAGAAAGAAAAAAAATGTCCAATAGCAGTAGTAGGGGCAACAATAGTAACACTAGGAGAACTAAATAGGACTAGAAATATATGTGGAGGCAGTAGTTTTAGTGGAGACTAAGGTTCTGTAGTTGCTGTCCAAATTCATAGAATTGAATTCCTTGACATTTTCCAGATAGAGGTGACTTCGACATACTGGTAGAAACATTCATCACACTAGCAAATAAATGTCTTTAATATTGATTCATGCAGCTAAAAAAAGTAAAGTTAAAGTAAACGATCTCATCTTTACCATTTGTCTCAGTATTAAAGAGGGTATGTGTTTGTGTGTGTCTCTGTCAACATGTGTGTGTGAGTCTGTGAATGTGCCTGTTCATTTTATGAGTGCACCTAAGTGGAATGTGTTTGCATGTATGTGTTGTCATGCAAACAGCTGCCCCATGTTAAGCATATTAAAGCAGTGTAATGGCTGGAAACATGCCAGGTGTGTTTACGCATATAGTCAGCCTGTTAACTGTTTCTGGACTTGCACATGAAATAAGACACTGAGATAAAATACAGA
>CAFUXE010000696.1:82292-111411 GCA_903364295.1 Serranus cabrilla
AGAGAGAGAGAGAGAGGATACAATCAAACTCACTAGTCAACTGTGACCCTGTGTGATCAGCCAGGCAGTGGTCTGTGTCATATTCAGGGATCTTATAACTGCTAACCTGCTACTGGGAGACTATATCTGACCTGTGTGGTCCTGAAATTATGATTTTCTACATGCTAAGAACACAAACCATGAAAGTAACTTTTTAAATTAAACTTATTTAAGGAAAAGTCAAATGTAACTCTGCAAACCATTAGCCACATCTGTATCTTTAACGCCAACTGAATTCTTTGTATCTTTGCCCAGAATGGGTGGGGTTTAAATGATAAGTGGGAGTGGCCTAACCTGAGAAGTTATTATTTCATTGGAAAACTATTGACTGAAGAGACTCAGGATTGAGCTTTAGATTGTTTTTTTTTAACACAAGGTAATTAGCCAGATACATATATTTTTTTTGGGCGGCTGTGGCTCAGTTGGTAGAGCGGATACCCCCTGATCGTAAAGTTAGTGGTTCAGTCTCTGACCATGGCAGTCTACATGTCGTATCCTTGGGCAAGATACTGAACCCCATGTTACTCCAATGCTGCATTTGATGGTGGCAAGTGGCATCATTTAGGGTAGCCTCAGCCACCAATTTATGAATGTGTGTATGAATGACTTCTGTCTGTAGTGTAAAGTGCTTTGACAATTTGGGGTAGCAGACAGGATTTTTAGGGGGGGAAAGAAGGTCAGCAGTAGGGCTGCTTTTTTTTCCAGGGTGACTGCTTCTAAATATTGAAGTATGAAAGCACACCAGGTGTGCAGACTGTTGAACTTTTGAATTGAATCCATTTTAAGTTAAGGACCTCACATGAAGACATCAACCTTATGACATCACATCAGTTGACTTTTTATATTTGTTATAGTTCCACCTTTTGACGAAATCTAGGTTTAGATGACATCTCAGTTTCTTTTCAATGTTGCAATATTTTCTGGTTGTCATAGCTCTGACAAATCTTAACACACATATGCTAATATGAAACACATTTATTATCATTGAGTGTGACTTACACTTCCTGGGGATATCATTATTTTTGATGTGCATCACAAATAAATGTCCATAAATCCTCTCAGAGATCATAGATAAAAAGATGCTTCAAAACTTGCCAGAGAGAATTTTCTTTGGTATCAAAGTAATCCAGTGATAGATGTCTGTAAATCCATGGGTACACTGCTAACAGCTAAGGTTGACATACTTTTAATGGTGGCAGTTTACCCCCCTATAGGGGGGATGGGGGTCTCAAAAGGAGAGTAACCACACCTACCCTACCTATATCTGACATTACGAAAGCCTATTTAATCAGCGCCTCTTGATGGTTTTAGATAGGAGGTGGATGAAAGAGTAAACATCTCTTCTTTGTGCACCTCAAAACCCTCACCTTTAGAGACAAGTCTCTGAAGTGTGAATGAGAACTATGAGTGAAAGGGGGGAGGATTTATCTGTTGGAGAAAGGTATAGTGAGATATAAACACGTGTATGTGTGTGTGTGTGAGAATCTGCAGGCTTATCCCCATTTCCCCTGCACAGGAAGTCATATTTACCTGTCAGGATCTATCATCTCCACGGCTGTCATGTCTGTTCCCAGAGCCTGTTGTGTCCTCATCCTGGCCTTTCACAATTCACGAACGGGCATTTATGAAAACCCAGTCAAGCTAGCTGCTGCTTGGATTTTGATGCTGTCTGTTTTGTGATGTCCAAATGAAGCTTCATGAAACATTAGTTGTATTTATTGACACCAGTAGATGGTGCCTTTGGTTCAAAGAAAAAGGCTCACGGAATAGAAGTTCAGTGTGCTTTCAACCCTATGTTGAACAGAGAGCGCCATCTAGTGGCCTCATAAAATGAAGAAAATGGTTCATGAATCTTAATTTAGCCATCACTAGCATGAAACAGCCAAACACGATGACTAAAAGCCCATTTTCATAGGTTACAGAACATCCCAATGGATTCTATCCAGGCCTGACACTATGTCCATGTACATTTTTGTTTTAATTTAATTTACTGTGATGTTTTAGAGAATATATTGTATAACATTTCCAGTTGATTCATATTCAGTTTGACCCTGGTTAATGTCAAAATTCTTGTAAACTTACTCTATAGTTTTTGAGTTGAAGGGTCTTCCTGCCTGCCTTTCTACAGGGGCGTGATCCAGGGGAGTGGTTTCCAGTTTCCCGCTCTTGCTGCAGACACACCTGATCAGCATCATCTAATCAGCTCCACTACTTAGAGCCGTGGTCTCCACCCTTGGTGCCAGATTGTTTGGCTCTCTGCTGGCAATGCTCAGGCTCTCACTGTGAGGGTTTTTTCTTTTGGTTGTTGTTTCTCCTTGCTCTATGGATTTTGTGGTTGGTGTTTTTTCTGTTTTCCAGTTGCCATTCCTCTGCAGTTTCCAGAGATCACTCCCTAGCACAATCCCTTTTGTATATATATTGTAAATTAATTCTTGAATGTTCTGGCTGGCTTGACTAGGTTAGGTCTGTGGTGTGCATGCTCTGGGGGCGCTGCAGGCCAGCGGCAGATTCACTGCGCTACTCTGGGAGTAACTTGGTGAGTCTCTTTGGTGACTCATACAAACTGGAGTCAGTGAAGAGAGTAATGACCTCCATCTTTAGATAGCAAGTACATTAGCAAATCAGTGAAATTTTTACTTGGTGACATAGTGGTTCAAGTATCCTGAGTGCAACATGTTGTTTTTTTTTTTGCTTAAAAACTGCCAGATGTGTGGATATGTACATTAATTAATTATCCTTAACCACTTATCAGGTCGTACGGGGCTGGAGAGGCGGGGTACACCCTGGACAGGAGACTATCACAGGACTGACACATAGAGACAGACAACCATTCATGCTCTCATTCACACCTGCAGGCAATTTAAAATGTACATCATTTTCCTAAATTAATTAAATCCACAAATGGCCAGAAACAACAATGAGGACATACATTTTCAAACCTCAGAAGATGTATCATAAAATGTTTGATGCCCTTGCTTTTTATCTACGCTGCTGACCCATTAGGTCAGATTTCCTGCTTGTCCAAGACCTAATGCTCACTTGATTTGTTACCTCAGTAACCATTCTCAGTTTCTCAGATCTTGTGATTTCAATCAATAGTTTCAAGTTGTCTTCAGAACAGCATGGTGTTCTTCTTGTAAATTATGGTCCTCTTCAGGGGGACGCCGAGGGGGACTATGTCCATCATTTTTAAACAGTCTGATTCCAACACAGCCAAGCACTGCTCCTGGGACATAACTTTATTCCCTGCATCAAAGTATGTCATATTTCACCTGTCAGGATCAATCATCTCCATCGCTGTCATGTCTGTTCCCAGAGCCCGCTGTGTCCTTTGCCTGGCCCAGTCAACCCAGTCACTACTTTTGATGCTTGTCTATTTGCTGTGTTATGGCACAGGTGCTTGAAGTGCCAAAAATGCTGACCAAAAAAACAGATTTCATCAAAAATATCTTTTAATGGTTACGTAAAATTCCATTGATTTCCTGTTAAGCCTAATACTATGTCCATGGAGGATGTAGGTTATTTGTAAAAAAACAAACAAAAAAAAAACAGTATTTTACAGACAAATGTTACAGTGATTTGTGTACATGATGCCTATGTGTAATTTTATTGTATACTTTTGAGAAACAAAGGGGAAGTCAGCTCAAAACATTGTAAACTCAATCATGTTTTTCTCAGATTTGACATTTAACTTAATACGGAATACTGACTCATGTGACTTCACAGTTTTAGAGCCAATAAACATGTGCTAAAGTTACATGATATCAATATCATATTTGTTACCTGCAGTGAAACCTCAGGTCATAACATAAGGATTTTGAGTATAACAGCCTGTTTAACAATTACTTTTATAAAAGAAGGGTCATTGCTCTGTCAGTTCACATCAGAAGTCACTGTTGCTGTACAGCTACAGCAGAGTCCTAACACCCACTGTGCAAACAGACTCACCATGTTTATCCCCACACTGTGTGAAAAAATAAAAATATGGAGATGTTTAATTCTAAGCAGATAATTTGGGGCTGTTGATGCCGATGGGGATTTTGGCAACAATATCTGTATTTAAAATGTGATGTAACCCATGGTGTAATGTTTTCCAGCTACATCGATAAACATAACCAGAGTCTATCTTCTCACATACACTGACAGTATATGAAGGCACTATAAACATATCTGTTTTGGCACTGATGGAAACGAGAACTTGAAAATGTTTTGCCAATTACATTTGTCCATTTGTTACTCCACAGCCTTCCTGCAGTGGTTGTGGATCCTCAAATAAATTAACCTGCATTTCTGCAAGATGAAATTAAGCTGCATAGCTGCACACAAACCATACCAAGAATGGCAGAAGTTTTGAAAATTAAACTGACCTTGTAGCCATGTATACAAACCTGCTGGTGTGATGTCCTCAACCACAATATTCTGCTGTTGGCCAACAATGAGTTAGCCATGGCCTTCTCTACCTGTTCAACTGCACGTAAATGCAAATATCTAATCAGCCAAAATGTCTTATTGATGCCAGAGGTCAGAGGAGAATGACCAGACTGGTTTGAGATAATAGAAAGGCAAGAATAACTAAAATAACCACTGGTTACAGCCAGGGTTAGCCGATCTGACTGAATGTCACTACTAATACCGACCTGCATTCTTTCTAACAGACAGCAGGGGGCAACTCCGCTGGTTGCAAAAAGAAGTTTACTTTGTATGTAGGTCATTTGGACAATGACCCTACTGCTCACTAGATTTATTCCCTCACTAAACATTCTAATAATGAGTGAGTTAATGATTTCAAACGCTAGTTTTAAGTTTTCTTCAATACAGCATGAAGTTCATTTTAGTAAATTATGGTAAAAATCAATAAGGTGACGGCCATAAACCAAAATGACTCAAGGTCACAAACAAATGGTTTACACCACTATTCTTATGTGATTCCAACATGGCTGAGTGCTGTTCCTGGGACCTTTGGACTTACGTACATGTAGTCTGAATCACCTCTGTGTTAAATCAGTTTGTAAACACATGTATTTGTATTAAGATGTTGCAGACTGAATGCATTAAAATGCATTTAAAAGCACATTACACAACTTTGTACGTCATCTTGGATGCAGCATTTTCTCATATAATGAGAAATTATAATCTGATTTCCATTATACACACATTACTTGTAATATCGAGGACATGTCTAACCCTATTGTTATCTCAAGTAAACAAAGATTTAGTGATTTACTTTGTGACACAGACTTTTTTTATAACATTTTTAAAACGATGTCAGGGTTCAGGCTTTCAGTCAGCAGCTGAATGTGCGTTCATACTGCTGGTTGTCATATCAACAAATAGTGCAGATTTTGTAACCTTATGGTCGTTGTAAGGATGCATTCCTTGTATTACTGCACAGCATGCAACTGTAAGCTCACTGAGACTCACTGTCTGTCTGGACCACACTTGAGTAAGTTGTTGACAGGCCGTCCATGTAAGGCCATTGTTGCGTATGTTGAGGAACCATCAATGTACCAAAATAACTGACAGTAAGCCATGACGTGTACGAAAGCTTTCAGACTCTGTAACTCTTTATTCATTATGCTGCTGCGATTATACCTCCTCACTTCATCAACCACATCAGAAAATGCATCAGTTGAGCTCATGAGTCTGTGGTTCTAGCATCATCTTGAGGACCTGGTCCCCTTTTTATCAGCTGACTGTGTGTGTGGATTTTTGGTGAACTGATGAATATGTGCCACAGTTAACATGACATACATCAAAATTTTGAACTGACTTTGAAGGACCAACCCCCATGTTGCTAGTCGGACAGAGTTTACAAGCACAGAACATTTGCATGTCTCCACCCCTTTATGAAGGGTGGCCCAAAAGATCTTGGATTGGGTCTGATGGAGTTTGTTTTTAAACTCTGTAAATTTTTCCACACAGTAAGGCCCAGTCTCATGGACAAGCAAGACCCTTTCCGCATCCATCTCCATCTTGACATCAGAAGGGACAAGGAGGCAAGCATAGAGGATTTAAACACCGGCATAACATAATGGATCCTCTCTGCCAGGCATCCTGTTGGCCAGTGTGCTTGTGTTGGATGGTTAGCATGGTTGCATGGGACTCCAGAGAGATGTTGGGGGTTCTGGTGTTCTTTGTTTCACCAACACTTGGCCTGATTTTGGAGTGCTGGATGCAGCCTTTTAACCCTCACTCATTATCTGTGTTGTAATCTGGCAGCCACATTCTGCTCTACGATGATTAATGCAAAGTGTGCCTTCTCTGGGTTGCACCTTGTATGATTTCACCTTGATAAATGTGATTGATCGACTGATTGATTTGATTTTATATTGAGACAGCTTTGTATTCTGTCATTGATTTTTCCTGTCCAAAATAGGCTTTTTTATGACATCAAAATTTACAGGACTTATCTATTCCATCTGGTCCCAGACATATCAGACATGTTGCTACAGTTGAACTTCACTTAATTATTTCAGTGGATAAAAGTGTTGTGTGTGCAAAGTAAAAATAAGTGTCTCAATTTCCATTTGTGTTTTGGTGTGCTTATTTTTGCAGGTCAATACGGTAAATAGTGACAGATTCAGCCAGTGCTTTTTTCATCTCACACTCTCACTGTGTCCATTAAAACAGTTGCTTCTTTTAGAGATAAAATGTGACGAGTAGGACTGGCTGGCTTATGTTCCTGCTTTCAGGGTCACAGTCCGTTTGATGCCCGTGGTGTTGGTTGGTTGCTACGGGCTACGAGGCAGAGGCGAGATTGACTGATGGTGGCATGCGCTCTCTTTGTGTGGCAGCTCAAACTGAAAAAAGAAAAAGAGGAAAGACAGGAGCCAAAACAGCATGCCAGCCACAGACAGGCATGTGTGCTGCAGGCTGACACAGAGGCTCCCCGCAACAAACTGGGCCATGTTTGAAAAGCTTAATTGCAGCTGCCTGCTGTGTTTAGAATAATATAACCTCATTGTAGTGCACTTGTTTGAACTTCTGGTAAAGATCCACTGTCTATGGAAAAAAATGACTCCTATTTCTTTCCTTAGGGAGCCTGACGAAATTGTATTCTATTACCAGAGGCAGGGATTTCACCCATAAATCCTCAACCTTTAGGAATGGCCTATATATTGCTGCTCATGCTGCATAAGACATATGGGAGTTAGTGCGTTTTGCACTCTTAATTCAATGGGACACTTTGCATTTATGTGCTTTGTTGCTAAGTGCAGCAGTTTGTAATAATCCTTATTAAGTGTGTACTGAAAATACATTCAACTTGATGGAAATATGCAGCTAACGTGCTAAGCCTATGAAGGAGGTGGGAATCCGATTTTGGAAACGATGCAAAAGAGGGAAGAATTAATACTCAGTGCTCAGCTACAACCACTCCTCCATAATGCATATCATGAATATATTCCACTACTGAGTACTGAGTAATGAGATGCAAAGAAATCTACAAATGAACAAAAATAGATCATCTGGCCCTGACACATTTTCTCTTCTTACAGCTCCATTTGGTGGCCAACATGCAGCTGTGATCAAAGAGCACTTTTCCACAGGGAGCAGGGTGGCATGGCCGACTCTGTTTCAAACTTAAAGGTCACAGGTTTGATTCCCACGGCAGCCGGCACGTCAGTAATCGGTCAGTTACCCTGCTGAGCTCCTACCTGCTCGCTTTCTCTAAGACACTCTGGATAAATGCCAAAAATGTAAATGTGGTGCACAGAAGCCCCCGAGGATGTGACATGTTTCCTGTTGCAAACATAGCTTGTCGTGACAGTCCAACCATCTGGACCATGGGCCCTGTGCTCAAGGGCAGATGAAAGACATTTGCTCGCTCTATTGTATTTTTTTCTCCCCCTCCACCGAATGCAATTCTGTACTGACCTGATATTCTGACCTAGTTGAAATAATCAGCAGTGAAGATATTTTGCAAATTGCATTGCCGACCCTATTTGCACATAAATGTTTCCCTGCAGCTATGCACCGCCTTTAAACCTCAACCCACATTCTGAAGCAGACCTCCAAGGAGGAGATGCTGGGGCCAACTCTAGGTTCTTGTCTTATCACTATCTATTTTGTACTATTTTGACTCATGCTGGTTATGTAGCATGACAGCTGCTGCACTACCTGCACACCACAAACATCAGCAGTCTAATACGGTTCAATGAGGAACATAGTGCCCAAGGGTTCCATAATTACTGGGTTATTCCCACCATACACTACAGCAACTGAATTACTTGTCCCACTGATGAAGATTGTTGCACCAATAATCTCCTCAAAAGTACTGTTACTTCAGTCATCCATCCATTTCATTGTCTTTGGAATTGGGACAGGAGGACCAGGCCCCAACAGCTAAGTTTGCTTCTCTCCATGGACTGTCAAAAATACATACATTAATTATGTATTATGTAAATGCAAATAATATCTGAACAAATACCCCAACAGAATACGGTCATACACTAAAGAATCTTGTTAATTTTCAAGATATGGCATTGATAATGATCGTTAAAATCAGAAGTGTTGTGAATGAGGAAGACAGTTGATGACTCTGTTAGAAGAATGGTGGATCAAGTTTGGTATAATATCAAGTTTGACTCTTTTTTTGTTGTGGTTTCAATGATAAACACCTGATGAAGCTTTTGGAGGATCATGGACATATTTGAAAAATTGGATATAATAATATAATAACCTGTATTTTCTATCACAGGCTATTCAAGTTTGCAATGGGAATATCAGCTGAGGTCAGGACTTCTCACAGACATTCACAAAGGCTAAGTTAGCTGCAGGATGGTAAGTGAAGTCCACATGATCACAGAAACTGCTTTGGCACATGAAAGATGGACCCACTATTTTCCTCTAGAACTTCTTCCAGAACTGTAGCCTACAATATCAAATTGGCCTTATATCAAGAACAGAACAAAAATACATTCTCTTGGTAAAAAAAACGAAGTTTGAGTCTCTGCACTACACATGATAGCAATCTACTGCTAGCAATATTACCACTCTGGCTATACCGCCATTAAGCAGAGCGCAACCAGGAGTTATGGAGTGGTAAATACTGCATGACAAATGGAGAACATGCAGTGCAAGACCCTTATTAACCAAGGACATGTGCTGCTTGATAAACCACAATAAACCCCATTGAACAATATTTTAACTGTTAAACCACTAATGCATTGGCCAAATGTATTGAATAACTATGAAATTCGCCACCTTTTATCCTTATCACTTAATGTCACAATTCTAATATTTGGCAATAAAAACTGAGTGTCCCAGTGCAGTTTTCATTGTTTTGTTTTTTTACTTTGCCTAGAATAATCAGCTGCTTCCGGCAACATTTGGAATTATGTTTATGTAGCCAGTGTTAAATAGTAGCCAACCACTTAATTCAGGGCTTATTAACAGGCACACAGGATATATAAAATATTCCAATTCCTCTCAAAGCAGGTGTTAAGATGGTATATCTAGCCTTGCTGGAAGATATTTTAGACCTTGCCTTCAGGAGAGACAGTCTGAGCTCAAGAGTGACATAACATGATTGAAGAGAGTGATGAATGGCTTCTCATTTGTTTCCGACTGCAAAAACAAGTTGTGCTGCAGCTATGCAATTCCTTCTCACCAGATATTTCCTCTGGTTCTAGTCCTGTCCATGATCAATTTTCTTGCAACAGGGAAGTTTTTTTTTTACCCTCTCTGATCCAGGCCATCCCAAAGGTTTTAAATGGCATCATAAGCCCAACCAAATTAAATCCCTTCATGGTAAACAACATCAGAGTAATGTGAAGTTGTGATTCCATGGCACTGCTGGAACGCCAAAACCCAAGTTCATGTCAAATCTCCATCTGCTGTACAGGAGGCACCCATGACTCCTTTATTTTACACCACAGCACAGTGAGAATGAGAAGCAGATGACTCGTTGCTAAATTATTTTTTATAGTTTAGGTGACTAGGGATATGACCTGAAAACATGGCTTATGACCATATTTGCTGATCCCATAACCCCTCAAGAGGTGGACTATAACTCCATCCATTCACACACGTGCTGTTTATCGAGTGCACCTTTGGGCTGCTAAAGAGCTGTTGCATGTGTTTGTAACAGCCGGGGCGAGCTTCTTTATACCTCTGGGAAGGTGTGCAGGATCTTTTGGCATGCTCTGTCCTTCACAACATTACAATAGCATATGGCATTCCTCTACAACATGGAACGGTGCGGCCACTAAACTCCAGCCACATGGCACTCAACCCAACCTGGGTCCTCCTGGCACGGCTGCAATTTAGGCTCCCCAGGTCCTAATGCAGCACGTCTAATGATCGAATGTTGAAAATCTTACATTTATACTGAAAGAACTGGCTTTTTCAGGTTGGACACTTAAACACACAGTTCTTGAAAATTTTTATTTATTCTGATTGCCTTGTGATCTTTAACTGCAAATATCAATTTACTAAAAAAACAAATTACCTCTGACTGAAAGTCCTTGTTGGATGTCATCACTTTTTCCTGGATTTCTTGGAAGCTATACCCACTTATGGATGTTGGTCCAATAATTGTGGCAAGTCTCCCATCTTTGGCTGACAGATCACCAGTCTGCTTCTTTTTTCCTGTACTGTTATCCTCTTTTTTGTATCAACCTTAATGTAAAATAATTTCCATTTTACCTGAACCACAGTCCTTATCTCCGGGGAGACAACATTTACTTCCAAGCTAAAGCTACCAAGAATCACACTCCTGAGGAAATACTTTGGAAATGTTTTTTTGGCTTCAACCTCAGACACTATTGATTCAGTTTCTTCAGTTGTGAAATTTCCTTTCTTTTTTTGTTTAAGAGGCCATGTTTCTCTTGTTCAACAACTTCCATGCTTTCTCCATGACACACCTCTAGGCAAATGTATTTCCTTATATAGATGGCAAACCACCAGGCATGCGACGGTCAATTTAGAACAATTTTGATTATGTGGCTGGTGCGCACATGTCATGTCTGTTTTAGTACATGACTGATGCGCAGGGTTTCCTTTTAAAAGTAACTTGCTGCATTACAGCATAACCTACTGAGAAAGTAACTCAGTAAAAGTACTTTTACGTTATCAAAAATGACGTAGCCTACTATACGCCTAATTTTTGAGAGTGCTTCCGAGTAGCGTCACTGGTAGAGTGCATTCCATAAGGCTGAGTCCTTGCCGCGGTGGAACCGGGTTCCAACCTTGAGGTCCCTCTGCTGCATGTCTTTCCCTCTGTCTCACCTTTCCATTCTCTCTCTGGTATTAAACAAAAAAGAAAGAAAAAATGCCAAAACATAACCTGAAAATAGTGGTTAGCACTCTTGCCTCACAGCAAGAGGGTTGCCGGTTCGATCCCGGCCTGCGGCCCTTCTACATGGAGTTTGCATGTTCTCCCTGTGTCAGCGTGGGTTCTCTCCGGGTACTCTATCTTCCTCCCACAGTCCAAAAACATGCAGCTTAGACTCTAAATTGCCCGTAGGAGTGAATGGGAGCGTGAATGGTTGTCTGTCTCTATGTGTCAGCCCTGTGATAGTAACAATAACAATAATGGAAGAAATGCAAAAAATATGACTAAAAAATTGAACATATTAAACATATAAAAATTGTTGGACAGGTAAAAGTGGGACTTGTGATCTCAGCATTTAATAATAATAGTAATAATAATAACTATTATCATTATCAATATCTATATGACGTGATAGATGGAGCGTAATAACTTTAGGCTGCTCATAATAAAAGCCTCTTGATTGGAAAACGGATCCCTCCATCAGTCATTGCTCCACTCTGTATGAATGGTTTGGGTGCAGACCAGATGACATTTGCTGATGTGAGCTCCCACTTCCTGCTCTGCCTCCAGTGAGTTGACGCGGCTGATGCGCGCCGTGCGGCCAATGGGAGCGCAGCAGGGCGGAGAGCAGCGGCAGATTGTACTACAGTGTAGTACTGCCGCCAACAGCAGACGCGTCTCCCGCTCTGCCTGTCCCTACTCAGCATCTACTGGTTCATGGATTATACAGTTTCCCTCCAAGTGCAACATCATCTGGCAGTGTTCCCGACACACTTCTATCAGGGCTACAGTGTGGAGTTACAGGTACATCACATCTTCTTTCTCTCCTCTTTCTTCTGTAGGGTTACTATCCGTGATAAAGAGGCGTGCATGCGTGCAGTGGAGACAGAGTGTGACTTTATGGAGATGCTTTACTGCGGGAGAAAGGCATGGTTGTCGTGTTGCATGCTGATATTTTTTTTTCCCCCTCACCGAGATTCTTGTTGCGTGCTGCCAGGAGAGGAGCAGAGCGCAGCGGCGCGGCGCGGCGCGGTGCACAGGGGGGTTAAAAGTAAGCAGCGCAGCCTCACGTCTCATAAACAGGTCCTGCATGCTTTGAGGGGGGTCCGGCCAGGGACACCCCAGGGGATCCTGGAAGTCCCCCGAGTATGACTGAGACAGACGTTCATCAGAAATGTGTCTTTACTATTTCAGTCTAAGATTTAACAAAAAAGAAAACAAAAAACAACATTCAGTACGGTGCTATTTCAACTCCTGCAAATCAGAGACAAATGTTTGTCAGGACAATCTGTTTAAGAGTTTCAAAATAAGGTCAATTCTGCAGTCTGGCTATTTAATTCTACTGTGCGGACAAACAAAGTAACGGCATCAGCACCCCCCACATGCCGCTGAGCTGCACGCAGAGAGCGGCTTGTCGATTCTCTCAAGGTGACATTTAAAGTGGATTAGAGGCAGAGATGTAGCTTCCTCACCTCTGGAACAGTTAACAGCACTATCCTCATCACAAGTGTGGCTCTAGAGATCACAACTTTTCCTACTTTCTTTTTCCCTTTTGTTTGTGGTTGATTTAGTAGACTGGATGTCATAGTTTACCGCCTTTTTATGTGTCTGTACATGAGTGGAGTTAGTGTACAGAGGAGAATGGACTCCTGTGAGCTGGAAATCAGAGGTGGAATGTTACTCACTACTCATCCTCAATCACTGTACTGAAGTGGATATTTCTATTTTATGCAACTTTGCACTTTCACCACACTGCATCTCAGGGGCAATTCTTGCACTTTTTATTCCACTGCATTTGTCTGACAGCAGTTTAGTTACTTTTTCAGTCCCGTAAACCTACTATTTCTATTATCTGTTTTTAATTTGAATGTTTATGATAAACTAAAAGTGTTCCGTCGTGTGTTATGAAAATTATCATACTTCTCCAGCTAAATAAGCGTAAAACCCCTCTTGGATCCGCTGGAAAGTGCGTCGTCACAAAGCTAAAACCAGGGCTGATTTTCTGACTTTTTAGAGATACATCACAGTATTAGTTCAAAACGTTAAACATCCAATGTGGTAAAAGGCAAAAACGCATGAATACAGCAGTAATATTCATCCTAAAAACATCAATTATATGAATAAAACATTGACAGGGAACATTTTACAGCACGGATTACCTTTTCTTTTGATCATTTAAGACTTTTTGCGATAATACATCTTTTCACATAAATAAGGTTTTAAATTCAGGACTAGGAGTGGACCTAAATACTTCTTGTACTGTTGGAAATGTTTGTCAAACATATTAGGGCTGCAAGTAAGGGTTATCTACATTATGAAATCATTGGCTTGCTAAATTGGTTAATTAGACTGTTGATAAAATGTTCAAAAATAGTGAAAAAGTCTAATCTCCCAGAGCCTGAGACTGACTGGCACTAGCAGTCAAACATGGCACACAAACAAAATTCTGTCTCGCACAGAAAAACAAACAGAAAATGAGAGAATATAGAATGTGGTTGTTACAGTCTTGGCTTTGATGTCTCAGAGGTGGAATTAAATAAATAAATAAGATGCAGCAGGAAAATGTTTGCTTTGTTTCTCATGCATAGCAGTTTTTTCTCCCACACCATGGGATGCACACTATTATAGATTAGGGCTGCAAATCACTATTATTTGTATTATAGATTAACTTAACGGGCTATTTTCTTTTTTTCCAGCTAATTTGTTGGTCTGTATAATATCAGAGAATGGTGAAAAATGTCAACATCACATTTTTCCAGCGTCTTTAATGGTCCCAAACCATACTATACCTTATATGTTTTACTACCATAACAAAAGAAGACAACTTGTAAATAATCACATTTGAGGAGCTGGAGCCAGTGAGTGTTCGTCATTGTTGCTTTAATATGTTAATTATCATAATAGTTACTGAAGATACTGTAGAACAGAACAGTCCAATCAAAATATTATACATATTTTTATATATGGACTTGTGCCATATCCAAATAGCAGGAGGTGCAATATTTATTAAAGGCGAAACTGCACATACTGTGTTCGTTAGATTTACCTTACAGATCCTCGTAAAAATGATCATTCCCTCCAATATTCTGAGTCATGTTATAATTGCAGTATCAGTCAAAATAAATGCAATACGATTTTTTTTCAATGTTGCTGTATTTCATTGTTTCCTAAGGCTATGAGATCAGATTTCTTTAAGCAATTGGATCATATTATCTGTAAAACAAACGTCATTATATATGTAATCAGATAGATCGGAACATATTTGTACATTTTGTAGCCCCATCATCTGTTTGCTGAGTACAGTAGGTGTCACTTTGTTCCAGCAGTAGATATTTCATTTTGAAAGAGGAGCCCTGCTTTTCTCCTGCAGCACCAGTTCAACACATACTTAACATCCAGATATGGATGATGTGTTTTATTCTGCAGCCTCCAGCATGATGAGAAAAAGAAAAATGCAGCATTTCAGCAGCGAGGCACTCTAAGCTTCATCTCAATCTGCCTCATTTAAAGTTGACTCTTTCCCCTGAGAAGCTGCACGATATCTTCACCATCTCCTCCTGTAAACCACAAGATGGCTCCATGGAAGCTTTTTGCCATCAGACAGACCTGTCTCTATCACCTTTTCTCTCTTCTGAGACACGTTTTTAAAGATGCGCACTAAACAGCAACACATTACAAACAGCAACACATTACAAACAGCCTCAGATAGTAAAGCTCCTTCTTCGACCCTTCCTTTATTATCCCAGTGATTTTCCTGCGTCTGTTTAGGCCCTCCAGTCATCCTTTCTATTTTTGAAAAACTTCAAGAGGGGCGAAAAAACACTTCCATTATTCCCCCCGTCTGCTGTCTGTAATTTGTGATGCCTATAAATAAAAGACTTTGAAGCTCAATGCTTCGATGTCATCAATAATTGTTTGCTTTTGTAAAGTTAAAATTGCCCTGCTTCTTTGTTGCTCTTCATTGCCTTCCTGCAGCAGTTGTTTGCAGTTCCATCTCCATTATTTCTTTCGTGGAAGGTCAACTGACATGGGTCTGAGGATGTTTATAAATAGCACATAAAGAAGAAAAGAGCTCCAATATTCTTAGCTGAACACAATTATTTCCAAAGGGTGTAGACATTGTTTCACGGCAAACAACTAAGCAAAGTCAGCCACATCACAGAGGGAAATGTGTGCTTTATCAGAGGTGATGAATCTTTTCCTCCAGTTTTTCATAACAACAGACTAAAGCTTATCAAACTTTAAAGGCTCCTTCCTGGCCTTGGATCTGTAGAACAATGTGTACCCTTTTTAAAACTAACATGCAAACTGCTTTCTTTTGTATTTTCTAAAAGAGAAATCCAATAAAGCTCCTGAAAGTGACACCTACTCTGATCGACAGCTCTGCGTATAAAGCAAACCACTTCACTTTTTCAAAGATGGTCGTGAAGATAACAGACAACTTACAAACCTGTGAGGGAGAGTCCAGCAATTTTGTGTGCCACAAAGTTGGGTGACTTGAGGCAGATTGATGAATAAAGAATGGTAGATGAGGCCTTGCAAACGCTGATCAAACTTAGCTTAACCTGCCTGAACTTCACTGTGATCAAGTCTTAAAGGGTGAACGATAGGGCCGGTGTGTTATCACTAGTGATGTCCAAATGAGGCTTCATAAAACATTAGTTGTATATATTTTGACACCAGTAGATGGCGCCCTTGGTTCAAAGAAAAAGGCTAAAGCAATACATTTTAATGTGCTTTCAACCCCTGTTGAACAGAGAGCGCCATCTAGTGGGCTCAGAAAATAAAGAAAATGGTTCATGAAGCTTCATTTGGCCATCACAAGTTATCGCACAAAAAAAAAAAAAGTCACTTGACTTCATGTCGATAATTATCAAGATAAATGGCAAATCATTATTTCTTTGATGTTGGCAGGCAGACTTCTTCTCCTGAGTGAAATTAGAAGTAATTACATGCATTATATATAAGAACTGGTGGCAATATAGCGCTCATCTTAAAGCCATGTTGCTGAATTCAGCAAAGAATGTTTTATGAATAGCCCCAGACTTCTCAGACATGTTTAGGAGTGACTTCTCCTCTTCGTCTGAGAGAAGGAGAGCCGGTACCACAAGAGCGCTAACTGAGATTACTCTGAGCAGCAAGTTGCTAAAAGGGTCTGTACAGTCCAGGGCTATTCATAAAACATTCAGGGCTCTTGGGTCGGACACCTGCTGAAGGACACTAGTGCATCTATTCCTCAATGTAGTGGAAGAGTGACTGTTCATTTAATTGTGAACATGTGAAAAAGTCCCTTTAGCAAGATGAGAACAAGGACAGTTTTGGCAAGGAGATAACTATGGACATGATCATATTTTAAGCCCAAAACTCTACCAGATAACACTGTAAACAGTCTCCAGGGCCGTGTCATTATCAATCCAAATGCAGAGACAAGACCCGACCAATGGCAGACTTATAGAAACATCTTACATCCAGTTAGTCAGGCCTACGGAGTTTTTTAAAAGATCCTTAAACTGTTTGTATGTGTATTAAAGGATACACATTTATAGAAACAGCTGTATTGTCAGATATCCATGTATGTGTGGACACTTCATTCTACAGTTTAAGGGGAAAAGAAGGTTGATGTGTGTGTAAAAGAGTTGTTGCAGTCTTTTACTGATCACCAATAGCAGTCAATAGAAGTCATTAGTCCCCTAATGACCTGTACGTAATGATGCACATGTTGGGGTAAGGCTACAAACAATGAGCTCAGTTCAGTTGTTGTAGCTTAAACTACAAGAGAATCTAAATTTTTTTGTATTCCCTGATCGGCTGTTGCTGCACCAAAAGAGTCTTTTAAATCTCAGACGGACTCGATATATAGATCTGCACACTTCACCTTACACTCAAGTGCTTTGAGAATGAGATTAGTGAGGCTTTTACCACAGAAAGAAAAGCTGTACTGGGTATAATCTAAGAGCTACTGAATTTACAGTCTCTTTCAACAGGTGTGTGCTGTAATATTCAGGCTGTAATATTTCCTTGACAACGGATGATTTGAGTTTGAATCATCTAGCTTGATGTTGTGCCCGTGCTGGAAAGAATTAATCTCATTAGGCTGACCAGTGTCACAATTTTATTGTCGCACCGACTCAACATTTGCCCTAAATGTCTGCTCTGGCTGAACACCAAGCTGATTATATTACTGAAGTGCAGGCAGTGTGCCCAGTGTGCGTGTTAATGTTTTCACTCAGCAGATCTGTGGACGGCGCTTAGGTCACACTGCATGGGAATAGGCCACTTAGCAGCAAACACAAAGTAACTGCTCATTGTTTTGACCTCGAGGCATGGCATTGCAATTTGGCTTGCCTTTGCCTCCCAAAAGCCAAAGCAGCAGAATGATAGAGACAGAATGGGAGGCAGATCAGTTCACAGGGCTCTGGGAGAGAAAGTACAGTCTCTGCTTATGCAAGTGTGCAGCCTCACTCATCCAGTCTGGTTAATTTGCCCCCCTGGAGCAATATTCTCACCGGCCCCGGAGCACCAGCTGGACATAATGCTGCTGATGATGGAGGTAACAGTTTCCATGGACCTCACAGGTCACGGCGAGCGCAGGGAGGCCAGACAGCTGATCGCCTTACTAAATCACCTACCAACAGGTAGCCCCATTAACATTGACAATAACATTGATTTACTAAAAGCCATGCTAAAACTGAACTGTAAAATCACATTAAGTGACATTTAGTGATAGAAAGTCAACTGGAACCAAAAGCTGAACAATCCTTTCAGTTTCCCCTGGGCAATGTTGCTCTGCTATTGATCCAAACAATGAAGTCACTTGTTCACAATAGAGATGAGTAAGCTTGTCAGATTAGAATTCCAACAGAAAGCTGGAGGAAAAATGTAACATCACTCTACCAGAACTAACAATACTGTTTTGTTATTTGGTTTTGGCCTTGTTGGCGGTTATGAGGAGGTGGTGCAAGGATGATTAATTGCAGTCATTTGGTAACTTCATTTGAGTACATTGAGAAAAGCACAAGTCCTCCCACTTAAATGACAAAATAGGTTTCAGTGTTTGTCCTCGGATTTCTTCCAGCAGTGGTGCAAGCAAGCAAGCAAAGCTTTATTTATAAAGCACAATTCATTCCAGGTGGAAGCACAATCGTTGGAGCTACCACCGAAGTTACAGCCACAAACACTATGTTGATAGAGTAAGAATAAAACATCAAACCTTAAATTGTAGTCTGACTACCATTGGTCTTGAGTATTTCCACTTACATATGGAGTGGTGCATTGCATGACTTTACGTACTGTAACACCATTTTCCATGGGTATGGCCAAATATTATGGCCTGTGTGTTTACATGATCCCAAACTTGAAAACATAAAAACACCAGGAGAAATCCATCATTTGAACTGCAGGAACAGTCTGTATTACAGTTCTGTTGCCTGTAAATGTCATCATGTCCTCTGCATGTCTCTGTGTTGTGTCTGCCAGAAGCTGTCATGAATTGACTTTTTATCCACCAAGTCTTATTTTGCAAGATACACTTTTTAGATATTGGTCATTTTAACATTCTTATATATTTTGACCAGATGAAATCCTTTAGTCACTGGACATCTATCAGAGTTATCAGAGACAAGCGGAGCAAACATTAGCAACGCTTGCCTTGTAGCCCTCTGAGATGTCACACACAGCAAACTTCTTTATTCGGTGTGTTAACCTGTTAGTAAGTCAGTCTATGTTACATGATGGCAACTGTGTGTGTTAAACAGAAGAAATAGAAAGAAAGACTGTTGCTTGCTCTATTGTAGCACTTTTAGGCAAAATCTCACTGTATTCCACCTCAGATTGAAGTTTGGTACTCAGCACTCTACAGACAGTTTGTGACTTTTAGATGGCATCTTATTCATCTTGGGAATTCTTGCCTACACTGAGTTTTACACTAATATCTGGCCCCAGAGAGCATTGGAGGCCCTCCAAAATTCATGACCGACATGCTCTTTTTATTCCTTATCATCATTCACTGTCAGCAACAGGTCAGCAAAGATAACAACCATTCATTTAAAAAGTACAATTCTTGCCATTGTACCGTATCAGTGATTGATTCTTTCTGCTGTGCTGGGCGTTTAAAACTCATCTGTTTCACTTGCAAAGTCAGGCAAAATGAGAAAAAATGAAGGTGGTGTGGAGAGGAGTTGTTGAGAGTATGAATAAATGGTGATCTATGAAGACCATGACCTCTGACAACTTAATCATCACTGGCTATCATGATTGCTACAGTTCTTTAGATGTTGCTTCACATCAGCACTCTGACTAAAGTGGATGATGTATTGATTTGATAAATATATATATCTGCATATAAGAAGCTGCTCCAAAGAGGTTTATTTTAACTTTTAACTACACTTTCTCTTTCAGCATCAGGTTTTCAGAGATTGGCGAAGCATAAAAATCTTTTCTAACAACATTCAGACCATCAGGGAGCTGTACAACTCTGCAGAAAAATCCAGATTGAGAACATAATTTAGTAGCTGTGAACAGCACCAGGGTTAGCAGCTCTTTAGGGTAATTTAGAGACCACTCTAATGGAGATGTGGTCAGAAAAGAACTACTGTATGACCACACTGGCCCATACCATAATAAAAAGGCAGGATCATTAAAATGCTGTATTACCACAGTCGGGATGTCCAACCCTAACCACAAGCATAACTCAAACTATAATTATGGTCAGCTTTTTAACTGTGGTGACTCCAAACAGCGTCCTATTGAATCATTCTATAAAACATCACCTCTTTTGCTGTCATAATTAATCTCAGATAAAGGTTAGCTGATTATATGTAATGTCTGGTCAGACTGTATTCCATTCAGATCAATGATTAGTGAGTGGATGAGTATTTTTTGCTTTGCTGATAGTAGGTATTGAGGATGGCAATTGCAAGGCTCCTCCCCTTAAAAATGCCCCTGTAGGTCATTTCTACAAGCAGCTTAACACGACACATATTTGCATTTGAGCTTACCTGTATGTATAATGACGTGCTATTTTTAGAAACACTAAATGTGCCAATCCCCACTGAGGGTGTGAGACGGACGTCTCATTTATTCATTTTTTTGCTTAAACAGCCATTTAAATCACACAAATATTCCACTGTAAATGTCTTTTAAACTTCTGAACTGCATCTGCATTCATTGATCAAGATTCTCAGTCTGTTTGTGGTCCTGTTTCACTACACGCAGATTCCCCTCACTTGCTACAGTGGGCAGGAAAATACAATCATTCAACCAATACAATGAAGCCAACATAAAAATGAGGTAAATAAGTACATTTCTGCTGTCAGTCAGCCTGGTGAAGGCATGTTACCGAGCACCATCCACTGCAATTAGCTGTCTGTCCGCTGCTGACTGCCTCCATAGTGAGTGAAGCTCACAGACAGACCGGGAGCCTTAATTAATCAATAAACATACATGCTCTATGGAAAACCATTTTCACAGTGCCAGCGTGGCTCCAGTGGTCATAGCTGCTTATGGCTTAACTCATCGTGAGTAGTACCAATCCTGTGAATGTAAACATTCTTTTATTTTTGTCAAAGTTATGTTAGGCAGCAGCTGAAAGGTCAGAATCTGCTTATTTTGTGATTAAGTACCTGTGGAGGAATGATACACCCTGTGTTTACAGATATCTCAGATTTTGACTTGTAGAATATGAAGTCAGGCATAATCCTAACGGCCATCAATAACTCACGCTGGCTTACTTCTTCAAGTGTCGTCAGAAATATGCCGACTCTGAGCCTTTTTTTAACAGGACCTCATTATGAGCTTTACTGCGTTGAGCGCTTCAGCAGTTCTCTGTGACAGTAGCTCAAAGCCACGGCTTCCCAGCACTTCTCTCTCAAGCTGATACTCCTAATGTGTGAAGCAGATATGATTAATTGTCGGTTTTACTACGTGTTGTACTGCATATGGAATGAATGACCAACTTCTGATTTATGAGTTACCACTATCATGCATGTGTAGTCATCATTCTCCATTAACTTATTGTTAAAGGTTACTATATTCTGGGAACTGAGAGCAATCTGGTTCATTATTTGTTAGATGAGTCTTTATTTTCTCTCAAGGCATTTTAAAATTAGTTTTCATTTTAATTAGGAAATCCAAACTAAATAGCCAATGACAGGTAATGCAGTTAATATTTAATTCAACCCCATCATAAATCTGACTCTACCTAACAACCATAATAAGACTAAGCGGTCCTATGACGCTGGTTATCAACTCAAGGAGTGGAGATGCATGGGACCAACAAACCCTGGATTATGATGTAGGAGATCACTGTTTGCATCCACTAGTCGTTTTGTACCTTGTTGTTGGAAGTTATGTCTGGAATAAACATTATTTAAGCTTAATCCTGTTATTTTTTACCTAATCTAAAATCCATGTTTTTGGTGCCTAACCTTATCTAAATTGAGGCAGTCCTCACTTCAATCATTTCAAAAATTAATTGTAGATTTTAATTGAATAAAGCAAATTCATTACACCATCTATTATCTTTGTACATATTTTAATTGAAGATACAACCCGAAAGATCGGACACAATGAACAATGTGATAAATGAGTACAATGATTTGTATATCATTCTATGCTCAGGCTGTGAAACTTTAAATATATATATACTCATTCTGAATTTGATGCATTCTGTTTTTATTTATGTTTTGCAGAGCATCCCTATGTTTTTAGAATCCAGGTTGTATGTCACAGAGGATTAGCACATTTTTCAGTGCTTTCATTTCCCAATGTAGGCTTAAAGGCTCACCTTCTGTCTCTTTTCTGACACTTTGGATTCCCTTCCCTCCACACATGATTTCCTGTCATTGAATGGCTTCCCAGTGCCCGGTGAATACTAATTCACCCAGCTGGCATGCATGGCACTCAGTCTATAGAAAATGTACTCATGAAGTTTTTATCATAGCTCTGAAAGTAAGTGCTTTCCTTTTCCAGAATATACCATTGCTATCCTTTACACTCAAATGTCCGATCTTATTGTATGTTTATTTCAAATCATTAACTCAAATAATATAACCATGTTAGCTTCATCTTGAGCTTTTTGATAAGATCATGTAAAATTATTGTTAACATATATAAACCTTGCATTTTCAGATACCCGAGGGACAGTTATTTGCTGTATAATTTATAGACCTGTTTAATACATGTTAAATTAAAATCTCTGCATCATGAATTATATAAGGTCGTCTATCTTCTAAATTCATTAATGACCAGGGAAAGTGGTGCTGTGGGAGTGCTTTAGGATGACCTGACATCAGTGAAATTTTACCTACATTCAAGGGTCTCAGCTGATCAGTTATCCCAGCAAGCTTTTTATTTCTTCTTCGTAGTTGAGGTCTGACTCACTGTATGTAGACTGTGGGTTAGACCCCATTGTCCAGACTGCAGTTGTTTTAGAGACTCACATCTCAGTAGCAGATACGCTGTCCATGCAGCTGTCTGCACTGGTTCTGTGCAGTCTCATGCCCCAGCTGCATCTCACCGACCTAAATGTGACCTGAAGCATTTATTTTACACTTTAAGTCTATTTCAAATATATATGCACAGAATGCAAGGGTGATGCATGGCAAAGAGGCATTGAAAAGGCGATGAAGAAATATATTAATCTACATTTTGCAACCCAGGCGGAGCAGAGTGAGCTGTCTGCATAGAACTAGTGAGCAGCACACTGCGCTGTAATCTGTAATCCCATTCTCTCCCTCCACTCTAACCCAGCAGCTGGGAAGCAGGACATGGGGACTTCTTGAGGAGCTGCAGTTTTTATCCATGAACTGTAACATACACTGTACTTTTACTGCCAAACATTCCAAAGAAAGTTTGGATCCTCTTTTGCTGCTTGTCGCTTTTAAATAGACAGCTGAGACAGAACCTCTATAGAAAGTTGCTTCTGTGTCATTTGAAAACTGTTGTCACATGAGCAGGTCATTGACATGATGTTTACTGTCTAGACAGCCTCACAATTGGTTGAACCTCTCTCACGGCATCCTCCCGCCTCTTGTCTAAATCTGATCTATTATCTAGTGATGTCCAATGAAGCTTCATGAAACATTTGTATTTGTTGACACCAGTAGATGGTGCTCTTGGTTCAAAGGCTCAAAGAATAAAAGTTCAGTGTGTTTAACCCTTTGTTGAAAAGAGAGCGCCATCTAGTGGGCTCAGAAAATAAAGAAAATGGTTAATGAAGCTTCATTTGGCCATCACTACTATTATCTATCTCCACTATATATTTTTTTAGGATCTTGCAAGAGATAGGCATGAAAGGTCAGGATAGCAACCTCAGAGGCAGAGAAGGGCATGGCAACATTACATCATATTTATACAGGACAGATCCTTTCTAGCCTTAACAGCTGAATTTTAGGCTTAGCACCATTCAAGATGATTATGATTGGTTTAAGGACATACAACCAAGCAAGATCATTTTCTCAGCCATTGAAGAATGACAATGGGTGTCATTCTCCAGTGCTGACACAGTGCTGTGGAGATAGGTTTGGCAATGCGAGACTACTGTAACTGCACATCAGTTATTTAGGCACATTTCTACACTTATTTGTTGCTAATTTATGATCACGTATGAGTTACCTAGTGATGATGTTTCAGGTGTAAGATGGCTATATCCTGTGGAGCCCCTGTCTTGGTTATGAGATATATGGTAGAGTTGGAAATAGACTGGGATAAAGTGTTCAGGGCTGGTTTCAGTCATGACCTTTAAAATGCCTCTTTTACTCTCCTTTTAAAGCACTGTGCTCCGTGCTACAGTTCTCTGACAGTTTTATGATGGAGAGAACAGTCTGGGGCTGATCTGCCACAACAGTTTCTCACAAGAGGAATCTGAGGTCTCTGTGTGGGAGGTGCTGAATCACCCCAAGTGAATACAGTAGCACTTTAAATTAAATTAACTAAGGAGGAGACATTTGGTTTTTAAATTGCCCTGGTTCTATGAGATCATTGCTCAAAGCAGAAAAGGTTGAGTGGTGGAGGGGGAGTCACTGAGACAGTGTTGTGTTTTTAGCCAAGGTAGCAGTAGTCTGTAGACATGGCACTGTCAGTTGGTCGTCAGTCCAACACGTTGCTCCAGACTGAAATACATGTCAGTACCTCGTTTGTTCCCAGACTTTATATAAAGCACCACCACAAAGATGATGAGTAATGTAACTAAGAGTGGCAATAACTGTAAGATTGCACAATGTAATGGGTATAGAATAATGACACCATCAGCGTTTAGATTGGTTCCCAAAAAGCCTCGTTTGTACTATTCTGTCTGCCAGCAAGTCATTAAAAGAAGGCTGGATTTATGGGTCTTGTGACTTGTGCCTGTACTTATGATGATGATAGTAAAATAATTACACTTCGTAGTCTGAAACAAGATGGCACATTGTCAACAGCAGTGAATTTAGGCTTCACTTCACTTCCATTATGTTCTTTCACAATAAAATCTTACCCGAGAGTGATTCGCTAATTAATAACTCAATAAAATAGTTTGGAACTAAACAAAATAGCACACAAATCAGCAAAATAGGCACCCCCAGGTATGGGATATGGCAAATCATAGCACTGAGATCAGGACACAAAAGCCAGGAACAGCTAAAATTACTTTCTAGTAGTAAGAAGTGCAGCTAGGCATCTGTCTTGTAACCTTTTTATTTTACAAAGCTCTATAAAACCAGTCCAAGATGTACTCTTTCTTATTCGGTCACTTGGCCTCTGCTTTTCTCTTCTTGCTTTTTCCGACAACATCCTTTTCTGTTACTTCGCCTCTGCCATATTGCCATAGAGGCGGCTGAACCCAGGTCAGTTTCCAGCTCACCTGGCTGTGGTTCAGTCTCCACACCAATGACACTTTCCCAGTAAGAGAAACCGGCCTGTGATTGTCCTCTTAATAGTTTGAATCTTGGCTTGAATAGAATTAGTGCCATTCTCAGGCACATATGTAGGTAATCATTGGTGAGCCTGGAATGGTACTTAGGTTTTAATAATCCTCATCATGGACAAAGCTGACTCGCAGCTGAAAGTCTATCCTAATGATGTGTAGTGCTACCTTGGTTAGACCAGGGAAAATAGTCTCAGACACAATCTGTTGCCTGAAGTAGCAGGGCCTGTTGCTCAATGCACCCTGCTGTCATCTCCCTCACATCTCTCTTACACTGCTGTTCTCTCTAATGAGCTGTCTACGCACAGTAAATGATCAATATGATTGGCTCAAATGAGTGAAGCTATTGCTGTATTAAGTGGACTCGCAGAAAAAGTTTGTGAAGATTATTCATCTTGCAAATTTATCAGAAATGGGTCATGGTTCAGATCAGAGGGTTGCCTTTGACTTTTCTGATGTCCGTCAAATAATCCGTATCATTTATTATTACCCGTCATTTTCATATTTTTTTACATTGACATTTAATTGCATTTAATTTAGTTTTTTTAAATAATTTATATAAAAAGCAGGCTTGCATCATTAAGTTTTAAGTGCATAAGGAGAAAAGATGAACAGAGAGAGCGACACCACAAATACCTAAAAATACTTTACAGAAAAGAGGTGAAAATTAGCTTATCCTCCATCATCCAACACAGCAGTCCCTCTTTTTTCACTTTGTTTATCAACACCATTTACAATTACTGTGTTTAAAAAAAAAACTTCAGACACTCAGCTGCCATGACATTTTGCTAATATATGCTGCTAGCTAACGTTAGTTATCTGCAGTTTGAGCTGTTTATCAGCTGCTCAGACAGAGAGCCCACAGTAACGTTACAGTGTGGAGCTCTGAATATCACAACTATGTGTGTCAACAGACTGTACAATAGATATATGCACACACCACATGCTGGACAGGGGTGTGAAGTACTTTAAATACGGCACATATAACCCCAGTTATCTAATCTGTCAAAATGACAGACAGTCTTTGCAATGTTCTGTCAGTGATGGAATATTTTCCATGTGTCTTTCTTTAAATCTGCAAATGGTCTTTTTTGTGATGTCAGCTACTGTACCTATTGGAGCTGGTGATCAGCATTTCTGTACCTTAAAGTCAAAGGGGGAACTATTGGTAAGGAAAGTATCCAGTTCATCAACGTGGGTGTTTGTCCATCTCACCAACCAAACACCCTCCCTAATGAATTACACTGACCTTTTACAGAGCTAAGCACTCGCTGCTGTGACCTCCCTTTCATGTCTGCACTCTTTCCCTCCCGCTGTTTCATCAGCTTTTTTTTTTATTCCCCACCCCCTCACCCCCGCCCCTCCTGCCTCGGGCTTCCAGCTCCGTGCGTCTTGTCATAGTCAAAGACAGATGGTAAACAGTGTTGACTAGGTGTGAGAAACAAGCTGGCTTCCTGCTAATTTGATCGTCAACGCGAGGCACATTGCGTTGTTCCCTCTATGACTTCTGTGTCCCGCGTTTCTCCTTCACCAAAGTGGCAATATGACTTGTGTAATGAGCTCACGGCGCTGTGCTGAGAGAGCCTGGCTGTAACAGTATTAACAGCTGCTCTTATCAGATATTGATGATTGAATTGTGAAGAGAACCCCCTGTTGGTTTACACCGTGATGCCTTCCTTTATCCAATTATACTGGGTGAAAATTAATATTTTTCTCAGCATCTCATTTAGAAGAGAGTCAACCTCTTGCAATTACAGTGTAGTATCTGACAGTAAAATCCATTAGCTTAATGAATTGATCGCCAAGGAGAGGGACATGTTAATTTAGTGAGCAGCGGTTGCTCTTTGGAGGGCTGTACTTCACACTCAGGCAGCACTTTTCTAGCGTTCCTGCTTGTGCTGACAGACTCAGACAAGGAGAAAGTGATGCTGTCAAGTAAAGAGTTAAAAGATGATTGTGATTTATTACAACTGGGGTCCTATTTTCCTAGTTTTGGGAATCAATCTTGTTCTCGACAAGTTAATTGCTAAGTGAATGCTTAAAGAAGTCTGACGCAGCAAAAAAAAACTTAAGCTGTCAGACTCTTCCCCAGGTTAAGTTATGTGGAAAACTAGCTGTAAACATTCATCACAGATAAGCTCACCTGCAGTTCATCTTTGAATAATTATTTGAAACCTATTGTAACCCAAATTGAAATACTTTTAAATAGCTGAACTATCCTGACAACTACTTCTCTGAAAAGTGGAAGTGCAATGCAGCATTTTGAATTCAATACAAATATATTAGCTAGGCTATTTAACAACTTTGTAAAACCCCACTGTTTTACAGTAGCCTAAAAAAAGTCACTAAGAGTGAGGCAGTTGAGGCTGGCTCAGTACTATGTGAATTCTACAGTCATTCATTTCATTTGAGTCTGAGTTTGAAATTTGAAAAAACTTGATTCATATTTTGCAAACAAGCTATATTATATAGCTTGTTTTTGCCAGGAAGAAGTTTTTTCTTCCTGGCAATCACTTACCAGGAAGAAAAAACGTCCTGGTAAGTGATTGCAAAAGACAGTTTAAACAGTAAATAAATGTACGTAAAAGTGAAATAATTATGAGGGTGATATGAGCCACAGAAGTCATAGCAAGATGAAAAAAATACAAAATATGAGTCGTATTTTGCTGCCTGTACAAACAACCTATATTGATGTTTTTGAAGGGAGACCAGTCTGAGTTACACAGTGTACCAGCTATTTTAGTAAAAAAAAAGCCGCCCCCCTAGCAAAAGGCCTAAAAACTTTTCTGGCAGAAACCCTGATCCAGCTAACTTTGGCTTGTCCGCTCAGCTGTTGTTGCACCATCGTTGATTGTACAGCAATTAGTTTTGTGAACACAATGTTATCAGGAAAGACAGAAATGATGGTCAAAACCTTGCAAATAATTAATAAGAAGTATTCCCTCCATAGCCGGCCACTCTGCAGTAACAATAACATAAACTCCCATGATTACTGGCTTTACATGCAGACAAAAGTTAGGGTCACAGTTCACATCCTGACAATGGACACAACTTAGCGCTTCTTCCCCTGCATGAGGCTGTATTATTGAGACATACAAGAAAAATAAACACACAAACTGCTTATTTATTTTCTTTATCTGTTTATTTCATATTGCAGGATCAGGACAGTTCAGTCTCAAACAAAACAACCAGGAATGAACCCTTCCTCTAGCTGTTAAAAAAATAAAATCTTAGATAAGAGTTGTTTTCCTTCCCAAGCTGCTGCTGCTGCACCTCCTCATGCTGCTGATGCTGCCGCTGATGCTTCTGTTTCTTAACAGAATTTAGGGTGATTATTAATCATTCATTTCCAGCATCTGTGCACCCTCGCTAAAACAGGCAGTGTGCCCAACACTGGCACAAGCTGATAGAGCTCTCAAAGCCTCTCATTTATGTTGTTTGTCCTGTAGAATCTGAACAGGAAACGGCGCTGGTCTCGACTGATTACAACACTGAGGAGGAGAGCGGCGTCCTGATTTATTTATATTTCTCTTCCTCCCTTGCCTTTTGTCTGCAGACACGTTACCTCCTGACATGTTTAATCCTCATCCAGCCAGTCTGCACATGTCCTCTGGGCTGCAGGGTACCAGAGAGCAGCAGGCCAGCAGCTCAGGGAGCAGAGTACCTCCTGCTTTCACTCAGTGCTGAGGTCAGGCCAGGTCCTAAAAAAGATGATGCTAAATGCTAAAGATAAATTTAAAAAAAGAAATGCAACTTGAAGGTCATCCTGTTTTGTTGGCAAGTAATAGCAGAACAGAAAAGCCAAAGATATCACCAGATAAAAAAAAGCATTTAACACAGTAATAATTGCTGTTTAGGTCACATAAAGGCAACAAGCTGTAAACACAACATTGATGTATTAGTCA
>CAFUXE010000696.1:121567-162496 GCA_903364295.1 Serranus cabrilla
TTTTTTCTATTGATATTGCGATTATATTTACTTATTTTGGCCACAATAATGGCATAGTGGAACTCTGATATTGTGATAGCCCTAATTCCGACAAACTTGCTTCATCAACTGGAAAAATAAGTGTGAGACTATATGTGCTGGCCAAGTAGGAAACTACTCATATGAGTTTTTACTGAACGATGGTGAATGTGATCCATCGTCTCAGCCCAGTCCTGGGTGTATTGTTTGCGCTCCAATCAGACTGCTGAATATGTATGTAGCTTTAGATGTGTGGAAGAGACCACAGGCTCTAATAACTGCACTCGGCTCTGATGATATCATCTGCCCTCAAGCATGCCCGCTCCAATGTCTCACCCTCAGTTTCCCCATGTTCCAACACTTGCATGTTGCTTGTTATTTGAATTGTTTCTGGCCTCTGCTTGTAATTCTGGGTGAGTGTAGACCAAGTTGTCTGTCATTCAGTGTGGAACTAAAGAGTGAAAATGAAGTTGTTCCTTTCAGATGACGAGAGCCATATTTCATCCTTTCTTAAGTAACTAACTAACAGTTATAAATCCACACTGGGGATTAATGTTTCAGTTTGACAACAGGGTGGTGTTGAGGGTGCAGTTCAGGCAGAAACATAAAACACATGCAAAATGCAGCTTTTTAGGGCACCAGATCAAGCAGCGGAATTGACTTTATTGATCCTAAACTAGGAAATTACTGTTTTACAGCAGCAGAAAAATTAAAGCAGCAAGCACATGATACAAAATATTGAAAAGTATATAAGAATATTGAAAGCAAACTATCCAAAAACAACTGTCCAACAAATAAAACAGAGGTTGAGCCCAGTGATTTTCAGTGTGATATGGCGGGCCAGACATTAGCCTGTCAGAATTAGTAATGTCTAAATGAAGTTTCATGAAACATTAGTTGTATTTATTGACACCAGTAGATGTTGCCCATGGCTCAAAGGAAAAGGCTCAAGAAATAAAAATCAGTGTGCTTTCAGCCCTTTGTTAAACAGAGAGCGCCATCTAGTGGGCTCAGAAAATGAAAGAAAATGGTTCATGAAGCTTCATTTGGTCATCACTAATTAGCAGCTCTTGTAGTAGTAACACTGCATCTCTCCTTCTCCTCACTTCCACACGGCACAAGTAGTCATTCCGTAAGAGATATTTATATAGCCACTATAATTAATACCTTCAAATTACATAGAAATTTAAGGTTCAAAAATATCCTCCCATTTTGAATGCACAAAAGAATAAATGCACATACACGATAAAAATACACATAAAGAAAGTTTTAATACATTCCAAGGTAACCTTAGACGGCCTTCGAGTGAACATTTTATTAACTCTGAGCTGTTACACCTCCCTCCACTACATGCTTTCATCTGCTCATTGCCAGCTCGTAGCATGTGGGTGTAGGATTGTGTCAGTTATTGACGAGCTAATCTGCATTGTCCATGCCAGCTCTGTTTGACCTTTACAAATATTGATTTTTGAAGGAGAGGATTAGTGACGCACAGTAGCTCAGTATGAGTACTCGCAGATGCCCTCTGGTTCAGATTGTATCAATCTAAACAGACACAAAGGGGGATTTTTCAGGAATCAAGAACAAATGTTCACAAGTAATCAGCACACAAACTGTTTGCAGCAGCTCATTTGTCTCGATCCATATCACTTAATATTGACTATCTGCAGATACCAGCCCAGATTACATACTTTTATTTTTTTTTAAATAATACAGTTGTTCAGTGCACACTTCACAAACACATTTTAAATCAATTTGATCCATTGTATTAAGAACAGAAATTCCTCCGTCCTTTTCCTGAATATTTTTATACTTTTTCAAAATAAGAAAAGCAGAGGTCTATAAAACAACAAATCCACTCTGTGATATGTTTGATGTCCTCCAGTATTTGCTGCTACAGTGCAGCTATTGTGGTGCAGTTTGGCTGCCTGAATGAAGTGTTTGTTTTCATTGTCTTTACATTTTACACAGATTAAATAAAAAAAAAGTGCTTGCAGATCCTTGTTCAGATCCTCTTTCAATAGCTTTTCAATGATAATCAAACAAATGATTTCCTCCAATATCATAACGCCTATTGCAATGCAATGTCCTGCACCATTATTCGGGGCCATGGAATGTATTTTCATTAAAATGTATACGTACACAGGAGACTGACACTTCCTGAAGGGCAGAAGGAAGTTGCAGCACTCGCATTTTTTTCTTCTTTTTGCAGCCCTGCAGTCTGTTCTGAGTTTAACGTTTGTTAGATAAAGAAAGAAACTAATTTCCATGATCCCTTCTTAATTACGTCTTATGCATCATTAGGCGAGCGAGGTCTCATAATAGTTTCAGCGGGTCGGTCAGAGAGTTTATAGATGCTCTTGTTTTGCGTCTGCAAGAGTGATGCCCGCACTGCACCCATCGATCATCTCCTGTCATTTTCATACGCTTCAGAGTTAATGGGATGGAAATATTAGCCATTTCTAGTGCTGACAGAAAGTAATCTACAGTAATGAAATGAGACTGAATCATCATGGTGCCTCTGATAATTGAAGAGGCTGAAAAGTGTTGTTCCAATGAGCCTGCAGTGTGATCAGAGCACAGTGTTACACATAATCAACAGTAAAGCTACTTTGCTTTTTTATAAAAGTCCTTCTCATTCAGTGAAAATGGGAAAGACAAACGTGACGTGCTCAGGAATCTGTCTCCATGCCATGTGCTAAGAAGAAAGTAATTAAAATGCTTCCAAACATGTTGGCACAAAGAAAAGTGGCCCAAAGCTTCTTGTGTAAGCAAAAACTGCACCGCTGAGATGCTTAGCCCTTTTTATTTAGTTCACTCCAATGCAGGAGCGTTTACACAGTTTAATTATGAGCCTGTCTCACTGGGAAACAGTGGAGCGAAGGAGGGGTTATTAATGGAAATAGTCCTGAGAGATCAGCTGTTAGTCTGCCCTTTTAAAAGCAGCGTTGGTGAGTGGAGGGAGAGAGAGAAAGAGAGGGAGACAGAGATAGGTGAAACAGTCCTTTCGGCTCTTGAAAGATGATTAAACGAGTTCGAAACAGCCCAGAATCTTTCTGACAGGGAGGTGATTAGCCACTGAAGCGTGTCAAATTTAAAGAGCGTGAGATGCAGATTCCGCTCACACTTAGATTGAATTCTTTCACAGTTTCGGCATGACTCAGCTCATAATCCAAGACAGGATTTTAATTTCAATATAACACCCCCCCCCTCTTCCTCGCCACATGTGCTTCCAGCCCTACAGGGCACAATTTCAAAACAACAAGCCACATTTTTAACATTGTGAATCATGCCTTTGGTGGTGTGGTAAAATAGTTTTGTTGCATGATATGATAATTTGGGCATTACGGCTGCTGTGCATTTGTACAGAAGATGTATGCACCGAAACCGTTAGTGAGATAACTGTAGTCATCAACATACCTTAGAGGCTTTGGTTGGGCTATTTTGGAGGTTTGCAAGACACATTTTGGGACCAAAATATATTACTGAAACTTAAGAACACAATTGCGTATCAATCAAAATCAAGAAATTAGGTACGTGAAGCTTCTCATCCTCATAGCAAGGGAAGTACCAACAATAAAGCCTTGTAGTGTGGAAGTGGATGAGCCATTGTTAAAGAGTAACCACCTAAATGTGATGCTAAAGTGGAACCCAGTGCAGTGATATGTCCAAACTTTATTGTGTGGGGGGGCCCAACTGTTCGCTTCACTTGGTCAGTGTGACTGCTCCATATAAGTTGGCTACTGATGCTCAGTCAGTGTTGTTGTGATGGCTTTATTTGCATTTAATGTCTGTGAGAACTGTGTTTAATGTTGGAACTTGTCTCTTTTCTATGCTGCCTTCTCAGCCAGGAGATTTTTAATGTCATCGAGGCTTTTACCTGGTTAAATAAAGGATATTTATTTAGTATATATATATTAGTGCTGTCAAATATATCGCGTTATTAACGCGTTAACGCAAATCAATTTTAACGCCGTCATATTTTTTATCGCGAGATTAACGCTCTCTCCGATGTGACCTAGTGAACTTGTAGTTTTTATAATAAGATGTGCCCACTGCTAGTAACATTAGAAAAACTACAGGATCCAGCTTTAAACCGGAAATAAAACAATGGACACGCGCCGCATGTGTTCGGTCCTGCCTGCATGTCAGCTGTAAATACTATCGGTTTATGTGGAGGACAGGTGCGAAATGGATGCGAACAAGATTCTAAATGTAAAGTTTAGTTTCAAAAAGTTGCCAGATGGGTCGACTGACAGAGACCACAGTTATCTGTGTGTGTCGGTGTGAACTGAATTATCACCGTAGCACATCCAGTCTGAAATACCACCTGATGGCCAAACACGGCGAATGCGAATTCTCCGCCGCCTCCTTGTCAAAACCCGGCGACATTGGATGGCTTTGGACGGAGGCATGTATGGAAACAGCAACTAAGAACAAGCTTACGGTTAGTGCACGAAACATGGACACGGATACCTCCTCTTTGAACAAATGCCGTGAATCGCACACAGTGTGTGCCGAGCAGTCACGGTTTCTTTACAAAACAATTCAATTGAAATGTGAATGAATGCTCAAAATGAAAATGTTAGTGTGAAAAATAACATTATACGTTATTGTTTTCAGTAAAAACATTTGCCCAAAGCAAGCCTATCCACCTTTCCATGTTGATAAGAGTATTAAAATACAAAGCTTTAGCTTAGTAGCTTTAGTTAGCTTTAAGTTAACTATGACATCCATGCGATTAATCGCGATTAAATATTTTAATCGATTGACAGCACTAATATATATAAATATTTATAATCTTATTGGCTTGATAAATGTTATTTTGGAGATTTGGGAAGGACAGGTTTTTATCATAAAGTGTCCAAGAAGAAAGCACTCTCCATGGTATTGCAGCATTCACAAGCTGTTTTCATCAGTCCAGCTTTCATGAGAAATCATCTTGAAATCCAATGATGGAAAGAAGAACAAAAGCCTCAAAGCTCTGGGGAATAGGAATGAGATATGATATTAGGAGCTGTCAGAAAGAGAATCAGTGAAGTGAAAAGTCCTCAGGCTTAGAGACATTGTGCTTGACTCGCCTGCAGAATCATAATATATTTACTCTTTACATCTGTTTCTGACAGTGCATTGTTTTCTGGAAACATCTAAAGCTATAAGTGGGGCTTATAGCTCATGGCTTGGTCATGTGTAGACAGGTACAAGCGGAGCTGAGAGTGTACCCTCCGAAGACTGACAGGGTTGTTCTGTTTCGTCAGCTCTGCAGGTGACATTGTCAGTGATGTAAAACTACAACTGAGGCGACACAAACATTTGCATGATGTCATTTCTCTGGAAGCTGGTGAAATAGCTGCATCTGTGCTTTCTAATATGGGATGTTGTATAAATCCGACGGGCCTGTTCTTTTTGATCTCAGAGGATTTTGTTTGCAGTCGATATCGTATTTTTAGTGGGAGTTTGAGAATCGACGGCATGGCCTACTTTCATGACAGCGTTCTGTCAGCTGTCTCAGGGTTTGCTCCCCGCACTGTTTACTGATCTCGGCTCAACAGTCCTACTGGCTGCTGCTTAGAGAGTTCGGCTCATGTAGGAAATAGCCCAGACTACCTCTAGCATGCTTTCTTATTCTAGAAATGGTTAAACCTGAGAAAGGACAAAAAAGATCACAAATCTATCTAGCAGTCATCTGAAGTTTAAAATTTGGTGTCAATGTAATGAGGTGGCGAGGCTGCTGTTTATTCACATCACACTGTCAAGAGTGAAGAATTAAGTTGGTTCCTGTCCGAGAAACAAATCGAACTTTGATTTATGCTGTGATAGCAATTGCTTGTGTTGGCATGAGCCAGCTTAAGGGAGGCTGATTTCCAACAATGGATAGGTTGGCAGGTGTTAGTGTGATAAATGCAAGGTGACAGCGGAAATGACTTGAAATGAGAGCTGTTGGGCCAGTATCATTTCACATTTACATCTCAGGATATAGAGGTGCAGAATCTCATTTTTAAGGGGGTCCTCAGAGTCAGAAACAGGTAAACATGTAAATCATCATCTAAATAAAAATAAATACATAAATAATACTAACGCTAAAACAATCCAAGCGATACAAAACAATCAATATATTAACACTGACAAGAACATGAATACACAAGGGTTGTCCCATAATACTAAATCACACACACACACAGTGTCATCTGCACATAACTAGCATATAGTAAAATCAGTGAACACGGCCAAACAATATAGCATTATGTCAAAATACAACCCTGATTCCAAAAAGTTGGGACACTGTCTAAAATCTAAATAAAACAGAGTGCAACAATTTGCTAAATTATTTACTTAAAAATTGTACACAGTATGTTTAATGTGCCAACTGATGTTGTTTAGTTGTAACCTATATAGTTTATTTTAAATGTACACTTATTCTGATGTGGCTACCCATGGTGTTGCCTCACAGGGAGAGGACCTGAGTTTGGATAAGTGCTTAAGGATAATGGATAGATGGATTTATTCTGAATTTGATGGCTGCAACACATCCCGAAAAAGTTGGGACAGGGGCATGCTTGTCGTTGTGTTACCACCTTTTCTTTAAACAACACTCACTTAGTGTTCTTTCAAGGTCTCAGTTGTTGTTTATTGCACTTAATGCACCACACATTGTCAATGTGAGACAGGTCTGGACTGCAAGCAAACCAGTCGAGTACCTGCACCGCGCAGAATGTGTCTTGGCATTGTCCTGCCTAAATAAGCAGGGACGTCCCTGGAAAAGTTGTTGTCTGGATGGCAGCATATGTTGTTCCATAACCTGTTTGTACCTTTTAGTATTTAAGTATGTTGTGCTGATAACAATCTGGATGTTTCTTTTCCTCTTTAGCCCAGAGGACACAATGTCAGTGTTTTTTTTTTTAAATAGAAGGCTATTTAAAATGTGGCCACAGCACACTTCCACCAGAGACGTTGGTGGTGCTTTTGACTTCCACTTTGCATTGTAGGGTCTTAACATGCATTTGTAGATGCAGCAATTTTCTGAAGTGTTCCTGAGTCCATGTATTAATGTACTTTATACAATCAGGCCAGTTTAATGCAGTGCAATACAGTGTTGGATTGTAGATGGTGAATTCCCTTAATTCCTTTCAATAGCGTGTTGAGGAATGTTCTATTTGCCTAAGCAGTTTTAGTGAATATCCTTGTGAACAACTAAGTTTACAGTCTACCCAGTCATGACTCTGTCACCTGTGACCAGTTAATCTACCTGTGGAATGCTCCTAACAGATGTTTCCCATGATGTGTCTTTTGTTGCTGCTGCTCTATCTTGCTGAAATGTGTTGCTGTATATATTGTCTTTGCATATTGCCTGTATGTTGCAAGAGCCTTTAAAATGGTAAAATAAGGTAAATACAATGAAAAAGAAGAGCAATCGTTGAGGTAAACAAGCAGAGAAGTTTTGCAGTAATAGATGTGAGTGTACTGGGAAGAAGAGTGCAGGCTGTGCTGATGGATAGGTCTATTTCATCTGGAGCTCATCAGGAGCATGGATGCTCCTACACTCAGCCACTTCCATTAGTCCTCCACCATTTCTCATTCCATGAACAGTAAAGAGGCTTCGGCTGGCAGTAAAACCGTTTTGAACTTTAATACAGCACAAATCCTGGAAGGTGTTTCGTTTTCTGTATTCCAGCTGATCTGTGATGCTCTTTGCCATCTGAAGGGATGAAAGGAGAGGAAAGATCAAAAGCTTTCTCTGGATAGACCTCCTGCTCCCTGCTGTTTAGCAGACAGTTAGAAGACATGTATTTCACCAGTGTTTACCACAAGTTAAGAATATACTATGACTCTTAAAAACTGCCTGCAAACTAGCATGCCATTAAGGAGTTTGTCAGTCAGTTCCCCCAGCTTATAATATTTCACATGAACACACCATGCAGTTTTTGAAAGATTTAAAGAAAGTTTTGGAGTGACAGAGACGGAGTGGGAAGGAAAGAGAGAAAGGGCTCTGGGACAATTTGTTTTTTTAAGGGAGAAATAATTTAGAGAAGTGTAAATCTGTTTGATTTATACTGCTTTCACTTTGCCGTATTTCATTTTCCACATGTGGACAGTGCAACTGAAAATGTACATAATTTTATCAGCAATCATTGCCTGTTCATCCGGCAGACACAGAGCAACATTAACATTCATTGGGAGTTGTGTTTGTGTCCACCTGATGAATATAAGTCCAATATTCAAACTTAAATACGTCATCCTAACTACTTCATACTCATTTCTCATTTTGCAACATTCCGCTCTGTCAAGGTGAAAGATGAAAAAAATATTTTCTGCTCTCTGTATAGTTTTCTCAAAGAAAAAAAATGGCAAAAAAATGGAGGGTTTCTCACTGATAATCACATTGAGACAACTCTGAGGATGTAGAAAGGCCCTCTTACTGTGCTGCAGCTACAAGTTACCAAGTCAGATTTTTCTGAAAAATAGCTGGTCTTTTTATCCGCACACATCATTCATGTTACAAGTCAAATTAACTGGCTTCGGTTCTATTATCTAACAACTTTAATTCCCTGTATTTTGTCTATCTGTTTGTGTAATTACCAATGTAAATGAAAGGCATTATAAAGGGGAAAACATGGACAAGTTGACAGAACAGAACACACCATTTTGATCACTTTTCATCATCATCATAATCGTCCTGTCATCTGATCAAAATCATAAGAAGTAGAATATGCACAGGCCAGGGTATCCCATATGCAGTGTGAATGCTTTTCCTTGCCACAGAAAAGAACAATAATAAGAAAATATGCCAAAAAACTCGACATTTTTTTAAACTGTTTTTTGAGTTGTATAACATTTAGTTTTTTTTAGGTTAGGAGATACAGTACAGGAGGACATCAAAACTGCATGAGGTGTCTTCACACTGGCAGTGAAAGAAAACATGCTGAATTCCCTTATGGTTTGATAGATACCTTTCCTCCCTTTAAAACTGAGCACCCAACAAAAACATACTGAAGAAAAACATCCAATCTTAATGTGAATCAGTTTCTATTATCACTAATGCAGTGCTGGTTGGGGCAGGTACGACGTGCAGTTTTGTACAGAAATGCTCAGCCAATAAACCTGACAGGACATAGCTGTCTCTTCTAACAATGGTAGAGGCCGTTTGTAATATATACTGCCACAATTTAAGTAAGACCATTGAAATGAAATGAAAAGATCTGTCATTAAAAGTTTAGAGTAATTAATTATTCCACTATTTCATGTTTTTCTTAATCATTTAATGTAAAGAAATATGTCCAAAGGCTGTCATGGGGTCAATGGATACCAGATGCATCCTTTATGTGTGTTCCAAATAAGTCCACAAGATTTATTGATTAATAAATATATATTTAAACGAAACAACACAAACTTGATCAATTCAAATCTAAAATCTCTTTCCTCTCAGTAGCTATTTTTATTTTGTCTTAACTCCGATCATATGGCCTGTAAATGGTATTTAGTAGGAGTGGCCAGTCTTTTCTGCTCTGTTGTCAATAAAGAAAAAGCTTAAATTACAACATGAAGCCATAAAACATTTAAATCAGACAGACAGAGCTTCACTTAAATATTGCTTTTCTAACTTTTTCTAACAAACTTTTACAACGAGATGTATTTATAATATCGATGCAAACATTTGTTTAAAATTATTTAATATAATCATGGATGGATGAGTGATTGCAGTGATTAGTCTCAGGATAAATGGGGTGTGTTCAAGACAGCATTCACAGCTGATTGGGGTTGCTGAGATTTAGCTGCAGTGAATCAGCAACACTGGTCTCGGACTGCATTCCAGATATTACATTGTTTAGGATGATATTATATTCATAGGCTAACATTTAACGTCATACATGCGATTCTGCTCATCCCGGACAAGCAATTTCATGGGACTTTTGTTCACGATTGTTCCAACTTAACGTTAATGTAAAGCCACAATATGAGGTCATCTTAAGTTTACAAACACACCCACCAAGTGTGACATCGATCCAATGAATGGTTGTTGAGAAACTCGACTAACAAACACAAACGCACACACACACACATGCACACAAACACGCACGGATTCCTGGATTTATAGATAGCTGTGATCACTAACCCATAGTGATTATGTCAGCACTTCCTGTAATTGCTTCACAAAAACGCTGGTTTGCTATTTTAATTGATTAACAATACATTTTTACTACAACTGTGAACCTCTGAATGCTCTCGGTCCCTAGTTTGTTGTTGTCAAATATCATGAGGCTGCGATTACCTCAGGGGTCACATCAGGTCATTTTATACAGGTCAAGTGACAAAAAATGCTCTCACTGTGATGAAAAGGCCACTTTGGTAACTAACATCATCTCACTTCTATAGCAGCAGCTTTGTGGAAATCTATCATGCACTACTGATGCTTTCCACCAGGTAAATATGTTGCAGGTTGCTAATGTTTGGCAACAAATAAACCATCCACTGTAATTTGCTGCTTTGTTTTGAAAAGCTTTAGCAGAACTTTCCTTCGTTCCGAGCTGGAAGCATCAAATCCTAGGAGGTCTTTCTGAGTAAACACACTGTAATCCCCCCACAAACCCCTGCATGAGCCTGCTGTTTTGATGTAAACGAGTGATGATTCATGAGATAATGCCTGATAGAGTGTGGACTGTGGTGCTTTTCCCATGGTTCCATGCAGTGGAGAGCTTTGTTAGAGACTGGAGGGGGTACAGCAGCAGTGGTTCTAACGCAGAGCCCCGGGCTGACTGGTAAGCACAGAATCCCTGTGCCTAAATCATCCAGGGGCAACTGAGGGAGACAGCTCAGCCCGGGTCCTGAGTGTCTCTGAGCTTACCTGACCTCAGTCACAACTGTTAGTGTCTGACTTTCTATAATTAGAGGGCTTACTAAGGCTGCCAGCACACGGCCACTGGTCTATTCCAAGTAGCAAAACACTCAGGGCTGTTTGGGTCAAAGACTCCAAAAATGACCAGGGAGGTAGCGAGATGCATCCAAGTTGTATAACAGGCGTCAACATGAGGCACATGAGTGCTGTGATGTGCCGAGATGGTAGTAATAATGGTGCACAGGACAGGCAAGCCTCTGGACACAGAGTGAAACAGAAATATCTGACTTGTTAGCAAAACAGCCAAGTTATCAGGTCTGCTCAAGGGCCATAGCAGTGGTTTTGCATGTTTATGCCATCAGACTCTTTTTTTTTTAGTGCCACTGTTTCACAAAAAAAAAAAAAAATACATCCACAGTTATACCTCACAGTAGTTTCACTACATCACTGATTTCACTATTAAAATCTTTTTGTTTTTTTTCCTAAGGGATACATTTTTATGACTATTGAATTATGGTGGATGTTGGAGTAACAGATCACAGGTCATTTTATACAGTGAGGTCAAGTTAAAAAAAAATGCTCTCAATAAAATGAATAGTACTATGGGGACTAACATCATCACACACAAATGCAATTGGGCTCATTGAATCTATAAGAGTTTCAGCCTTCCAGTCATACTCAATGTATGCAATTGCAAACCTACTTAGGTATCCCAGTATGCATAAATATTAAAATGCAATAAGCAAAAATAACACATTTGTCATGCTTGAGAACAACTGCATAAAGCTGGTATGCATTTATGTTTTTTTCACTTGCCTTAGAACAAGTGAAAAAAAAATTGACTTTGATTTGTTTACATACAAACCAACTTGTCTGAAACAGTTTGCTGATATTGTTGATACAGAGATCTGCCTTATGCTCACAACAGACTACATGACATCAGCCCAGTCATGACCCGACTCAGCAGATGTGAGGCATCACTAACGCAAACGTGTCTGTGGTGCCATAACTGGCTTTTCCGTGTAGTGCGTAAACCAAACAATATATAAATATATAAATCTGGAATGGGCCACACGGTGGTGTAGTGGTTAGCACTCTTTCCTCAACAGCAAGAGGTTTGCGGGTTCGATCCCGGCCTGCGGTCCTTCTGTGTGGAGTTTGCATGTTCTCCCTGTGTGTGTTCTCTCCGGGTACTCCGGCTTCCTCCCACAGTCCAAAAACATGCAGCTTAGGTTTGATTGGTGACTCTAAATTGCCCGTAGTTGTGAGTGAGCGTGTGATTGGTTGTCTGTCTATGTGTCCCGTGACCCGGGTTGACCCGGATAAGCGGTTACAGAAGATGAATGAATAAATCTGGAATCCCTCTGGACTTTTTTTTACTCTCTTTTTTACGGTCTTTCTCTTACTTTTTTAATTAAAGCCCCGTTTGGATGAAATTAAAATTATGGGGGTGGGAAATTAACGATTCACTGTCAAGTTTTACACTGACCTCATGAAATGCAGTAGGAGGAAAAGTTGCTCATCTGGTGGAAAATATTCAGCGAATTCAACAGGAATTTAATTACAGGAGCACCAATAAGTTCACAGAGAAATAGTAGTTAATTGAGGCAGTAATTAGTGCTGGGATGAGTGTGAAAAACAGATGCACACCATAGATGGGATTAAAAGCACCAGGACAGGTAATTGGTAAAAGCACTCCACCGCCCCCAGAGGAATAAATCCAGTCCAAATGGGGCTTAATGTAACATGTCTTCTGACATTTAACCTTAAGGACACACAGTAGTATTTTCTGTAATTGAAAATATGGCAAAGGGAAACAGGAATGATGTTATTTCATTCGAACCTGTGAACCTTTAACCACTGGAACTATCACTCTCAGGACAATTTCACCACATGAATCCCACCTGTTTCCCTCTGCACACATACAGTATGTGTGTGTGTTATAAGCAGGTTGTCATTGGTCAAGGTCCAACATGGTGTCTACCATGTATCTTGACAAAGTTGCTAATCTGACACAGTGATCATCGCAAAAGACGAGCACATTGTGTAGTCTGATCCTGGCATTATTCTGTCTTGTTGTGACACATTGATCCAGAAACCACACTGTGATCAAATGGAATGAGTACAGCCACACTAGCAGGATGTTTCTTTTCCATTATAAAATCTTAAAATGTTAGAGATGTCATGTCGCTGGATTGTTTGTTTTTAATTTCTACAAATTTGCATTTAATTAACTGCACCAACTCTTGTGTGGCCTTTAGACATTTGAAGGTAAGACCCTTTACTCAGCAAATTAGCTCATATTCATGCAGCCATTAAGTTTCAAATTGAAATGTCACTCAAAGAGTCCGATCAACACGCCGCTACACAGAAGGCCACACCGTATTATGGCAGTATTTTTGGAGCAAACAAGCCACAGTGGAAAGTAGTTCTGACCACCATTTTTAGTGTGTACTCTGGACACTGACAGACATCATGGTGCATTCAAGTGCAGCTTATCAGTACAGACAAGGCAATACATTATGTTGAAGGCCTTTACTGGATTATATTACATTATATTTACCCACTGTACATGGGCTACATAGACATTTACATGATAAATTGATGCAGAAAAGGCAAAAATTGGTCAGCACCCAACCAACAACCAGCTGACTATATTGGATGCTATTTCTCTACAGAACAGCCAGACTCTAGTACCATTTCCATGATTCTTTGTATTAAAGAGGAATCTCAGCAGCATTGAAAACATTGCTGTTATTCCCTAGTGCACATAAGGATAGTAAATACATTGAATGTGTTTTTTTTTTCATTGTTTTTAGTGCATTACATCATTGTTTCTAATGCTCCCCTACTTCACATTCATACATTTATAGTAGGGAGCTGCCCAGTACAGCTACAGCCTTCTGAGCAGCTACAATGGAGCAGTGTGGGGTTAAGTTCTTTGCTTAAGTGCACCTGGCTGGCAGCTGTTTAGATGGAGTGAGTGTGCACTCATCCACTTTCTACTACACTACTTCCTCCTCCACACATTATTTATATCACAGAAGATCCGTTTTTATATACGAGTAGTTTCCAGTTGCATGTGGTTTTACAGTCTAGTTTGGGATGTCTGGGTGTATTTGTCCCTTGTACTCCACATTACCCGCCCTGGCCCTGGGGAGGGGGACGTCTGAGCCCACACAGGCGCTGATTAGCTCACTGATGTGTTGGTAATACAGTATGGATTTTTCTTCAGCACTGATTATGTCAAGCGTGCGCGTATAGCTGCTCTCTCATACAAACACGTCCCACAATGTGCTTGTTTCAATATAGTTTTGTTACGTTCTCAGTCATTTTTCTCAGGCAAGCTGATCAGCTGAAACATGGCTGGGCAGCTGTAAATCTGCAGCATGCACAGGTTTACACTAATGCACTACCGGCTCCACTCAGGTGGATATATCCTTCATTAGTCAGTGTCGTCTCATTTGTATACCTGCATACTGTTGCCTGTTGTTTTTATCAGACTTGGTTTTCTGGGTGTTTTGCTCTGTTTGATTTGTTTTAGCCATTTACTCATATCATCATATATACCTTACAAACCTCCAGGCCACTTCCAAAACGTTGTGTCTTTAAAAGCATTGCTCCTATTCTCCAGCTCATTAGTCCCCCCTCATTTTACTATGACAGGCAAATCAATGTGCAGCAACCTGAGCATTGTGAAGTACATGCAGCACAGTACAACACCACACAGTAAACCAGAGCTGCAACAATTAGAAATGAATTGCTCCTCATATATTGAAATTAAATTGAAAGATTACAGATTTTCATTGTTTTGTCACATTTTATAGACACATTTTTTTTTTGTGACTGATCAGAATTCAAAATATTACTTTATTTATATTATATATAAAATAGTTATTATAATTTTTTTTGGCGATGAACTCTGCTGTGTCTTGTGTTGTCGCCCCAAAAACGTGAACTTTGTAGTAAACAAACACAACATGCATTGTGTGCTCTGGTGGATGTTTGAGGGGCAGGGGAGAAAATAATAAAAAGGGCACCCTGGAGGGCACTTTATCATGTTTTCCACCACAGCGGCACCCAAGAGGGCACTTTCACATTTTTTTTTCAAACATTAGGGGGCGATTGGCCACCCTGCCCTCGATCTGAGTCCACCAGTGATTGTGTGCATCCTAAGCCCCCTCCAGCATCTACTGATCTCTTTTATGTCGACAGCCACACGGACTGTTAAATACTTGGGGTTCAGTAAGTCCATTTGCAAACAAACATAATATTGTGATAACAATGTTGTCATATTACATTGTGTTTGCGTCTTCTAAGATAATACCAACATCGCCTTTATACTCTCTTTCTCTCTCTCTCACTCATCAAACAAATGAACCGGCACGCTCACCTCAAATGTATGTTAAGTCCATCAGGTGCTGACCCAAAAATCACAAATTGGAAATAAAATCGTTAGCACTCATATCACACTTTTTTATATTGCATGGCAGCAGAGGAAACGGAGCTTCAGCCCGTGGCTTTCCTCAGAGTTTCCTCATAAACACATCCGTTTCCTTTGCTGCTGTGCAGCATTAGAAAAGTGTTTTATTTATCTGTGCTGACAACTTAATTTCTCTTCATGTTTCTGCAGAGCATGCATGTGCATTATATAATGCTAAAATGGGTCAGCAGTTATACTTTGGCAGCCATTAATAAACCTCAGTGGCCCACCCAAGTATGTTAGAAACATTGAGTACAAGTTGGATTTAGTACCAGTATGCCATCAGCACAGGTTTCCAGGATATTTTTTAAAGTTTTCTGAATGTGTCATAGTAGCAAATGCTGGTTCAGCCAGTTTGCATAAAATCAAACTGGTTTAGGCTCATACACCGAATTGGACTTGTAAAACTGTAAAGTCACTATGCTTCATATTAGTGCCAAATGTAGTAGCACTTCATCGAATAGGCTAATTGTTGATATATTTCAGTTTGGACCAAAGTGGTAAACTGACTGATATTGTCATCACTAGAGCCACGCTGCTAAAATGTTTGAATACGAGCAGCTAGCATATGTTTTTTGTATGATATCCATGTTTTCTGTCTGTATATTTGCCATATTTATTACAATAAGATACAGTACAACTTTATTGTCAGCTTAAATACATTTTGCAGTTCAGTTTAAGGAATTTCTGCACAGGTTAAACTATCAGTAACACATTAAACACTTTCTATAGATGTCAAAAATATCAAACTGTTCCGAGAAATATACAGCTAGCCCAGCAGCACACCATGCAACCTACTGGGTCTTTCTTTGTCCTCACATTCACCCAAAACTTCTCTCACAAAACAAGCTACTTTTAGCATGTACACAGTACTCGAAGGCATCTCAGTAGTTCCTCGCTTGTTTTGCAGTTTTAAAAGATGCATGCAGTAGTACAGGTTAACATTTGGTACAGTACAGTGGGAGGAGGCAACAGGGGACCTGCTGGCAGAAACTACAGTTGGATATAAACTCCCACATGAAGGGCATCAGCTTTCCAAATGCACGCTCTCATTAAATTTTTAAATGAGCCAGTTATGGAACAAACTAATCATAACTTGTTTTCCGCAACATCATTTTCTCCCAGAATAGAGACCACTGGTGACATATTGTCTGCTGTAAACATAGCTGTCTCTTGTCACTAGGTTGTCTAACGTCTGGTCTTATGGGCAGCACTTCCATTAGGTCGCTTCCTTCAGTTAAATGACTTGAAGAAGTGTCCTCAGATAACATACAAGGACAGTTTAAACTACTTTGTGTTGTCTCTCTGGGTAAATGGCTCACCGACTCTTACAAAAGAGGCTTATCGATACCTCCACAGTGGAAAATATGGCAGTGTATTAAGACACAATATCAAGGACCTCGTATGTATGAAGGCTGATGTCTGAATTGGTAGCCTCAGATAACGTACATGAGCATATTTAGCTAATAACTGACTCTCTTGCTATCAATAAACAGCTGCAAAATGTATTTCAGCCACCTAAATAAAAGCTGTATCCATTTAAGTCTACATTTTATTTAAAATATATCTTTGCTGTCACATACCTTTCTAGTGGAGAACTTAAGCGACCAGATTCCACTGATAAAAACCATGTTTTTACTTTTGCAGAACACAGGACCTACGAGTTTAACTTTGCCTTGATCAGTTAGTTAGTTTGTTGGTTGGTTTTACTTTTTCCTAACTATTTTAAATCATCAAAGTCTCACATAATGCAAACTAAATGATCTTTGCAACCATTGAACAGCAACTCCAGTGCCATGAGGGGTAAAATTACTTTTAATTACTTCCTTTTTGACAAGGAGTCTGGATGGTTTGAACTGAGCATATACCAGGTTTCTTGTCATAAAGGGCTGTCACACCACAAGGAAAAATGGAGAAAATATAGTATACTTAATAGATATTGATTTTATTAGATGTTCCTTTTTTAGGTGTCTAAATATGTTTAGTTGCTGCTGCAATCCACAGCAGTTCATTGATAAGCTTCCGTGTCGATAATGTTACTCCTGCCTGCTTCTCCAGCAGGTAAAACACTGACTGTGGATAATAAATACCTCATACAACCACTCCAACTATCCTATACTATTTTAAAAACAAAGCAATATATGATAAATTCAGGACAAATTACTTTCGCCGTTAGCAGTTAGCTACCATGGTACACCAATGGGATGAACTAGCTTACCTGCTACATCTGCTAACTCACCAGAAGTTGCACCCATAATAATTTTTACATTATAGTCCCAAATATAAGGTGGATATAGAAATAATAGTCAGTAGCTGTTCTTGGTGGATGTAATGCAAATAAATAGAGAACTCAAAACATAGCCACAAATAAAATGAGCAAATGAGTAGAACTTCAAATGTACAAGTATGAAGGCACAATAGCCATAATGCTTCAACATCCTCTGTAAGCTGGTGAAGTGGAACATTTCTATCCAGTTTGGAGCTGGAAGTGTTTGCTCTGCAGAAACCCAAGTAGCTCTCTGCTGCAAAAAATAGATGTTACCTCAGTGCATAAAAAGGCACTTTAGGGTGACATAACAAATAATGTGTCTGGGCACCTGAAGTGCAATTGATTGCAGGTTAAAAAAAAAAAAAAAAACCTGATATGATTTTAGGAGGTGAATCACCCTTTGGTGCCTCAAATGCTGCCCGTGTGGTAACTATTGGCAGGGACCTCACAGGAAATGTATGTTGTTCATGTGCTCCACGAAGGAAAGGTATTTTATCCATACCATTATCACCTAACACATGGCAGAAGTTTTACATGAAGGCAGGATATGATTTGTCCTTGTTCATCAGTTAAATGTATAATTACTGTTGTAAAAACTTTCAGGAGTCAGTCAAACCAACCTGAAGCTTTTCCAATGAACAGTGTTTGTTAAATGCTATGTATCCTTCATGCTTTTCAAGCTGGATAATTTTTTACCCCCCAAAGAAGCGGGACAGCTCACGTTGCAGTAACTCTGCCAAGAAACCAGACAGGCAAGACAAATAGATTCCTGCAGCCTCCCTTTCACCCCCGGAACAGGCAGGATGAGTTCGTCTGTCATGCCCTTGTGAAGAGAAGCCGGTGGCTGTCCTTCTGCCTGACAGAGTAACACACCGGGCACCTGTCCACAGTCCTGTATGCCTCACTAGATGCTATCTTGTAACCATAAACTCTTCCTCATCTGTGGCTTCCCCTGACGATGCAACAGCAATAGAACGGGAGGTTTCCTCTCCTCTTTCTGTGTCGCTTCTCTTCACATCTGAAGCTTCTCATCGTGAAGCAGAATCATTTTCAGATAAACTAATCTTTCCTTACAAATCCTGTCTTCCCCCTGTCGTGGCTGTGCTATCAGATCCTGGGGGATCGATGGGCAGCTGGTAAGAAGACTCTTGCTACACCCTCAGTAAGCCGAGCACTAATTAGCAATTCAGTCCAGTGTCAGGGAGCGGCAGTGTGCACTTCATTTAACAGTCTACTCCTGTTTTTAATGGGACCCCTCACCTGGCAGAGATGGAAGCCAGATCTCTGAAACAGGAGTGTGCTTTGGAAAGAGCAGGAAAGACAGTGTCATGTTAAAGTGGAGTAAATCATTCAAAATAAGCTTTTTTACACAGCTAGAAGCACATTTGAGCAGGGAGTTAACTACATTGTGAAAGCAAGGCACCAAACGTGTAAGTCTTCATTACAATATTGTTAGTACATGACCGTGGTTACCCAGGGTGCAACCACAGTTAGGTCTCAGTTACTTTAGCCTGTACTCTGTTCCTTGACTATGCAGATTTTTGTGTTGCTGTTTTGGGGTAATGGTTGGAGTATTTTACATGGTGTGACTGCAGTTTAGGCATGAAGACAATGCATCCCAGTTGGGTTACTCTGGGTAATAATTTATAGTTTATCAGCCCGATATTCATCATGCATTTCTAATGTAGATGCTATTTTTGCTTAGTTTAATGTCAGCTTTAAGCTAAAACAATTCTACTACTTAATAAATTGGTCTGTGTAGACTTCTAAACAGTGAGCTAGTGATGTCCAAATGGACCTTCATGAACCATCTCCATTTTAAACCCACTAAATTCTGTTCTCTGTCAAACAAAGGGTTGAAAGCACACTGAATTTTCATTCATTGAGTCTTTTTCTTCAGCGCTATCAAGCGGGGTCAATAAATACTGCTGATAGTTCATGAAGCTTCATTTGGACATCACTACAATGACATGGAACTAGTATAAAGCTCTTTAAGCCGAGAGGGGGGCATGGTCAATGATTATCAAAACGCACTGTAAATGATGCCTTCTAATTAATTCAATACACAACAGAGCTGGACATGCTGGTTGGTCGACGGTTGAATAACATATGAGGAGGCAGCCAAACAAGACTTAATTGCAAACTTTTTTTCTTTTCTTTTCTCTCCCTCAGAGTCGGAAACATGCCAACAAAGTGCGGTTGTATTACATGCTACATCCTGTGGATGGAGGCTGCCCTGCCAAGAAGCTCAGAACAGACAATGTGAGTCCTGTGTGAATTATACATCTTCCTGTCCATAGTGTTTCCCTGTGGTCTCAGTAATCGCCGAGAAACATGCAAACATCAATCCACAGCCTGACACTCTCGTATGGAAATATTTATTGTTAATGGATTTTCCTGCTTTTCCCAGTACATGCGTGACCCACCAACCCCCACTCTGTGTTAGCATAGCTACAGATAAACAGCAGTGGCGCATTTTTGAACAGTGGAACGGTGATGTTACTGTGGTTGGATGCTGTGGCATGCCAACTGTTCATTAAATACAAAAACACATTGTGAGGTATCTAGCCCTCCCAGCCCTCCCTGTCATGTAAATTGGAAGTACATGACGTGTTTGACAGAGGCAATTATGTAGCCTGTCACTCCTGTTTGACAAATGTTTGGCTGCTGATGTGTGTTGTTTGGTAAGTCTAGCTTTTATAACTTGAAGCACCTTCTGTTCCACTATGCCTCCATTGGGGGAATACATGGTTTTTTACATCTACTTAGCAGTCAAAGAGGCACCTTCATTCTGTGTTCCTCTCTAGACAGCATTACTTCCTGTTAAAGGGTTAACATTCTTTCTCAGATATCGGGTGTGATTAATAGTAATGATAATAATAATAATAAACTTTACTTGTATAGCATCTTTCATACAAGAAATGCAGCAAAAAGGGATTAGTCACACATGATTTATTTTATGGTAATCATATTGCATCATTCTCCAACCCAGGTGAAGAGGAGCTTGGAAACCAGTGATAATACGGCAATGAATTTATTGTTTATTAGACCACAAATTTGGAAAGAATCAGCAAAACACATCAGCCATCCCTCTCCCAGTCCCTGTCTTTACTTTCTTAGAAATGCAGTTTCAACTATATGTCGACTATAAATATTTGGGTCACTATGGTTAAATCTATGGAACCCTTTTCGTTGCAATATCTCGAGTCCTGATGACACAAATGTTTTATTCACATGTCCGTCCTGCAGTGCACTGTGGCCGACAGGGAAGAGTGTGTTGTTTCAATGCTAGTGGTGAGAATATTTGCAATCCACTGCTTTGATTGCATATACAAATGCCATTTGAAAATAAACAACACTAAACCAAGGTGGAGGAAACTAACAAACAGCAACAGCAACCTTATTTTTGCAACTTTGAGTACGAAAATTAAAAAAAAAATTAATTCATTGTCAAAAAATATTTGGCAGACAGGAAACGGAAATGACTCAGTAAAATCTGAAATATCATTTAATAAATGCCCAAATTCACCAGAGGCAGGCTTTAATGTTGGTGTGGTGGAGGAGGTGAGAAGAGGCAGCTATCAGTCATCGCTTCCTCTCACTGCTTCAGCTCATCAACCACTCCTGCCATTCTGCTTCTGTTTCACTGTACATTTCCCCTCTGAGCGTCGCTCTATTCTCTGCCTCTGTCTTTTTTTGTTCTCATCTCCTCATCTGCCCTCTGTTCCCCCGTCACATGCCTCTGTTCATCTGTTATTACACCATTCCCTTTCCAATTGCCTCTTCATTTCCTTTTCCTTCCTTTCCACTGCGTTCATTTCTCTCTGATTTCCTATCGTTCTCTTTTTCTTCCATTGCTTTCCTGGCCTATTCCGTTCTTCCTCTATTCTCTCTTTTGCTTCCCAATACTTCCGCAACCCTTTTAATTTCTTCTCTCTACTTTCCTCTTGTTCCACTTTTTCCTCTCCTTTCCACAACGTTTTTCTCTGTTCAACTTTTCTATCATTTTTCATTCCTTTCCTCTACTTATTGTTTCTTTCCTTCACATCATTTCCTTTCCTTTCCTTACTATCTTAATCCTTTCCTTTCCCTTACTTTCATATCTTAATCCTTCCCTTACCTCTACATTTTCTTTAATTTCCTCTAATTCCAATCTTCACCTTTCCACTACTTTCCTTCCCTTCCCCATGCTTCCTTATCCTATCCTTTCTCCCTCTACTTTCCTTCCCCCCTTGTCTTCACTCTCCTCCTCATCCCTTCCCATTATTCTCCTCTTCTTTTGTTTGATCCCTTCCAATCTTCTTGGCTCCTTCTATCTGATCCAACCTCATCTTCTTTCTCAGTCTTTTCTGCTTTTCCTTCCTAATCTCATCCCCCTTTTCTCCCTTATCTTAACCTCCCTTCTCCTTTTCCTCTCTGTCTTTTCCCCTTGTCCCTGTCTACAGCCTGCATTACCTCCTTTTATTTTCATTTATCCTTTTTCCAACCTTTCCTCTCCTCTCTTTCCATTATTTCTTATTTTCTCCTCTCTGTTCTCCTGTAGCTCTCTCCCTTTTCATTCCTCACATTTCTACAGAAGGTCTTTTGGTAACTGTTTCTTTGATGAGATTTTTCTGCAATCTGTGAGACACAGGAGTCCTCGTACTCTGCTTCCTGTCGGTGTTTTGCTGACGCTTTGCATGTGCTTCCCATTAGCTTCCCGTCAAGTAACACAGGTACAACATACTGTTTGATACACCGTGTCATCTGAACTCTATTCTTTCACCATAGAGATTTAGTTTTCTTTCTAGAATATTGAATAGGTATTTTTCTGGTTGAAGAAGAATCCTTGATATTTGACACATTTTTCTTTTTTCTTGTTTTGCCCGGATACATGTTAGAAACTAACCTGATCGCACAAAATTATGCAAAATGACATGTTTATTTAAATACTGAAGTACGTGCTTGCGGCACGTAAACAATGCCAGAATGAAGTCACGTCAAACACGTCATTTGACATGCGCGTACGTTTCACGGTTGTAAAAAAGGTTGCAGTTTCTGTGAGTTTATGCTATAAAACCACTGACCAAGGTTTAGGGGAAGCAACGTAATTTATGTAAACAACGTAAGTTAAGTAAACAACGTAAGTTACGCAAAAAAGCCACGTAAGTCCCATTCTTCAACCCGTCCACCACCCTTTTGTCATGCCCCGAGTGCGGCCATTGCCATGTTACATTGTTTAACCAGCACTAAAGGATCCACCTTGACTCTATTCTCATTGGCATTGTTTCTGTGCTGCCTGCACATATTTTATACACATTACATGCCACCAGCATGTTAATAAAAATGTAATCTTTTGACATCAGGCCGTAGAAACATGACGATATTCCTTATTGCCATGTTCCCTGGTTAATACAATGTAACAATGTAATCAAACGTGACAACCATTTACCTGCAGACTTCAGCACAACAACAGAGTGGTGACAAACTCAACACTCTGCTGCTTTTAGTTGCTCTTCTCAAACAGAAATAGTTGTTTTAATCATTCAATATTTCCGATTCGTATTTAGTTTTTTTTATTACACATTTTTTTCGATTGCTTACACACTAAAATTTTGTAAAAACCGATACTCAAGAAGCAAAACTCAGCCCAGATCTGCACATTATCAGCACTAACCACACTTCACCACGCTAGACACAGCAAGCTAACATGCATGAATACCACTCCTATGATTGAACTGATCAAACACTGCTGTCAGGTGAACATACAGGTACTGAACTGTAACTTCACCAATCAGGCCTAAGCACTATGAAAAGGAGCAGGTCAGTGTACTGTTTTGTTGAGGTAGTGTTGCAGTAAGAAGAAAAATGAGAGGGAGAGGGAGACCTGGAGAGGAAGTGGAGAAGAAGACAAGGAATGAATTTATCACATGAGATATGAGCAACATTGGTTCACTCTGTTGTAAACTATGGGTTGACACTCGGAGAGGCTGGGCAGAGTTCAGCAGATATACTGTTGCAACAGTAACTCAGTAATTTCAACGAGAACACGGCCGAAAAACATTTTTTCTCCACAGTAAAAGCAATACAATGTTTCCTACTACATGCACCACATAAGTACTTTTAGGTTCCCATTCACTGTATTCCATGTTTGCAACAATGCTGCTCACACTGTCCTGTGACATTTTACAAGGGTCAAGAATGTCAAGGGGGACGGGACCGCATATTCTCAGAGGAACAGTTTTAACCAATAACGTGATACACCTCAGAGAAATTCAAACAAACATCCTCCATGACCCCACACACTTTTCAATATACAGTAGTCTGGTGTGGAATTGCATTGATATATTGACTGATATTGGTGTGGGGGTGAACAGATATTTCATCAGTATACAGTACAGGACTTGTGTGTTGGGATTGATCAATATATTCATGTATATTACGCTATTGATATGTAGAAAATAAAACCCAGAATATATAATAAGGAAAGTAGATAGTGGAGCAGTGTGCATGGTTCAAACAGAGTCAGGTTGTACCATGGGTGTACTATATGATGACAAAATTGTGCTTTTTTATAAATTACTGTATAGTTTTGAATGAAGTGCTTTATTGTGCACAATATCGGAGGTGTTCTTCTATCCGTGTTTGTTGTTGTGTGAATTGTTTGAACCAAATGAAGCTCGTTTTCAAATTGCAATTGCAAAACAATTGCAAGCATTCGTAAAATGTATAATCTGTAGAGTGTTTCATTACAAAACATCACATTTTTAGATTATTATCATTGATGTGTAGATGTGAAGAGCAGTATGTTAATGTTGATCTGAGGTGAACACATTGAAATGTTGTGAAGTAAAAGTATAAAGTGGTTTAGAATGGGAACACTGAAAGGAAGTACAAGCCATGTTAAAATGGTACCTAAGTATGTATGTGTACTTTGAAATGTTCCATCAGTGCAGCAGTCAAACCATCATGGGACATTAAACTCCACAGTAAATGTTGATAGTAAAACATATTCAAGCGGAATCATTGAGAACTTGGCAAAGTGCCTGAGGTAGAAGCAGGCGTGTACGTTGTGTTTCCCTCTGTGGCCTATACGATAACTCTAACTCTCAGTATCAAAGCGGTTTGCATTGTGTGCATGGCTGTCAGGTAGAATGCGTGTCTGCTTTGTACTGTCTGTGTTTACATGGACTGCAGGGAAATATGTTTCTACATGGATACCGCTGTTTTTTTCCCTACCAGAATCATTGTCCACACTGCAGCATCAATGAGCACAGATTCAAGAAAAAAGGCTCTGGTCGAGGGTTTTATGCTAGTTCATGTGAGGTGACCTTGATGGCTTGTGTCATCAAAAGGCCTTGGTGTGGGGGAGGGTTTGAGCTCAGTAATTCTGTGCTGGTCTATGATGTAGAGGTCTGGGAGCTGCTTTAATCTTTCACAGCTAGAATCAGCTCTTCAAGACAGCAAAGGAATTATAATCATTTTTAAGGCTCTGTGCATCAAATTATGGCAGAGTAAAAATGGAGATAAGGCATGTTTTACAACCCCATAGTACAAAATGACTACAGTACATTTATGTAGTTTACAGATAGGATGATTATTTAATACATCACATCACTTCTTTTTTGAAGAAAAGCCCACGTCACTGACGTGTTTAGGGGTTGTAATAATCACAATCAGCTGTTATAATGTGTCTGCTCTCTGTACACGTTTATTTTCTTTTAAATATTATAAACATCTTATTGTCCACAAGCATGTATAAAATGTATAAAAGTTGAGTTAGTAATGATAGGTCTTTTGTGGACTCACTCTTATGGAAAATGCTAAATCACGTATTTCTTCTAAATTTTATGACATTTAAATGATAAGGATGGATATATTCTATCTTTTTCTGTTTGAAATTCCTGCTTTGTCTGTGGCATTCAAACCCCAATCCCATTGGTTCCTTGGGGTTGGCTCCAACTAAAGATGTTAATCTTTAAAAAGGGTGATTTTATTTTTCTCGTTAAGATGCATAATTTCCTGAAACAGCTTGGTGCTGTAGTTTTTAGTCCTCGCAAGACCAATATCAATTCTTGGCTGATATTAGTCTACATATTGGTATCTCTCTGTCTGAAAGGCAACAGATGGGGATGTAGATGACAATGTAAAACATTTTATTTACAATATAATAATGTTAAATATACTTAAATTAAATTATTTATTGAAGAAAGTATCCTTCTGAGTACATCTGCAAAGTCATATCAGCCTAAACTCACTATATCGGCGACTGTCTTGGTGATTGGTGGATTTTCCCTTCTAAAATCAAAATCAGTATCTGTCCCAGACATCATTTATCGGTCAGGATTTAGTCTTTAGCAAACATTACTCCAACAGGAGGAATGAGACTTTTTTCTGCTTCAGATGTTTTGCTCTAGTGAGTATATCCAGTGTGACAGATTGAGTCAAAATAAACTACAGTGTGTGTGTTCATGGTTAGGAAGGAACATGTCAGCTCACTGTGTAGCTCACTGATGTGTTTTTAATCGTTTTTGGGCAACGATAGCACAGAAGAATAACATAGATCAGGCTTTGTCTAATTAAGGTTACTCATGCATCATTCTATATAAATGCAGAAATGTTTTTCTCAAACTTCAGATAATGAATCATTCTCACTTGTACTGAATGTCACTTTTTTTTTTTTACTTCCAAAGCTTCTATTGAGATGTTCAAATGAAGCATCAAAGGTCTGTCATTATATTCTTTGACATCAATAACCTAAGAAATGTTACAATAACAATACTAAAACAAAACTCTGAACACACCTTTGAACACATATTGATTTCCATCTTTTTTAAAATCTTTTTATCATTATAGAACTGCTGGGTTTTGTGCTGCCTGAGTTTGCGTTAGCAGCAGCTAACTGAAGTGTGCATCTCCTGAGCTGCAGTCCACTCACCGGACGGTGAAGTCCCCTACTGTGGTGGATCACACAAGTCTGAAGCATTCACCACTGAAATCAAATTCTAAAAGTAATATTTACATTATATTACACTAGAAAAGCATTAGGACCTAATCACCCCCGTGAAGATATGAAGTCTGTTCTGCAAGCGCTGTCTATTAATTATTAGTAATAAGCAACAACAGATGATGATTTGTTTATTTAGTCATAGATTTGGCTTGTTGCATAGCAACACATCAACTTTTTCCTGCACACTAATGTTAGCTTACCACTAAATTAGGGAAACTGGTGACCTATACTTGGTTGTACATTTTATCTGAGCTTCCAGACTTTCTGTTGAAGAGTAACAATGAAAGGCGTCTGGCTCCTCCACCGCTACAGGGCCCTAAATCACAAACTAGAATCCTTCTCGATCTTTAAGAAGAGACTAAAGACCCAGCCGTCAACTGAACACCTTCACACATAATCGAAATGGATGATGGATAATCAATATAAAATGGGAGGGAAGCATTAAATGCGTTATTAGCACTGCCTGACTGCACCTACATCCTGTTGGGCTCAAATGCTAAACCATGTCTTAGATGCTTGTGTTGTGTGAACTTTCAGATGATGTAAATGAAATTGAAGAAATTTTATAAAATTGTTATATTTTAACATTGAGTGGACGTGTTTCCCCAAATTTGTCTTGACAGGTTAATTAAAGTTTCAAGGCAAACACAACTAAAATGATTGGGTCAATAACCATAAAGTCTGTGAGCCTGTTTAATAAATCAGCCCGTATTGATACTGCCTCAGGATATATTTTGTATTTGTCAGTCATATACAGTTACATGTCACAAGATAAAGTTTATCATTTTTAGAGCCAACAACGCCAGGGCCAATCCAATATTCTGGGTTTTGTATTCAAAGAGCTACACCTATCGAAACTACAATAAAGTTTACTTTTGGGTACAGTACTAAACAGTAAAAATGTCTTTATTAGGCATCCATCAGACCCAACTTCAGCCACAGCACTTTCCATGTGACACCCGTTGTTGACAGTGAATGTATTGCTTATAACGAGATGCCATCCAGTAGGACAGAATGTCCCATTTGCGTTTTCCACAAATCAGCTGCTGACTCGGGCTCACAAAAATCTACCTCTCTAACATGGGGACAGAAAAATCTGTGGGACTTGCAGCTCGATGCAGAATCTAGAGTGGGAGCCAAGGGAGAGGTTTGTAGCTGATAGAACAACTCCTCTGAGCCTCACTGCTATTCAAATTAAATCAACCTTGGGGTTAATATCTGTTCTGGGAGAGACAGACGGCTGTTGCTCTCCTGTTTTATTGGGAGAGAGGAGAATAGGGGGGTGGGGGGTTACTGTCCTTTGCTCTTTTCTATTGCAGCTGATAAGCATTTCTTTGAAAATCTACTGTCTGCAGCCTCTTAATCTGTCATGTGTCATATATTATAAATGTGGATCATGTAGATGAGTTCAGTTTTACACCCAATATACAGAGGCCACAGAGCAATCAAATGCACCGGTAAATGAAGTTATAACTGCAATATAGAGGACTTCAAATACACTTCTTTTCATGTAAAAGAAGAGGATAAATCATACTGTCTGCTGATTCTCTGACCTTTCATTTAGCACTACCACCAGGTTGATGTTCATGGTTTTGGGTGACATATCTCAAAATCTAATACAGGATTGATTGCCATGGAATTTGATCATGTCCCCCTCAGGATGAATTGTGATTAATTTAAGAGGGCATCTGACTTCTCATCTAGCGCCATCACCATCATCATCTGCACCAGGAAAAGACATCTATCCCCATCTATGTTTGTTGTAAACGAATGCGACCCAAGCGTTCTTTAGTGACGTGGCTCATTACGTTACTGTTGCTCATCTGTCCATCATCGTGTAAAGCCCGCCCTGACAATTTCATTGGCCTGGTAGTTCTGTACCGAGCATAGCAATGCCACAACGGAGATCGAACTTACCGCAGAAATATATTGTGGGCGGGGCTAAAGTTCGGCTGCACCCAGGCTAATCCCCATCAGCCTCAGCTGTACTTTGTGTGTATTGTTAATGAGTATATGTGAGTATATTTACGTTAAACTGAGGCTGTGAAAATTATAAACATTATACCTGCTTTACATACAAATGTTTCCATTTTCATTGTTAGCATGTTAGCATGGTGACATTGGCATTAAGCTCAGACATTGTGCTGTGCCTATGTGGCTCACAGAGCTGCTAGCATGGCTGTAGACTCTTATGGCAGAAGGTGCTGGCCATTAGGCCCTGTGTGCCCAGCTTTCTTTGATCGGGAACCTTTGTTGGGTCTCTTTGTCTTTTCTGTTTCTGTTGTCTGGAGAGAATGCCTTCTCCACAATGTCCACATATGGTAATTACATTATGATTAAGAAGACTCTGAGCCAGACACTAGCCTGCTATACAACAAAAGGGCCACAGGCTTGAACAGCAACCCACATTAGCTCTCATCAAGCAAACATCAGTTTGTAGACTAGATAGCTGCTCAGCAGCAGCACATTAAACAGCATGTAAACAAATGTGACTGCTGTCTGCTTAGGTGCGGTGTGGGCCTCACTCTTATGAGTAGAGCTCAGCAGTGAAATTCCAGAAGTTAAAATGACCATAATGTTGTAAACATCCGCGGTCTAACCAGAAGCCACAAGTCTGTATGAAAACAAGCCTCGCCTCGCTATAAGGAAAAACTTGTTAGTGCAATGTCAGTGAGAAATATTTCTTTCACCTTGATCCTAAAGTGTTACATCCACCTCTCTGAACAATTGTTCCTTTAGTCATAGAGCCACTCTGATTTTCCTCTCTGACATGCTGTATTTTTAAGGACAAGAATGTCCAAAGGCCTGAAAATCAAAATAAAGGTTAAATTCAACAAAAAGTGTTAAGGCTAGGAAGTTGTATCATTCACAATGGTTTATTGGAAGATTAGTTCCATTTTCCAGTCTTTTTTTTATGGTTATAGATAGATTTATTCTCTCTAAACATCCCTAATTCGGATTTTCCTTAATGTTACATTCAAAGTTTCGCTTCCAAATTGGATTCAACTTTCATGGAAAGTAGTTGAGTAGTTGAATAGTTGAGCTTTATGCCTATTTGCTTTGTCTGTTGTATGAGGTAACATTGGCACTCCTTTTCTTCTTTTGAATAATAAAATCTATTATTAATACATTTAAAAAACATGCTGACATGTTTGGCTACAGAATGTGTGGATGTGATTTCAGTCGGACTTTTAAGTTTCAAACCAGCCTACTGTACAAGGTGGTTTGGCTTTTGAAGCTGGATAACAAAATGTATGATCGAATCAGGAGCAGCCTCACACATTGTTTCATCTTTGTTTTTTCAAGTGTCACAGTAAATCTATGTTGGGTCTACAGCCTGACCTTAGGCTCTTGGTAAAAGGGCACATTGCCTTGATGGTAGAGGGCTCCACTTAAACTACACAGATGTGATGCGACCAGGCTGTGCTTATAAGGTGGCAATGTCTAAAAATACACTCAGCAGCACCGCCTCCAGAGACTGGGGGAGTGTGTACAGCCTGGCATGGCCCGGCGTCTGGACCTGGTTGAGCTGATGGCATCTGACAACTGTACACGCTGCTGGTCATGCTAGTTGCTGTGATAACCTGCTCTCATGCAGGGACAGAGTGTCAGTCAAGTAGTATGTTTCCTGTTTTTAGTGGTTTTAAGGATTAAGATGGTAAAATAGCTTGTTTTGGATTGTGGACTAATGCAGATTTTTGGACTAATCTAGTAAGGGTTGTTGTTCTTTTGTGTAATATTAGGAAGCTGCTGAACAAAATTATATTCATATTCCATAAACAAAGTTGTACTGTGGGAGACGAACATTGATTAAACAGGAACCTGCAGACTGCAGTTTTGCCAGTTTGCCTGCTGAGTGCCTGTGGCTTACAGAGTGGTTTCTAATTTCTTATTGCAGTTCATTCAGTCTTCTGTTTGAATGTTTAGACAGCAGCTGAATATCCATCTAATGTTTTTATGAAATTATGAAGTATCGGATTGGGTATGAGAATTGCACAATTCAGCTAAACGTGCTCAGTATGCAAAAAAGTTTGAACATTTGCTTCAGGCAGAAAGGCTTTTTGTCGATAGCAGTGCTGGAAATTATGAATGTTATATCATAATAAATTTCACACCTTCTGAAAGCTCATGCGACAAAATAAGAATTTCCATGACTATGAGAATTATTGTCAAGGATACTTGCAAAGATAACTAACTTATTATCATTTTCACATGTTGACAACTGAACTAGGCTAGTCATTTTAACCAAAGAAAGTTGTATATATGATAAGTTATAGGCACAAACACAGTTTTTTAAAGCACATGCCCCATGTGTGTGTGGTTACACAGTTATTTGTCATGTGGACATTTTTGTTCCTCGCAGTTTGACCATTATTGTATTGCAATGTATTGCATTTCTGTTCAGTATTCAAAGTCTAACTCAAAGTCTATTAAATGCTGATATCACATTTGATTATTTTAGAGGAGGTGAACATAGCCAGTGAAATTCTGAAAGTCACTTGAAACACATATTCACATGTTATTTGCTCTTTTCAAAGTGATGTGTTTTATATCACTAAGTTTCTTCCACTGTGATAAAACTCTAAAGGCAACTGTTGGGAACCAACAGAACAGGTACATATAGGAATAAAGTCAGGTTGACCTCACAGTTAAAACACTGATTTGAGCTCGTGTCCATTCCTCTTTCTTAATTCCTTGTCTTCAGTGGACTAATATGCTCTGAATAACATCACCTCACAGTATGATTTCCTTGTTGGCGCTCACTATGCAGTTGAATGTAACTGGAGAGCTCGATGTTTGATGAAATCCCCCTTGCAGAGATGCAATTTGAAGCAACGCTGTTAATCAAGAAAACAGCACTCCACTTTTACACTCTCAGGAACCATCACAGCTCTGTTTCTGAACACGGGGAACATGTTTGTATTCCTCTCTGTATGTTGTGTGAAAGCTTTGTCGAACACCAATTAAAGCTGCAGGCAGTTTGCTTAGATGGTACCTTCGATGCGTTGTGCTGCCTTTTCTCTGGGGTTCTGCCTCCCTCAATATGGAGATGGTAGTCATTACAACAGCACAGGAGAAGACTTCGCTCTTCCTCACAGCAGTATAAACAGGCCTCCAAAACACGGCACTGATTGGTTTAGCATGGCTCAGTGCAGGCTGGACTTTTTATAAAAGCCTATTAATGCATCCAACATGAAAGTAATTGTTTGTTGAAGGAATACATGATATGTTGGTTACTTTACTGTTAGGCGATAGGTGCATTACTAGCACATATTTTTTTTATACTATTCAAGTTTTTATTCTTCCTTGAATTGCTGTCAAGGTGCCCTTGAACAACCCTTTTCAATCCCAAACTGCTGCCCTTGAGCTGACAACAGTAGCAGAATGTTTTTATGCTCCGGGTCTGTTGGACCCTCATCAGAGGACAAAAAAGTCAAAAGCCATGCTAGCGGCACAGCTGTGAGGTAAATGCTAATGTCAACTTGCTAGAATGCTCGCAGTAATGCTACATGTTGATGTTTAGCAGGTAATGTTTGCTGTGCTCAGCTTCCTATCTTAGCATGCTCCAGTTTACTTCTGCAGTAAACAGCAAGTACATGACCATATAAGACACCATAGACCATGAATTTATACAACCATTGTCTGAAACGTAGAAATAATAGAATGTGATCATTTGCTAATCCTATGACATATATTTGATTGAAAACTAAAATCTTCATACTGACAAACCTTTTTTGTAGCTACACTCTGAATTTAACTTATTGTTTTTCTATTTACATATTACACAGTGTCCAAAATTATAAGAATTTGGGTTGTACCAAATTTAATGTCAATCAAAGGATGAAAACTTAGCACGTCAGTTTAAACGTCAGTCACCAAAGGATTTACCCTGTAGAGGCCGTGAATGTCATGGTAACCCATCTAGTAGTTGCAGTTTGGCGCAAACTGGTGGACTGACAACCAGAAGGACACTGCCATTCATGGAACCATGACCTGGTTACAAAGGATTCATTAGCTGATTTAACCTGGCTAAACATGGGTAAACCATGTTCAGCTACATATAAAGAACATCTCCAGGATACTTTAACCTTGTTAAATCTGATTAAATACAAAGTGTCTCTGCATTATATGTCGTGCTTAGTAATCAATACACCTATTTGTACTTTGTCAAGCAGAAGTAACATCCATTATGAATGTTGACGTGTGCAGACTTGTACAGTTGGTTGGCTGGTTTGGGTGTTTGCCTGTCAGTTTATTCAACTGCCAGTTCCCATTAACTCAGGCCTGCAGCGAGGCCACCGGATCCTTGTGGGGAGAGCGCTGGAGATAGCACAGGTGTCCTGCGCTGCCTTGAGTGAACAAGAAGTGACTGCAGTCTTATGCTTCATTGCCTCAACCTCTCCTTGAGCAATATCCAACAGATTGCACACTTGGTGTGCACACACTTATAGCAAGTACACTCATTTCTTATAGCATGTATGCACACTAAATCTGTAGCAGGGCCTCTGGTGGTTTAAGGTAAATGTGGGATTGCACGCAGACAGCTAGAACTCTGTTTTACTATCAAAGTTACAAGGGACTTTTAAAGTAAGTTAACGAGGTCAATTCACACATTTGATTGCAATTATTCACATAAATGGCACATTCACATGTTTTGTCTGTTCAAAATGTGCCTTAAATGGAAACACTCTTATCAACACAGTAGAGGACAAATATGCTTTCTTTATGCAAATGCATTTAGATTTGATATCAATTAACAACACAGTAGTTAGGGGGTTAGCTATTCTAGCAATATTCATTCATTGAATGGGACTGTCTGCATTAGCCATGTGCTTGGCTAGCAAATGGTATTTTAGACTAAATGCATTCCAGTGGATACTGGATTTCCTCTTTCCAACTTTGGGCTTAAGGTTCATAACGCAACTTGCATTGATGTGCATTATTATTATTTTAATTTTGACAGCTTTTAAGGTATACAATGTGAATTTTATTCATTAATTGTTGTGAGAAAATATATGGTGGTATTACTGTTAGAACTACAAATATGGTAACTTCTCTACTCTTTAAATGCAGTAATACCTACATTTTGAGGATTAAAATGTACAAATATTGGAGTACTGATTCAGTCGGGTCAAGGGAATGAATTTATACATGTATGTCGGTTACAGTAAAGATGACGAATGCAGCTAACAAGTGAAACCTAATCATAAAAAAATTCAAATAAATAGAATGTATAACATGACCAAAGCATATTAAATAAGTCTGGTCTGCAGATTGCTGCACCATGCATTTAGTATCCAGCTACGCAAATCAGTTCTGACACTTGCCCAGAATATATGTTCAGCATGTGCATATTTGCATAATTTCATTACCACTTGTTTACATCAGTCAAACAGAGATGGAGGTGCCACATGTGCAAAACATACTGCACTGTCAGCCCCATGTTTCTTTGTTTCTAAGCCTTTAAGTGTCATTCAAGCTTGTTCCAAATAATGTAAAAAACAAAGAAAGCTATGCCCAACTATTATGAACAAAAAGCGAAAGAAAAAAAACACACATTTCAAATGTCGGGCCGGATCATTAATGTCAATTGAGCATGAATACTGACTGGAACAGCAGGTTGTACTCTAGTTCTGGTGGTGAAGACATTCAGGGTGTAAAACAGAACAGTATGTGGTGCTGAAGAACTCTGATCATTTGCATTCTGTTCCAATTTTCACTCTCATAACAATTACTTTAAAATAATTGGGACCACTCACTGTGTGAACAATATTAGAACTGGTACTTGTCATTCACCATGTTTTCCCTTTGTGGAATATAGTAAAGATTAGCAAGGGAACATGTGGTAATTGTACTTTTTGGTACAGGAAGATCATAACCTACATATTACCCAGTGGTTAGTGTCTGGGTTTTATCAGGCATCCTGGCTGCTAAGAATATGAATCTCTGTATGCTGATCGAAACAGTTGTTATAGGAAAACAGGAATTTTGAGCTAATTTAACCGTGGTTCACTCCTTATGGTAATCTGTGGAGAAATCTGGTCTGGAACCATCAGTGCAGGTGTTAAGCCAAAATTAGAAAAAATTAGAGAAATTCGCCTTTAGTCTGAGGTTTTAATAATCTTGATGATCTGTTCCCAGCTCCCAGCTCTACCAGTTTATTGATGTCTCAGAAGAGCAGGCCTCCATTCATCATATCATATGAACAAAGATAAAATAAACACAAGTCCAACACAGCCAACAAGTTGTCTTTAGATAAGGTCTTTTATGGGATTACTGAGGATTTTTGGCGATTTTTGGCCTGGAAACAGTACATTAAATCTCATCTGTATTCTGTGACATATCAAAGAGAGCAGTTAGATAAGACTTTAAGGCTTCGCACTAACAGCTAAATGCACACAGGCTCTATAGTTCACATAGCTAAATAACTATAAAGACACCTAAGAGTAAAGATCTATCAAGTGTTTCCTGAGAACTGAAGTGTCAGTCTTCACTTTGAAAAGTGAACAGAGGAGAGGGTGAGGCCCCTCCTACTGTATTCTGCACCTCTCCTCATTTTAAATGTCCTCTGAGCTTCTTTGCAAAGGGGATCATTGTAAATTGCTGCTCTGAGAGGGAGGTGGGCCATTATTCCACGTAAAGGGCCTTGATTTAGCAAAAACCTCACCACGCAGAAAGCAGAGCCCAGCGGAGTGAAAGCACAGGCCCAGAGATACAGTGCAGATCCAAAGGTAATGAATTATTTGAAAAAGGAGCCTTGGAATAGGAGTTAAACAATGGCTGTAGAAAGAAAGCCATTACCGGCTATGAGTGATCTGACAATGTTATTCCTTCTTGATTAGACTGGAGCTGCATGCAATCTCCACACCACATGGGGCTGTATTTCTCATTTTGCCTGAGTAAAATTTCAATTATCAGAATAATCTTGACATACATCCACTGGCTTACACAGTGGACCTTTTCAACAGAGTTAAGGGGACGACGGGCTAAGGAGGCAGGTTTGGAAGTAAGGTTTTTGCAAATGTCAGCTCAAAGAATGGATCAGAAATAGACATTTTACAGCAGACTCTTCTAAAAGTTGCATTCCATGTGCCACCAGTTATTACTCATTAGTCAGACTAGACAGGTTGCTCAATTCTGCAGCCTGCTCACGGCAAAGTGTAACTATTTGAAAAGTGTTTGGAAGCCCCAATGGGGGATTTAGTCGGATAGAAAGTGCTGAATTTGAGAAAAAAACATCTTGTAGTGATGCTTTAAATAGTTGCTCATCATCCCAAGGCATTTTCAAACTGTTAATTTATTTAGGAAACTGTCTGGACCTCATCTTTAAGGTGAGGCGTAACTCCACCAATGGAAAAATTATTTGGGTGAATATGTCAGCTTCATATGGTTCATTAAAAGAGCTGACCGGGCAGACACTACAGCTGTACATTTTGCTGAGTTGGTGTAACTGATCAGAATATCCTCTGAGTCCCTCAGCTGGGTCATCCACAGTGTGAACCTGCTGTTCACAATTATGTTACACAGTGAAAAGCTCAGATAAGGATGAACAGGGAATTGTATAACCTTGTGAAAAGACAAAGAGAAGGCGGCAAATGCTGGGTGAAGACAAATGTGTCAATCAACGGGCTTTACACAAGAACATTTTGTTATTATTATTATTATCCTGAATCTCTCTTTTTCTCTGTGAGGAACAAACTCTATTATTGGTAAATTGCTTGTTTTTAACCTCTGGTAAATCAATTAATTTAGTATAATTATTTTTTTGTTTGTGTCAAGACCAACGTTAATACTCTGACACCTTAATTTCACCAAGAAGCAGAAGAGCAGTGCAGAACATTGAGGAAACAGAGAGCCTGAGAGTCCAATACTCTTTACCACTAACCACCATCCACTTTATTTGGCCCATCTTGGTGAGAGTATGTACCTCATCACAAATGAGGAGTAATTCCCTAATAGTTTTGAGATTGGAGACTGAGGTAAAAATATTTCTTGTGTAAACTATTCGAGCTTTTCCAGTGGTACTTTTGGTCGTGCTGAGTCAACAATACCACACTGATTTATGACTCCATTGCTAGTTTTGCGGTGCCAACTTGTGCCTGAGATGGACCCCGTCCGAAGTCGGGTCAAGTGGACCTGACACTCCTCCAGGCAGGTTGCGATGTTGCACAGGTGAACACCTTTCTCTTCCTTTAACAAGCATGTGTGCTGAAGCCCGCCTCATGTCCTGCAGCAGAAAAGTCTCTTTGTTTTCAGCTCTCAGTACATTTGCAGCTGAATCTCTGGTTTAAATATCTTTCCCTCATGCATCCCAGTTTGTACTTTCAGATATCTGCTTTATTTTTCTGTTTCATGTTTGTTTCCAGCTGTATAGGAGTCATGTTAAGTTACTGCTGATTAAAAGCCAACATTGCCCGACTTTACAGCCTCATAATAAAAGCTTTTTAATAACATAATAACAGGGGATTTTTAGCTTGAATAATTAATAGGAAATTAAATATGTTTATCACAGAATTATCAGAGCTTTGTTAGCGGCTATCCTTTTGTAAAAACAAATCTACTAACATTGGGGAGAGTAAGAGTACAAGCAGGAACAGCCACAGCGAGATGTTAGGTAAAGAGCTCTCACTGCACCTCTGCAGGAAGGTAAAAAACGAGTAGCATAATGCTAATTTGCATATCTATAAAAAGTGTAGCATTGCATTGTGGGATGGTACGCTGAATGTCATGTACACATGGATACATCAAGGAGAACTGGATACTGCATTCAAAGATGAATTCCCATGAGAGTTGCATTATGCACACACGCGCACCACCATCCTTCTCCTTCACTGTTGGAAAATGTTTATTGGGCCAGAGTGCGAGTCATGATGAGGTGACCGTTGTCTGTGCTGCCACTGTGCCAAAGTGGTTTCATTGCTCAACTAAGTAGTCTATTGTTCTTAGTGTCTTCAGCTGTGTTTGGCTGGACACAACATGTCTGTGCCATTGTGGGACGGCCTGTCATGATCTTTCTAACAGTGTCAGTAGTGAATAAGTGCCCGAAAAAAAAGCTTAAAAAAAGACAGTTTGTTCCTCAGCTGGAGTGTTGAATTATGAATGAACAATAACATTTTTTGCGAGGTCACGGTGACCTTAAACTTTGACCTCCCAAATCGAATCTGTTAATATTTTCCAAGTGTATGTTTGTGCTTTATTTGAAGATATTACCTCCAGACGCTCCTTAGATATCACATTCATGAAGTTACAGTGACCTTGACCTTTGACCCTTAATCATTGAGACCAAGTGGATGTTTGTGCCAAATTTAAATAAATTATATCCTGAGATATCACCTTTAGAATGGGACAGACAGGCAACCAGACTACATAATGCTTCACATCCGTAGAGACATAACAATGTCTTGCTAAAGAGGAGCATATTCAAAAGGGAGGGACAGTGACAAGCAATCATCCACAGGTCTGTGACAAAATTGGTGATTGAAACTGGTTTCTTAAATCCCTCTTATACAATAAGTCATTGAAGAAGTCATCTGTTTGTGTGAGGGGATCTTGCATGAATCCGTTCAGAGCAGAATGTGTAACACTTTTACTCTCTCTCTCACTGATGCCTTGTGACACGCTTTCTAGGTGAGTCCAGGCAGGGTGCATTCTCTGTCCCTATTGGTACTGCCTGCCGTTTAATTTGAAGGTTACTTCATTGTATGTGTGGCTGGCAGCAGCAGCAGTGACCACTGTGCCAGACCTGCTTAGTGCTCCCTGTATGCTCGGCTTGGCAGCAATAGACTGCATTGTCCACAGCTATGTTGGGAGCAAGTCCTTTTTATCCCTTTTTGCAGGAATACCCTTGCACTTGGCTGTCCTATTTCTTCTGTGTGTGCCTTAGGGGAGATGCACATGAGTAGTGAGTGTTCCCTGACCTCCAGATTTAGCCCAGGCATTATACGGTGCTAAGCCAGGCCAAGATCAGGCCAATCCAGTCCGTGCTAACTGCAGCCTGAAGCTATTACCTCAAGCAGAGCAGCTTGTTGACTCCGGCACTAGGAAGAAAATGTTGCATCATAGATGGAGTCTGTGCAACATCCGTGGCATTTCTGATGTGGTGACAACAGAAGACAACAACAGTCCAGTTCAGTGCAGTAAGACATCACACTGGTCGTCTATATTACACCACAAACACAGGCAGGCGAGGACACGCTGCTACACTTAAAGCGAGATGAAAATGTGCAGCGCAGCAGCGCTGACAGCAAAGAGAATTTACTGCTTGCAAATCAAAAAGATTATTTTATTATGCTTCACATGAATGGGAATGAGGCAGAACCCCCACCACCACCACCACCACCACCACCACCTCTCTCTCACGTCTCAAAATGCAACGTCTCTCTGTCTCCCTGCCTCCCTCAGTTACATATGCAGAGAAGTGCAGCACAGCACTATATTCTGCCAATGCAGAACTCCAATTATTTCTCACTGTTGGGTTATCATTACACAAAAATTGAAGCACACCACACATGACTGCTGAAATATGGCAGTGGTTGGATATGTTGTGTTTCAGATGACTCATGGGTTTTCTGGAACCAAAAGGGAAGAAAAAAGTTATTTAAAACTGTGTTGCTGAGCTTATCAGAAATCCCTCCACATTCCTAAACTTAGATAATCATTTCACATTAGAATGATTACTCTGCTGCACATCCTGTAGCCACCCTATATCTAAAATACACCACACTGATAAAGCCTCTTTCTGGCTGCCAGGTCTGCATATTGCACTGTGATTGTCAATCTAGCAACAGACACCTACCTACCGCTTCATTAATTACATTTCCCTGCAATTAGCTCCTCGTTTATCCAGTTTTAATTAACCATGAAATTATGGATCCTTCCTACTTGGAGGTGGCGTCTCATCTCCTGGTGTATTTTGGTCTCTTCCTGAATATATATTTGCTCATTATGACTATGAAATTCAGCAATCCAGTGGCTCTTCTGCTTCTACCCTGGAAGCTGAAGGAAGGGTGTGTATATACATGTGTGTGAAGGACAAGGCCAAGGGCGTGTGTATTTGTGAGTGTGTGTGTGCGTGTGTGTGTGTTCGAATGACTCAGAGTGCAGCAGTGTTCTTCTGTTATCACACTGTGGGAGGAAGAGCTGTGTCTTTGTCTTCTCATCCACACACACACACACACACACACAGAGAGAGAGGGAGAGTGGTGATTTGCACCAGATTACAGCTCACTGCAAATAGCATTTCAGAAAAAAGGTTCAATTTGAAACTGCAGCATGGGACCCCCCGCTGGTGAAACACATCCGTGCCCACACAGCCTTTGTTTACGCTGTGATTTTTCAAACTTAAGGATATTTTATTCCTCAAATGTAATTATACTGTGTGACATGTTGTAATTTGCATTTACAACCCTGATGGAATTTCTAATTTGCTTATCCTTTGTGGTATATATTCAATCAAAAACTGTACAAAGACAATATATTTAACCTTTTAAAACCCACCTGCCTGTCAGCAGGTAAGGGTAGGAGAAGGGTTAGAACAAAAAAATGTTTTTATATATTTTTTTTTAACTGTAGTTTTTGTTGTGCTTTAATCACATGCTACACAAACCAAACTGCAGAAACAATGAGATATCGCCTTTTAAATGTATTTTGACCTCACCCCCTCCTTTTGGTCTAATTCTAACCAAATGTTCAAACTCTGAGTTTTAAATGTCATAATCAAGGCTAATCAAGGCTTAGTGTCCCATAATAAGTATTTTAATCTCAGAAGACTAGGAGTAAAATCATTTGATCAGCTTTGAGCTCCAAAGGTGTCCTAAGATTGCCTTGAGTGGTTCTGATATTATTTTTAATCTCAACAATTAAAAATAATATAATTATTTCAATTAATTTCAATAATGAAAACAAGATAATTGATGAAACGATTGTTGTTGTGCATTCAGTTTCAGTGATGTCTTGTTTTACAGTGGTGTGGTTTCACCCACTGTTTCCAGCCATATTTAGAAACTTTATTTTTAGAAAGTAACTTGTGACAAAAAAAGGCGTAGTCCATTGTATCTGAACAGGCAAAATATTGTTTAGTTGAGTACTAGAACAGTAACAGTTGTGTGTGCAATTGTGACACCAAAGATTATTAAAATAAAAGAGCTCTGCAGACAAAGTATAAAGCACTTGTTACAAGGCACAGATGTTCTATCCTGTCCTGTTTTAAAGCTCACTAACTCTTTGTGTGGATGATACATTGGCCAATTTGACTTTGACACAAGCACAATAACACATTAAGCAATTGTATCATCCCCTCCTAAACTGTTTTAACATCCTCTGCCCTCAGCTTATTTCGA
>CAFUXE010000696.1:163459-173900 GCA_903364295.1 Serranus cabrilla
AAGTTCCTTAAACCAGGAAGTAAGTTAGCATTTTAGCACCCTGGGGTCTAACCTCTCAAACTCAATGAGGATTTTGAATGGGCTTTTGGTTAGATGCCTGAAATAAGGTCTGTGGTTAACACAAGCTTAAGAGATTTTCGCATTTTGTTGTACGACATAAAATATGTTATTTTGGAGTTTTTACCTGTCCTAACAAGTGGCTAAATGAGACCACAGTGGTTGTTGGGGATATTGGACATGCACAGGAAATCTCTCACTAGTGTTTTAAAATAACAGCATTAGGCCATTATTTTTCCAGTAACGGGTTGATCTAACTAATTACTGTTTCTGACATTATAACGCCGTTAACATTACTGAACAGTGATTTTACTATACATTGATTGAATAAACTGTGTAATCCATATAACATTATAATAAGAATAACATTATCTTTTTACTTTCGGCGGCTGCATTTACACTTCAATCATCATAAAAGTGGTGTTTGTGTTTGTGAAGATTATCCAGCTAAACAAAACGCGTAAGCATCAGAAACATGCATTGGCCACAGAGCTTATTTTCTGCCAAGATCCAAAATCCAATGCAGAAATCCCATGTGACCATTCTCCATAGATACTCACATGTTTGTACATTAAATATGAAGCTATGGCATGCAATTGATTCACTTAGCTCAGCATAAAGACTTGCCTTGCTAGAACCAGTGCCTTTCTTGCATTTATATCCTCCTCCAGAAAAAAAAGTAAATGTTCTCTGCTCTCACAGACTAATGCAGTTAGTACAAGTCTTTATCCTCGCTTATTGAAAGTAATTGAGTGGGTCTATAAGTAATTAATACGTGCTGAAAACACCTGTGTTTGTTCAAGCAGAGTAAAAAGCAAATGCTGTTTAAAAAGCTGTAAAATAAAGTCAGTTAAAAGTGGCAGCTGTTGTTCCGCGGCTCACATCCAGCATTTTTAATGAGTACAAGCAGTGTGAAGATGGCTTAAATCAGAAGTTTGCATTTGTAATTAGTTTATCTACTTCTCAAATCATTTTTGAAGAGATAGGTGCATGTATTAACACTGACTTAGACCACTATCAGTTAACAGATTAGGCCAATCAACCTTGATTACATTAGAATTTAATGTTACATTCATGAATTTAAAATAAGTACACCTGCTGTTGTCTTTGAAAGATATAACTGTGTTTAAACGTCACATAGGAGTCCTGATAAAAGATGATAAAAAGAAAAACCCTGGCATAGATAAATGGAATGGTAAATGGACTATATATATATATACCTCGGACCTGACTATAGACCTCAGGTTGATGTCAGGACTCTGCAGGCCAGTCCACGTCATCCACACCAAACTCTCTCATCCATGTCTTAATGGTCATTGCTTTGTGCACTGGTCCAACAGACATGTTGGAACAGGAAGGGACCACCCCCAAACTGTTCCCACAAAGTTGGGAGCATAGAATTGTCCAAAATCTTTTGGTTTGCTGAAACATTCAGAGTTCCTTTCACTGGAACTAAGGTCCTGAAAAATAACCCCACACCATAATCCCCCTCCTCAAAACTTTACACTTGGCACAATGCAATCAGAAAATTACCATTCTCCTAGCAAAACCCAGACTCGTCCATCAGAAATCTAGATAGAGAAGCGGGACATCTGCCGACCCCGTCATTTTACCACGTTTACCACTTCATGGCTGAGGTGCTGTTGTTCCCAATTGCTTCCACTTTGTTATAATACCACTGACAGTTCACTGTGGAATATTTAGGAGGGGGGAAATTTCACTACTGGACTTGTTGAACAGATGGCATCCTATCACAGTACCACGCTGGAATTCACTGAGCTCCTTAGAGCGACCATTCTTCCACTAATGTTTGTAGAAACAGTCTGCATGCCTAGGTGGTTGATTTTATACAGCTGTGGCCATGGAAGTGATTGGAATGCCTGATTTTAATTATTTGGATGGTTGAGTGAATACTTTTGTTAATATAGTGTATTATAATATATTATAATATTATAATATAGTGTATGGATTTTAGATTGACTAATTAAATAAAAAGCTGGTGACTTAAATCCAAACACAGCTGCCAATGGCCTACAAAACTATATTTGTGGAAACATAAAACAAACTTGTCATATTGTAATTGTTGGTGTGTTTATCATGAAAATAAATGGACTCATTATCTCAGTTTGTCTCAAACTGAAGAGACACGCACTCACATTACATTTCTCCACCTTCAGGCCTGCTGTTCACTTGCTATATCTGGTAGACACCAGGCGGGGGAACAGAGTTCTGAATGAGTTCATGGAGTTCGCGTCCCTCTTCCCTTCCTCCACACTGAATATCAGCCCTTTCTTGACCCAGCCTGCCTGTCAGGGCACTGTATTCCTCTCCCCCCTTTCACTAATCAGTAAGAATTGTTGCATCCATTTCTCCATGCACAGCCAGTTGCTCTTGTCTTCAGATTCTCTCACTATACTGGCTTTTGTTGCAGCTTGCACAGATGGAGGCTCAGGGAGCGGTCCACCATCAGCTGTATTGGCCCTACTATAACCTCTTGAAACACTGAGTCGACTCCATTTGCATCCCAACAGGATATAAAGACCATGCAAGGAGAATTGCACTCCACCTCTTATCTGAATCAAAAGTGATAGGGATTAGGGATGTGTTCAATGTGCCCCTGTTTTGCTAGAACATTATAATAAGAAGAAGAATGGAGTCCTAATGTTCGACTAGATTATTCGATGTATTACTGATAAGATGCTTCTGTGTTTTTTAGGGCAGCGACAAAGGCGACGTGGACAAGAATAAGTGCTGCACGCTGTGTAACATGTCCTTCACCTCAGCAGTGGTGGCACAGTCACACTACCAGGGTAAAATCCACGCCAAGAGACTAAAACTTCTACTGGGGGAGCAGCCTGCAATCACAGCCAAAGGTATAGCCTCTTTTCAAACTGCATTGTGGGTATAAATAATGGAAGAGCTACAGTACATCTGTCCAAAGGAGATTTATTATTGAGAAGAAAAATAACTAAGAAATGAGACACTGGATGCCATATGTGCTGACAATGTTTGCTGGTGTTGTTATGAAGTGGAGTAGAACCTCATAGCTGATTTTAAATAATTATGTGGCTCTCAGTTCACACTGACTGTGTTTTCTTCGCACATCTCTCCCACTGTTCACTCTCAGCCGGAGTCCTAACCGATAGCAATGTTACTATCTAAAATATGATTGTCCAGTATACATATCAGTGTACAGTCTTAATTCAGTGCTCTGAAATATCACATGCTCACAGAATATACAGGTCAGAATATACTGCACAAGCTTGAAGGACAACTGAGATTCTTGTACTTGTTAACACCATGCCATACCCTGTTTAAGTCAAAACCACATCGTTTTCTCATGCATTAAAATGTGTTATTGTTGTCTGCATACCGGGGTCCCAAAACAGCCTTGTAAATGCATAATTTGGATATCACTGGAAACTGAGATTCCCGATGGTATCCCTGTGATGATGATAGTTCACAGAGAAAAAAATATAGAAACATTATCTATGATTGGGGCTATAGCCTTTTGCTTCATGTCCGCCAATAATTCCATGTGTGAATACTACAATCTCAGTATATGTAAGCAACTCGTCTATCAAATATGTTTTGCTTGTTTATTCAGATAGAAATGCTTTTAAAATGGTAATTTAGTAATTCATTGAAGTAATAAAGGAAAGCATACACTATAAAATGCGTACTCACTCAAATAAATTAGCAGATGTCTTTTAAAACTAATCTTGTTTTGCAACTAATAATGGATCAAATGTTTTGGATTTTCCAGGAAGTTAGATGTTTGGTGACCATGATCTGACATTTACACATCACTTGCATTAAGATGATCATTTTGCATGGTCACTTGCCAGCTCACCATGTCTATATCTAATCTAATCCACTTTCACTCTGTGCCCTTTCACTCCCTTACTTCCTCCATTACTTTTGTGTTCACCTTGAGGTGTCAGCGCCATACTTTCACCCCCTGCTCTTTCAAGCAAACCTAGAAAGTAGAATGATACATTAGGAATGCAGGCACTGGTCCATAAATGTTGGATTTAGTAGGAATCTAGAATAGTTTTATAATTTTGGCAATGGTATGTGCTGCTGTGCCATTCCCTTTATGTATTCAGCTGATACACTCCCTATTCCCAAGACTTACCCATGACTAATCTAAGGCATCAGAGGATGGTAATAACACAGAAAAACAAACACTGTCTGGTTAACAAATATTGTTTTTTTCTCATTTTTTTATTGTTAAATACAGAGTGATTTTCTATTGCATTAAAACAATCTGAAAAAGGAGCATCACTCTGTGGTTGAGCTGCTTGGAAGTCAGATATACTTTAGGTCATCTGTGACACGGGGCTGCAGGTAGACATGGAATCATTTTAAACTGTCACAACCACTCAGTTTCCAGTTGTTCCAAACAGATACGTCTTCCTGGCCACTTTCTTTTCATGGGACAGAGCTACTTAGCATCAGTTGTTTTGATGATAGCCAGTGGGAAAGGTTTCACAAGTTGGCTGTAGTAGTCGGCTGTTGTTTGATTGACTAATGTCTGCTCCTAGACAGTGGTTTTAAAGATGTCAGTGTTAATGTGATGGTTGGTCAGTCTGTCGGCCATTATGGTCCAGAATTAAATATCTCAGTGAGGATTGGATGGATTGCTGCAGAATTCTGTATAAATATTTGTACTGAACAGAATTCCTAACTTGGGTGATGCCATTTCCTGTAGTGTCACCATGCAGTTGATTCTGGAAAAACTGGTATTCCCATTTTCAATGGATCCTTTGAGCTCTGACCTCAAGATATCTGAATGAATATGTGTAACCATGAGTCTCACCTTTACAGAGATGCCAGCTTTATGCTGAGCCCATACAGTTTGGGGCAAGAACCATGCAACGGTTCTCATGCAATCCCAGCAGCCTCCACTGTACTTTGTGGTTGGTGCTAACAAGCACATTTTAGCCTTCTAACAAGCTAAACATTTAGCCCACACAACTGTGCTTAGGTTCAGCCAGATAGAGCCCCGAGCATGACTATAGACTGAAAGAGTTGCAAAAGTTGCATGTCATCATATTGGGGCCAATTACAACCTACTAACAGCAGCCCAACATGCTGGTGTGGTTGTCTATTTTTTCCTGAGTCTGTGTGTGTTTGTTAGTAAGATTTAATCACCAACTGTTCTTTACCTTGGGGTGATTGAAGTCTGCTACTGTTGTAATCCGCTGACAGCTGCTCACCTTGAATCTACTTACAAATTGGCAGTTGTGTAAGAATAATGAGCGAAGGTCAGTGGGGGGGCAGTGAATGAGAAACATGGTAAACAATATATTTTCAGATTGCTCTGGAGCCCAACACCTGAGAACACAGTGAGTGGATGTGAGCAGATCAGCCTTGAGCTTAGTTTGTTTACTGTGGCTTGTTGGCGCTCCAGTTACAGAGTCATTTATATGCACTTCACAGCTTTGTGTTTTACTTTGTGCTCAGCACTACTTTTCTGTTAATTTGTTTGAAGTTTTCTGTTGACTGATAAGGCAGTGCATTTTTCATGTGGTATTATCTGAAGTCTCCCATCGTTTGGACCATTCAGAATTTATCCTGCATTAGTACTGCCTCAGCTACTGCAGCCTTTTTCCTTTTAAAGTGGTAGGATTGAATCAGTAGATTGGTGCACAAAGCTCTTCTCTTTCAGTTAATGTTTGTTTGGCCAATCCTCCAAATCTCTGGATAAAAAAAGAATGGAATTTTTTTTTCACTGTGGCTGCAGCAGAATTTCATTTTAGCATTGGGAGAAGGACGGAGAATGTGAAGTCAGATGCTTCAGACAATATTTGCACTGTTGCAGCCACAGAGACTTAAAAGGAGAGCTAGAAGTTTGATCTGAATTAGCCATAAATCTGGAGCAGCTCGCACCTCTTTCAGTGGTAATGACCAACTGTCTGCATCCTGCTGCTTCTCCTTCCTGTGCTGCAATTTCAGCCTCCCATTCACCTGTACTGTAAGCTCTTTTTTCCAGGGGTTTGCATCGATCACTTGTTTTGGCTGGTTGAAATATTAATGTTCTTGGGGAGTGATCGAAACAGACCCTGACACCAACTTAAGTTTTTATTTATTCTCAATACAGAGTTCCTATTAAATTCATTGCTAAACTACTGCATGAGAAACACATTAAATACCAATCACAGCTTAATTTGTCACCTTTCTTATGTTTGTTTTAGCTGCATACTGCCAATAGAGCAAGGTGTTAGTGGATGAAGATCTTTAATTGATAATTTAGCTTTTCCTGAAAGTTTAGGGCTCTGTATTAGTGAATTTGAGTTTGTTATTTTCTGCATATCTTAGCTCTGAAGCTAAAGAAAATAAAACTCCCTACTAACTACCCCTGTGACGACAGCATTCAGCTGTGATTATAGAAAATGTGTTTAATTCGGCGCCTGTGTAGAGGTGATGTGGGGGCGGGACTGATATAGACAGATAGGCACGTCTCTATCATGTTTGCAATATTTTGAAGCAGGGAAGTGGGGAGTAAAATGTACACGCCGCAGTGAATCACAACCATAGACTGTAAAAAGAGATCTTGTTAATCAAAACTATTTTATTAGAATCTGAATTAATATAGCCTTCTACAGTAGCTAGCTGCACGTGAGTGAACGGTCCGCGTTAATGGAAAGCTCTGACTTTACTCGCCTAAAGCTTATCGTTGATGTGAGGACGCAGCTCAGTAAATTCAGTGCGTGCGTAAGTGTGTGTAGGAGGAGACGTGGGGTTGGGGGAAGTGACTGACGGACAGAGTGACAGACACTGGCAACACACCGCAAAATAACTTTTTTATTATGAGTAGTGTAAAAATAATGTGACGTTAGTGGGGCAAATGAGACTATGGCATGGCAAATTAGATTACGGCGGGCCGCCACAGACTGCTAATTAATGGGAAACACTGACAGTTCTATGACTAGGAACAACTAGACACACTGAACTGAGTTACATTATGAATTCATCTTTAGCTTAATTAGCTGTATATCGACTGTCAATGATGGGTAAAATGTCTGCAAAATAAAGAAAAGTTTATAGCCAGATCTGGCAGATTAGTATTTGGAAGCACCCAGGACGAATGTTCTCTTCAAAGCTGATACTTCGGTATCTAATAGTTTATCTTATCGTAGTCAAAGATACGTTGGCAAACTTCAACTCTTTGCATTTGTACTTTTCTTTCTAACAATTCTGACTGCAGGCTGGTGATGTAGAGCACACACAGCGCCCTTTTGGCTATGAGCTCTCTTTGCAACATGTCAGTGACAGACACAGCCATTAAGCATGCCATCTGTGGCCAATGGTTCAGAACAGAGGCAGCTCCATCCCTGCCAAAAGAGAGGGTGACACGGCCATCAATCGCATTGACACCCAGCAAACTAATGGGACACAGAGGAACCTCCTCCCCGCCTGACAGACACATTAGAAAAAGCAGCACTTTTTTGAGTGCTTCTCGTGGAACCCTTTCAGTGTGTTAAACCCTGGAACTGTATTTAAACCATCATGGGACACTAAACCTCACCAATAATATTCATAGATACGATGAAATACAAATATCAGACCGTCATATTACCCTGAAGCACGAATAGTTTGCTCTGTCATACAAAAAATACATAGTTTCACATGTCGAGATATACCTAAGGGAAATGATGAGCATAGCAATAAAGATTGAGTCTGTTACTGTGGTTCAAATAACTTGTATTCCAGTTGAAATAAAGGGACTGCTAGGTTTGAACTAAACTTGTTTTATCCACTGAAACAGTAATTTAAAGCACCTCTATTGTACAGGCACCCAGATCTGTCACAAATAGAAAATGTCAGGAAGATAAATCCAGGGCACCGGGAGGCCCGGGCTATTGATTTTTACATAAGTAACGTCAGCAGACTGGCCGCGTTCCTCTGTTGATTTGCCTTCCTCTCGGGACTTGCTGTTGTTCCAGTGTGCTGTCAGCCGGTATTCAGTTGCAAAAACTCAAGCTTGCCAAGCATTTTTTCTCTCATTCATTCCAAACACATCCTTGCAGGTGCTGCAGTTAAAAAAATGCCTCAATAAACTCTCATGAGAATACACAGCTTCGCTGTTGTCATGGGAGAGACTCATAAACTTGATGTGATGCTTTTCTTTTCTTTTTTTTTACCTTTGTACAGATGGTTTACATCATCCCTTTGGGTCCATAACATCAATTCAAAACCCATGATAAGAATTTCAAAAATGCACCATCATCAATCTGAAATCACAGTGTTGAAAAGCCCTGCGTAAGCTGTTCTGAATTTTAAATGAACTTTTCGAACATGTAGGAATTCCATCTGACAGTTGATATGAATGTTTAATATTTTTCCCGCAGGCTGTATCCTCAGGAACTGTATTACACTTAGCCTCTATAGGCTAACAAATAACCCTTGTTTTCCCTAAAACTCAGGCACAGTTGTGAATATTTTCACTGACCCATATAGCACATGCTCATCTGGATGCAGTTTTAGTTGAATATCAACTGCTAGTGTTGCAATATGTTGCAAGTCCTTTTCAGTTTCTATTTTCGAGCTCAGGGAGGCTGACTGAATGTTAATTTGCCATTAGTATTTTTATATAATCACAGCCACATGCATTTTCATATTCCTCCCCATGGTTTCTCTAAGCACTGTTTCCACATTCTGGCCTGTTTCCAATTGTCTGGGCGTGAGCGCAATAGCTGCCATGAATGTCACTTCCTTTAACATCTGCAGCTTAATGTGAGGATATATTTTCTGTGCTCTGATTTACTGGGAAGTGATTAGGAGAAATCTGGAGCTAAAATGTTCATATGCTCACATGGCCATGGGTTTCTTCTTTCACATATAACTGAGACTATAATCGAATGGTTCTAAATGTCTCAATCTGTTACCAGTGAAACAACAGTTAAAGTGTATGAATCATAGCAATAACATTTAAAGGGCTGCAGTATTCTTTGGCTCTTCTTTTTTGCTGGTATTCTGGTGCAGTGCAGCAGCTCAGTTCTGAGATCTTCATACGTTTGGGGCAACAGATAGTGAATGACATTGACAAAGAGTACAGTACATATAGTCACAGCATTATTGTTTTGACTCAGCCTGGTTTATATATAATAAATCCCCATGCAACTACTGCATTGTCAGTTACGTTTGAGAAATTACTTACCACAAGCATGTTATTTGGTGTGAAAAATGTGTTAATTTCACATTTTTTTGAGAGACCTCACAGAGCTGCTAGCATGTTAGGGAGATATTTACTAAAATGTTCAGTTCCTTTGATCACTAAACAATCATTGCATGTATTTTTATTTACCAAATGACCACAATGACATGAAAGAGCTGCAATGCCACAACCTTTTCCCTTCCGTTACTTTCAGTGGCCTCCTTTTTTTTTTTTGGACTTGTTTCGCAGCAGCAGCAGTTTAGGGCAAAATCATTTTAGCAGCCAGTAATATCAAATTAAGATGCAATGTTTTGGGCTCTGTTTGTGTACTTTTTTTAGACATGTGCAACACGTGTCCAAACAGCCTGGCATCAAATCTTATTGAAGGACACTCCTGGCATATCAGATGAACTGGCTGTGCTTAACTACTGAAGTCTTGCACTCAAATTGCAATGATGCAAAATCCTGTACCCCCAACAATAATTTACAACAGGCTCAGTTTTGGTTTTCCAACTTTGTCTAAAGGGACAACCAGTCTGCAGTTCAGGTTCAGCTCGGTTCAGATAGCAATTAATAGCAGGGATGGGGATGTTTTGTTTGTTTGCTTTCCATGGCCTGCACAGCCTGCAGAGATTCCTCCTCAGAGACAAAGTGAAAATATGAGAAAATGTTTAGTTTCCAGAGTCATACCGGGTCCGTAGGAGAGGGTTGCAAGTAGAAAGCCCAAAAGGGAACAGCGTTGTAGGAAGAGATAACTGCATGGATTCAGAGCACTTTGATCCCCTCTGCTCACAGAGGCTGAATCTCCTCAGATTTATAACTCTGTTCACGCTAAATAGGTCTACTTTGTACTGCTTCTCTGTCTGCATACAAATGCCATGCAAGGAGGGGATTTGGCTTTTAAACTCAACTCAGTGCTCTAAACTAGTGCAGGTGAAATGGCATAAAATGTTGCACCAGTGTGGCACATGGAAACAGTTTAGTGCATTTTTTTCAGACTTTGAGCCAGTGGAAAGCCTGTGTTTGCTTTTCCCTACTGTAGATTCTATTTTTAATGGATTTTTAGTCTTCTGTTATTAACTAGGTTGGTTAATTATAAGCAAAATCTTCACACAAAATCCCTCTAAAGCACAAAACAGAGCAAATGAAAGAGCTGAATTAATTAATTAGAATGCATTTTAAATTGACAGCTGACAGAGCCGACACTAGAGCAGCAATCTC
>CAFUXE010000696.1:176683-201591 GCA_903364295.1 Serranus cabrilla
TCTCAGAGATTTCTTCCAGTTTATGAATGCCACGATCTGATCTTGTAGCACATAGATGCTGTATTCTTTGGTGGGTGTACACAGTACAGTTTAGGTCACAAGAACACTGCTGCACAAACTAATACTTTTAAATAAGCAATGGATCATATTACTGTACGTGATGTGAAGTGGTGGCATTTTGTGACTTAACCAACAGATAATCAACACATAACTCTACAGCTGGTTTTCCAATCCACAACTGTTGGTTCACTTGTATCCCTAAAGGTTTGATGTGTAATTCCTGTGCTCCAACAAAGTAGTCAGGCAGGCAACAGGATACACACAATGGATGGCGATCTTTCCAAAGTAAAATTAAACCCTACAAGCAAACTAATATCCTGCATTTAATAAACTGTTGCAATGGGCGGGTCCTGGAAGAGTTGGTTTCATCCCCTCAGAGATTACAGCCAACCAATACGGTGCCGCATGTTGGGGTCTTCACAGTAGATGCAGCCTTCTAGCTCTATGACTAAGCTTAGTCAGACATGTTTAATTCATGCAGCCACGTTTCCAATACCACCATAATGCAGCTCTTTATGTGGTGCCTGGTAATCCTCATACTCATGTTGTCCAGCTTGTTGATCAGAGAGTGGGTTTTAAGTGGAGCCACTGTCAAGTAATCTCCACCAAAAAGGAGATCAAAATTTGCCCAAATCTTAGATTGCCCCTTTAAGTATTGAAAAGTGGCTGTAGACCTTTGCATTTGGACTTATTGTTTTGCATTTGTAATCTGTGCTTTGTAGAAATATCTACAGTATTCAGTTAGCTGTCCTGTTGTTATTCAGGAAATTGTATGAGCTAATTGCTCGTCCTCAATTGTTATATTTGTTGTTATAGTAATGTGATGTAATTTTGTAATTATAGTCAGATCAACCAATAATGGGGCAGTGCTATTTTAAACTTTAGCACTCACACCATAGACTGTATGAACCTTATTTATTTCATAGTTTTAATTACATTTTTTAATTAATGCGTGGCTGCCTTGGATGTATTCTTATTCTTACCAATTTTATCCTTATTCTTTAAGCTGCAACCCGGCAGTGTGAAACACAATTGGATGTAAATAAAAGAATAAATATAAAAACATAATGTAAAGCACTAAGTAGTAGTATAAATACAACAAGTACAAGTCATATAGTTAATCTGCATGATTCAAACAGTCTGCATTGTTTTGCCACATTTCATACTGTTAGAGTTTGCTCTTCATATGCTGAAAACATCGTCCTTTATGTGAACACACTTTACTAGACTGGGAAACTCTGGGTTGACCTACCAAGTTGATAACCACTGTTGTGTGACTTTATTATAGTTGTTGGCCTAGTAAAGGCAGAAAAGCTACACAGGGCATGTTGAACTTATTGAACCGTACAGGACCGGGAGAAAAGAAAGCAAAGATTGGAAAAACAGGAATACTGAACAATCAAAATTACTACACAGTAAGGAATAGGCTTAGAGGCTAGACAACAGGTACACAGTAGCACTGAGTGAGGGGAACACAGAGATAATGAAGATAATGAAGGACAGGTGGAACCAATAAAGCAGACTGTCAACAACGATGGGAAACACACAGGAGCAGGAAGTGAAGGAAAAGCAGAGGTTGGTACATGAAAACAAACTGCCGACCAGGAATTTTTTCCCCCTAAAGCCAGATCAGTGGTTTTGTAGCATAAATTCATTGAATTTACCACAAACCCTAAGTGTACGTACAATGATGTGTGTGCTTTTTTTTTTTTTTTAGAACACTCCACTGATTCACATATTTTCTACACATTAAAAAAACCTGGTTATTGAACATGATTTTGTGACATCAAGTTGAAAATAAAATAGGAAATGGTGAATAAATTAATTAGTGAATGATTGTAATGAATAATAACATGACCAAAGGAGCAGGGCAGGACATAATGTCTATTTTCTTTGTGAAGTACTTTGTGAGATTTGGTTTTCCATCAGTAAAACAGTTTTTCTTTGTTTCACTATCATCATGTGACAGTTATTAATGTAACATAGCAGTGAACAGATTAATTACCTTGTGCGTCCTTCAAACAGCTGTTTAAAAAAGGAAAATGGTTAGAAATAGTTTATCTTTCTTTCACTCACTATTTAAACAAATTCTTGGAAACACTACCAGTTTTGTCCACAGGGGCTGGTAAAATCAACACAAAAATAAAGTTCATTGCAGTTGCTTTAAGCAGTTATTTCTGAACTAATGTTTAATGTCTAAATTCTGGCAGCAAAACCAGCAATTAGACAAACAAAATTATAACAATAACAAAAAAGGAAATATAACTACTCATAGTCGAATGTTAAAAAGATAACAACATTTGTACATTAAAGAAATTGAAAGCACGGTATGAAGTCAGTCTGTTGTTCAGGGATCAGTAATTGCCTTCTTTTGTTCTTCCCAAACAATAAATATTTCACCTTCTTTGAGTTTTCCACAGCCTTTAAATTCTCTCCTTTACATTCTGTCATCCCTCTCTCTGCTCCGGCAGGTAATTGCCTGACTGTTATTGTTGAAACCAGGAGCTGTGCTTTCAGGTTACGTCTCATATACCAGAGGAGTCGAACAGCTTTGATGGAGAATTGCACCTAACTCTCTCTATATATCAATTTCCCAACTGTAGTTTCTTACTTATGAGTAAAAGAGTTTAGTGTGAAGGCTGGCTCTACAATGGTTGGTTTGAGTCCTATGGCGATGCATACTCCTCTCTGTTTCCTTTGAGCAATACATTAAATCTAAACAGCTCCTGGGCTTCTGTTCTGTAGCCGACCTCTAACCTTCTTGCAAAGGGGACTACAGGGATTAAATCAAGTCTGACAGTTTACATTGGCCTATTAGTTGGGGAGGTCACCCTATAACTACAAAGTCACAGATTTAAATCCTGCATAATAGCCAGTTGCTGTGGATAAAAGCTGTATGTAAAATGTAAATGTAAACTCTGCTGTGCCCGTGGCTGAGCTCTGAATCACTGAAGGCTCAGCTCACAGTATAAACAGAGGGCAGTGTGCTGACAGTAAAGATTCTATACATTCTTTCTCCCTTATGTTTTTCACTGAAGTGGCCAATTTGAAATGTTGACTGGTGTAATGGAACGTAATGGGACAACACTAAATGTTGACTCGAGGGGGGGGCGAGCACTCGAAGGGTAAAACTGATTAGGTTGATTGTGCCGTTTTGTGTCGTGGAGCGCTCAGTGCAACGCGGCACTCGTTCAGGGTTAATGTCGTCATCCATGCATGAAGGCACAAGTGGGCAGCCACGAGGAGAGCAGGCTCTTTAATCCGTTTGCCAAGTAGAATTTAGGTTTTCCTCTTCAGGCGGTTAATGGAGATAACAGCCTGTTATTCAGGGGGCTGCAGTAACAGGGCCGCAGTCATCGTTACATTGCTGCTGATCAGTGCTCATTTAAGCCCTTACATTGTTCTCTGTCTGCTGGCTACAAATCCTCACTTTAAAAAGTCAACTTGTGTTTTTAGGCTGTGTTGACATGCCATTTGTAGTTGGCATTCTCGTATAAAAAAAAAGAAGAAGCAGTAAGCAGTTAAACAATTTTATTCTTAAACAGGGTTTCTTTCTGTTTAGGTAATGAAACGGCTGCCTTAATTTCCACTGTGACCATTGTAGCCAAAGTAACTCTGTCTGTGGTAGTGCTGCATTTTACAGGTCTGCAAATTTCAGGGTATTATGGTAATAATTAGTAAGGAAATGAAACAACTATGTAAAAGAATGTAGATCTAACTACAACATACAAAGGCATTATATTCTTGCATATTTTGAATGGGAGCCTACAGTAATCATCTACAAAACTGATTGAACTATATAGAATAACTAATTACACATTTCTTATTATAGTAATTGCATAATTATCAAGAAATGAAGTACGAAGCAAGAAGTGACCTGCTAAATATCATTTAATTGCCAAGAAACAGTGGTCCTGGGAATAAAGCATTAGGACTCAGACTATCCAGTAATTCATATTACGTTCCCAGGAGAAGTATTAAAGATATTACCAGTTATTTCCTACATCCTTATGGGAAAATTGCCAGATATAACTTTAAATTGATGTCAAGGGAATTTGGTTTATCTTCTTCTACTTCTTCCAGCGTGCGTGCAGTTGAGTTCTGGTGACAACACCTATGTCTCGCTTAACATACGTCACATCCTACGCTGCTCTGGCTGGTTGTTGATCTATCCAATTGAGCGAAGAGGCATTTTTTTTCCTGGTTCGGTTGAAACACGCCCCATAATCACAGCCCAGTGGATCAGTTTCAGACTCACATTCTGAACAGAACTGTGAGTATGACGTCGTCAGGCTACTTCCTTCCACCAAGTCATGAAAATCAGGCCAGTAGTTTTTTCTGTAATCTGGCTGACAAACAAATAAACAAACCAAAAGAGAAAAAGACGTGATAACCCACTCTGCTATGTGATAGAAACCTGTCTTGGTGTACCCACTGCTACAGAAACCCCTTTGTAGTGTTTCTCAAACACAGTCCCACGGTTGAAGGAACACAGCTGTCCCTTCAACCGTTCCTAATAACTCGATTATTGTGCAAGGTGATAAGAAAGCAAGAAACATTCCGGTGGATCAGTATCAGGGCCAATCCGGGAATATTTTACAAGATAGGTGTTGGCTAACATACCGCAAATTATATTCAAAATCGCACATGGAGCATTTTGATTCTGCGGTCAGTCAGTGACTCTGTGGACCAAAACCTGCTTGCTGGCCGGTTTTCATCAACAAGCCACTCACGGCTCGTTCCTCTTACTGAACCAGACACACTGTTTCATTTCCTGATTGTTTTAGTCCATATCAAAGCACATGTCAAACATATTAATAATCAGAGGGTTGGACACCAAAAGTTATCACTTTTAAGAACTGCCACTATTTTCTTTGAATGGTGGTTTTTGCTTTTACATTCAAATAATACGGCATCAAGCCACCTGAGCTCAGAGTAAAACCTCAGCACAGCCCTCTTTATGTGAGTGGAAGTTCTTTTGTTTTATGTGACTCTGTGAACACAGACAGCAGTTCCACTGAAATGGTAATATGTAATCTCAGTTTAAATTGTAAGTATTATGAAGCCTTAGACGCGCAGGATCAATGAATAATTATCTCTATCACTCATAATGTGACTGGTTGCACTCATGGAGCATAATTCCTATAATACTGGAGGTTATGTGATTATATGATGTACTGGATGTTATATTTGTGAGTGAGCATGATTGTAGTGCAGCTGCAAAATGATGTTTGAAATGATGTTCTTCTGTGAATTATGGAATACAACTTCATTGTGATAACTTATTGACACTTTTCCCTGCTCCGAGTTAACTAAACTAGCTCCTGCTCTCTGGGATAGAACCCAGTAAAACACCAATTCTGAGTTTTGTTTTCTGTTTCTAATTTAGAGGCATCCCCAAGTCCTGTAAAGAGCTCCCCAGAAACGTCTCCCATGACCTCCCCACGACAGCGCCGTGACTCGGACCGCTACTGCCAGCTATGCAACGCCTGGTTCAACAACCCTGGCATGGCTCAGCAACATTATGATGGTAAAAAGCACAAGAAGAACGCTGCCAGAGCAGACCTGCTGGAGCAGCTGGGCAAGACCCTGGACATGGGAGAGATGAAAGGTACGGAGCACTGCTGAGTCATCCAATTATCTTATATAAGGACTATTCAAAACACCACAGATCAATACTTTACAGTCATTCTTTTTTGTACAGAATGTGGTTGCTTTTATCCATGTAGTGTTAGACTGCTGGGTGGTTACTTCTAAGTGTAAATATAAGATGTAAGTTGGAGCAGTTGGGTGCCAAAAAGTGCACGTATTACATGGCAGGATTTGGGCTTAGTGCGTTAACTTCAGTTTTAACCCTGTTTTTTTAGTCCCACGATGGTCTTTACTTCTTATTGGAGTTCCTCACCATCATGAGCTGCTCACCTGCTGTGATGCAGATTATGTCCAAAATAACAGATCAGCATGATAAAAACACCACATTTTTTTGTGTGTGTTACCTTTCTACAAGTACTTTTATTTACCTTTTAAGCCGACTTACTGCTTTGAAGTATGTTTCATGGTGCTGGGTTGCAGCTGAAAGAATAGGTTTTCATAGATGCCATAAGAATGCATGTAAGCAACAAATAAATTTAGTGGAATAAAATATAACTATATGTACATCTATCTGTGACATTATCTCATCTATCTTGCGCTTTTATAGGTCATAGCTAATACGTATTTCTTTATTTATATATTTTGTTTTATATATTTTTCAGCCTGCATCTGTAACTTTTACTTTTAGCCTGGATTATGTGTTTGACTTTTTTGTCTTCGTCTATTATCTAGTCAAAGTCACATATTAACATTACCAACCTAAATCCACACAGTACTACTGAATAATTATATTTACATAACAAAATTAATTAGATAATCAAAAGGTGGAAAAGGCACTTTGAACAGTCCAATCCATTATGCACAAACAACATCATGTAACACAGTTGTCACGTAGTCTTAAACCTGATGAAGGTCAGTGGGTTGAAACATTGTTCATGTACATAATTAAGAATAATTATCATATGAGGCCAACCTTGGTATTGATACATGTGATATAGCTCTATATTTTAGCAAAGAGGTGCCTACTGAGCCCCCAGCAGATACAGAGCAGCATCGGCATTCAATTTGAGCTGTGTTTGCATAACTAATTGTTAGCTAATATTAGCCCAATAATCCCTCTCCTTCTCAGATGTGCTAATGGTGCTAATATGTTAAAACTTCCCCCTGTTAAACAGCCTGAGGAGTTACTGTTACTGGGCTCCAAAGATGTCAGTCTCTTCAAGAAAAACTTATAATATATGAATATTAATATTTCTCTTTTGTTGCTAAATGCTCCACTAATTGGCAATATTTCTGTCTATCTGCTGTTTTGGACAGGAAGTGAACAGTCAGTTCAGACATTTTTAGATGAAAAACAGCTGGAAATTAGGTTTACATGAGCAAAACTGGACTTGTAAAATGAAAAACTGTAAATTTGGGCTTGTAAAACCAAAACATTGAGCTGAAAGACAGTAAAAAATATTCAGTTCACTTGACATATTGGCAATAATATTAGTGAGGCTTTAATGATCCACCACTGTTGACTTCTGTTCATTGTATTAGGACAACCTCTACTTTATGTTATTCTTCCACTTGGTTACCATCAAAGAACAGGTAGAACACTATGTAAAAGATGCTAAAGTGGAAATTCTTGAAATCACTTATAAGATAGGTTTGTCAGTGATGTGATCAGTGAGAGAGCAGCATTATACCTTGAAATAATTCCTATCATTTGTAAGTCCTCTACTGGATGCCCTCTTGACTCGATCTGTCAGCTTGACTCCTTCTGGAGCCCACCAGCATGTCACAAGCTGTTAATTTTTCAGAGGAGAGAACCTTCTTTCTTATCCTCTCCCCGTCACAATATGTCAATAACAATTATACAATATTATCCCAGCTGGTGGAGGGCCAGCTGCCAGCAGAGCAGAGGGAGCCCAGAGGTGGTATAAAGGGTATTGGCGCATGACCGCACCGAATGGGAGAAACAAGTCCTCACAGCTGATTGGACATGGAGCCCCAACTACAGGCCTGATTGGTTCTTTATGCCTATAGGTGCACTGTGGCTGAATGAGGGCAAATTGAATGGTTGCAGTCAGTTCAGCTTTGTCATGCTGGCTGTTGAGGTTTTGATTACATGATGACTATTTCAGGTACAATTCAATTGGCCCATGGTTGTGCAACAATAGTATAGTTTAATATGGTGTAAGTCTTCTGTAATATAGACATTTTAAATCCCACAGCACAGTTAAACCATGTCTTTTTTTCAGTAACATCAGGACAAATCAGTATTTTTAGATATGCATGCCTACATACATTCACCCATACACATATCCACAGGCACAGTATATACATATGCATGGGCTGAATACAAATACATTATGTGGATATGCAAAGTTAATGTACTATGTCCCCTTTTAATTTTTACTGAGACCATTCACGGCTTTTATCACGATTCATTTAGGCTTACTTTTGTATATAATAAGATAAAAATGACCTATCCTTGTAATCCAAACCAGATGTAATGATATTAATTTATGTTTTTATGACATAAACCAATGCACATGTAGCTACTTAAATACATATACAGGGAAATATAATATACTGTATATACTGTATATACATTACGGTACATACACACATGTATACAGACAAAAATACTTAACATATATTAATATCAAGTCCAATATTATATCAATTATATCTTCATCTATCACATCTCAATGCATTAAAATCATTAGCCATATGTAACCTTGAATGCATTGCCCCTAGTAGCATATCTGATTTTTGAGAAGTTAAACTGTTAGTTGTGTAGCCTTTACAACAAAAGTCAGAGTAATTGTAAATGCTCAGCATTTAGTTTGTAAAATATATTAGTTGCAAGAAAATTGTTCACGAAGAGCAAGACAAGAGCATGAGTGAGAGGGGAGCATTTGTTTGCTTACACATTAATGTCTTTCTAAAATGTTGCTACTTATTACTTTAACCAGTTTAAGTCTATATTGAAGCCGAGCAAACCTTGTTTTCAAATGTTCTTATTCCAGTAACAATAAAGTTGGGAGATAAAAAAAACATCTTTAGACATTTGCATCGCAAATCAAGTGCAATTAATTGAAAAGTAATGAATACTAATAGATTTTTTATGAATCATTCACATTTTAATGAAATTACACTCGTCCTGTTGTTTTTCTGTACCATGTGAATAAATCAGAGAACATCCTGTTCCTGTACTTTCATTTTATAAGAGTGGATCAGATCAACGGCTTCAGTGGAGAGGAGCAGTAAAGTCAGTGGAGTTGCTGGAAACAAAACTCTGGGTTGTTGTTGTCAATAGCAACACTAAGCATTACTGTGATTTTATTGTAAAGTCATGAGAACTATTCTGGTACCAAAGGCTTCCCTCCACCTCTCCCTGTCTCTGGCTTCGTCTCTTTTGCACTCTGCCTGTTTTGCACTGTGTGTTAGGAGGCGATAGATTCGCCAACATCAACACAGTCATTATGGAGAAGCTGAAAATGTCAGCGTACTAGCTGCACTATTCAGCACTTGGGCTAATGAGTGTTTCTCTCCGGCGATTATCAATTAGTAATGAAGTGGCAAATCATCCTATCAGGCAAAACCAGCACTGTGAGCCTGTGGAGAGGAGAATGGGACCGCAGCAGGCGTAGCGGGCGGCCAGGAAGTCGGGACAGAGAGGAAGGAGGGAGGGGGGGGGTGCTGCTTCTGCTGCTGGAGAACACATCCTCCACAGCTTCTTCTTCCAGCACTTTTCTCTATTTCGTTTCATCTTCCACCGCATCTTCTTTTTGAACAATTCTGTCTCTCTGCCCGTTCCCTGCTTCCCATTCCCTCTCCGTGACCCCCAGTTCCATCCATGCACATTTTTCAACTTGCTGAGAAAATGTTCAGACTGACTCTAAAGATGTGATGAAATATTCAACAGCTCCCATAAAGGAGGGGGTGCCGTCATCCAGGGGTCTGCATATTGTTGTTGTGTATACAGCACTGTGCAGCGATGGGAAGCTGATGGCAGAGTAATGAGAGGGGAAAAAGATAGAGAAAGAAAGTGAAGGCATGGGCAGGCCATTAGCCTAGTGTTTGAATGGTAGAGAAGAAGAGTCTTCAGGGGTCAAACATACCTGCTGCCCTCCCAGCTCTTACCTCCACAACCACACGGTAAAAAAAACCTACTTTAAAAGGAGGTCTTTAAAAGTTTTATAGATACCTGTATATACAGAAGAGGCTGCAGAGGTATATGTATATATTCAGGTTGAGAAATGTAGCTTTACTTTGCAGCACACTGTAAAATTGATGTAGCTGCTCACCTCTGCTCTTTCAAATGCATTTTGACTGCAGTTTGCAAAGGATCAAACACTCAGTTAGATCCAGAGTGTGATTTCCTAAAACGATGCTCATTCTGTTCAAAGTGAATGGTGTGGAGATGAGCTGTTTCATTAACAGTAACAGTGAGGACTGTAATGTTTGCAGAATTGTAAATGGGATGGAAAATGAATTTCTGGTAGACAGTCTATTAACACTGATGTGGACAGATTGTGTAAGCACTTTTCCACTGCTGTGGATTTAAAAGAGATGATGGTGTCTTTTCCACAAAGATCATTTTGTTAATTTTGTCCTGAGTTTTTAGTTGAGCTGCGTTTCTTACCAGAGATCCATCAACTTTTTTTTTTCTCCTGATACTGATTCAGATACCTCAACAGTACTGATCCAGTGTCACTCTTCTCTTTTTTGAAACTCATTGGAATTATTTTTATGTGAGGTAAAACAAGGCCAGGGATCGCTGTGTGAGGAAGTGTTCTGTTGAGTAAATAAAAACTAAATTCTGTAATCACACCGGTGAAGAAAACTGTGTTTAGTGTGGATTCCGAAGTGTAGCTGTCAATATAGGAGCTGTAACCAGCCCAGCAGAACTGACTGGTCAATCCTTTTTCTTACAGTGGCCCATAGGATTGTTCAGACTGGTCTCCCCTCAAAATGTAAATATAGATCGTGTGTACAGGCTGCAAAATACAACCTGCATTTACGTATTACACCTTTTTTACACCACGTGTCTGTATAATGACGTGTGTCTATTTTTAGAATGCACCACTGTGTGGCGAGCTGCAAAATGTGAGCCGTAAGTGTCGTAATGGGTGGTGCTGACAAATGACCTATTCTGTTGTTTTGGTTGGAGATCTTGTTAGAATTGTTACATTTGAGATGAAGGTGTGGTCCCATGCTAAAAACAAATGTTTTTTTATCTGAGCCATCTCCCACCCTCTGTGCCTGTCGCCTCCAGGGCAGCTTCATTACATGCCAGGACACCAGTCCTCCTCTGCTGCCCCAGGGGGCATGTGTGTAAACAAGTCTGTGATAATTGGATTAAACACATCTTTATTTGGGGATATGGACCATGTGATTACAAACTAAAATGATTAAAGTCTTTTTTGACATATGGCCCCTCTGCATTGACATGTACTTAAGAAGGGTATCTTTGGTATGGACTGCACTGACAGTAAGCAGCAGCTGCACCCAAGCATGGCATACTGTTCATGTCACAAACACATTTATGTGGCATTAGCTGTGTTTTCATTTGCTTCATTACAGTTCAAACCCATGTTTTAAAGGGCATTTTTTTTTTTTCAACCTGAACATTTTTCCCACGTCTGTGTGTCTAAATGAGTAGTAGTAGTGATTGACAGTGATGCAGAGTTTGAATGGCGGATGCCACAGTCTGGACCTGATGGAGGGGAGGTGGATGGGTTGATTAAACGGCAGACTTTCACCCAGGAGAACGGGGTTCCTGTCCCATGTGAAAAGAAAAGTAAATGAGTTCAACTGTAAGTTACAACTTACATCATTTTGTAACTTATTTTTTCCTGGTAACTGCTTCACTTCTGGCAATGACAAACGGTATATTCTGTCGTTTAGTTTGGAGATCTTGTTGATTCTGTTGATGCATCATCAACAGTGGACAGCAAAATGACTAACATTAAGTGTCTAATTGACTGAAGGAAGTAATTTATACCAACACCAGACTGCTGCAGGAGCTTATCAGTAGTACAGTCTGTTCAGTCCTCATTACCATCCCTCAACACTTTAATGGTTTAAATTTGTTGCAAATTTGCAATTAAGTAAATTACCAAGACACTCATTGAATCTGGGGCCTCTGCAGATCTAGGGCCCCATGGCAGTTACTTGTTTCCCTCTGTTGAAAAACCAGCCTGAAGAGGTATATTCAACATATGCAACCTAATTTAACTCTAAAAACCCTCAACTATGCATGTGAATATACAGTTCTTACAGATTACGTTTATATTAAACCCCAAAATCTACCTTTTAAGTGTTAAACATTTATTTCCTGTAAGATTGAAAGGTAAAATGGTGATAGGGTCCTATTCTGGCACAAGCCTGTGTAATGAGGGCACATAATGCCATAGCTGACTGCAGTTATCTATAAGTAGAGGAATACAAAGAGTGGATTGCTAGAGAATTCTCTTTATTGCACAGAAATATAATGGGAGTCCTAAAAGAAGCTGAAACATCACACCTAGACTCTTTTATCTCTCTGCTCTTTGTACTATTTTGTCTCCATGCAGCAGCTAAAGGAATAGGAGCTGCAGCCTCTGCATCTGTTCTGCTGAGTGAGACGGCATCCCATGTTTACCCTGACACCTGACAGTGACAGACAGCCAGACATCCTAAAGCCAGACTCAGGCACTTTGGTTCAACTGAATGTTGGCCGCCAGTTCACTGAATGGGCCAACTCCTTTTAAAATCAAAGGTTGGGCTATTATTGTTGCTCTTTAGCTCAGCGTTAACTCTGCATAAATGAGACATTACAGACACTCAAGTTTGATCTCATTTAGAGCTAAATTAGCTCTGCCATTATCTGTGAAGTCTCTAGCAGTGAACACTGACTCATAAAATATGCCTACATGCTGTCATTTCCCTTGTTTTATTAATCATTCTTACTTGGGCTGTGTACTTTACCCTAATGTGATTCCCAACACCAGCAGATATAAGATACATCTAGTAGTCATCTAATTTCTTTCCAGAGAGAATACTATATTTAATAATGTTGACAAGAGCGTAGGAGAAACAAACATGTGTGGTTACTGTATATTCCCATTGGGATCAGCCATTCTAAATACTGCTCTCTCAGTCGTGTCATGCTTATTTTAAACTGAACGAAAATTCACAGTGTGACTTTGTGACTACATTACTATTCTGACAAGTGCAGAACATGAGATTGAACAAGAGATGACAGGGACAACTGCTCATTGGACAGTCTGATATTGACAGGATTTGACAGAAAAACTCAGCCTTTTTAAGATGATCCCATCTTCAAGGCAAATTTACAGCTACGAACAGTTTGTGCTCTATACAGTGCAACAAGAAAGCATGTTTGCACAAACTGATGCAACCTGTTTCGGTGTCAGGAAATAGTCAGTTTTCTTTATTTTCACTTGTGCTTGTGAATCCCTTTACCATGTAGTGACAACTGATTTGATTAAACATTAACCTCTTCAACTCCTTGACGGAGTCCTTGGTTGACTTTCCGAGGCTGGAGTGGGATTAGTGAAGATACTGGTATCAAAGAAACTAGGAGACCAAATGAACCAATGGTACCAACAATGATATGTTGTCTTGAAGGGTGCTACATACCGCTCCAAGATTAGGATACATTTTCTTAAAGACCTAAAGATATCTACTGGTACCCACGGTTCTCCCATTTATAGCCATGCTAGTTTAATACTAACACCATGCCATCCTATTGTATCCTTAATTTACAGCTTAGTTTTTACAGATAGTGAGAGATACAGAGTGAAAGGAAGACATGCAGGAAAGGGCTCTGAGTGGGATTTGAACCTGAGCCGCTGGAAGCCAAGGACTGAGCCTCTGTCGTATGTGCTCTACCAGGTGCGCTAATCCTGTTGGATTCTTATACTTCTGCATACTAGGGTCACTAAACAGTCTGGAAATGTTGGGAATGACTGGAAAGATGAGACTGTTGTGGATTCAATGAGCCCATCATCTCGTTTCATTATGTTCATCTCCATAGTAGCCTTTCATTGTGGTAAGGGCATTTTTTGGAACTTGGCCTCACTACATGACCTGCTGTGCCCTCTTGGATAATCACAGCCTCATGAAACTGTATAACAACAAACAAGAGACCTAGATTGTTCAGAGGACTTACCTCGTTCTATTGACAGCTCTTATATGTAAATAAACTGTAACAGTTTTGTTCCTCGCTGACAATACTCCAAGATGAATCAGAATACATAAAGGCAAACATACACTCACTTGAACTCAACACTGTGCCACGGCAGGAGTTTTCACTTCCATCCATTACCATTGCTGTCAAAAGAACAGTCCATTACGCTTCATGTCTACTCTACGTCTGGTGCCTCTCTTGTTCAAACAGGCTCTGAAAATGGTTTTAGACTGAGCGACACATATTCACAAAGTGCTTCTCCTGGTGTGGTAGCTCCTCTTGAGTGCAGGGAGAAAGCTCTTCACATGGAGAGAGGCACATTTTACACAATGCTGTACAGTACATTACACTTTGTATTCAATGTATTTATTTTTTTATAACAAAATGAAAGGACATACCAAAGATTATGTAGACATCCCAAATAATATCATTGTACAATTGGTTAAGCGTAATATTTTTTGGGAAAATTGCAATGCATTTGCAATCTAATGCCTTAATAGAGAGTGATGGGGGACCTGCAGAACTGTGTAGGTTCTCCGATGTAGACAATATTTTGTTTCTCTTTGAATCCAGTTTGTTGACTTTTGTGGTTCTTTGTTACTTCACAGTATTGTTTTGGGTGGCGGTATCTGTCTGTCTGTCTGTCTGTCCGCTGCATATACATCCTCTGGCCAACAGAGGGCGCTGTGGGGTGAAGTCTGCCATCTCTGATTGCCTTGTTTTGTTTTGTAAATAGTTACTGGTGATGGCGAGATGAAGCCTCGTGAAGCATCGAAGCTTTCCATCCAATTGGTTCACTCATGGTTCGAAGCTTCATGGGGCTTCATTTGCTCTAATGCGCCACCAAGTGGACAGTAGCGCAGTAGAACCAGGCAGAGTGATTATAATGACAACATGGCTTTGGTGTGTGAAGCTTTGAATCGAATTGTGTTTAATTGATGAAGTGAAATGAATGACAACAAACAAATATACTTATTAATAGAGTGGCTGTTTTTCTGATTAATTCATGGCAGAGACAGAAGAGAAAGTTGGACGTGCTTGTGTTACTTGATTTTATTCTTTTAGTTCTTGGCTTCAAGCGGTTTCTTTTTTTGATTCCATCATAACAAAAGAAACAGCTCGAACAGGTCTCAAACAAATGCGCAGGAAAGTATCAAGTCCACAAAGCGTGAATTGACGGGGGACCACCATCGCGTTTCATTGCCCCTTATATTTCAAATCACACGCTAATAAGCGCGAACCAGTTCCTGAATCAGTCACGTGGTACGGCCGAGGCTTCAAGCGTCACCGCATACGTCATCAACACAAGCCTCGATGCGCGCTTCGCAAGAATCTTGCTGGATTACTCAACACACGCTTCGAAGCCTCGACACTGAAGGACACATCACTACTTTCAACACTGACTGAGGCTCATCTTTTTTATTTTTGTGAGGTCATTTCTAAGTTTTCCTTACAAAATAGTTGCCAAACGGCAACCTACCCTCACTCAGAGTCAGAGTGTGACACATCTCCTACCAATCTCATTGGCTGTGAAATCCAGCTGATGTGAAATCTGCTTGGAAACGTTTTAAACACAAGTTGATGACTGTCTGCAGCACCTAGCTGTGGTCCGACACCTGTCTGGTTTTGAATGGTAAAGTTAATGATGGCTGTTACAGTGGTCACTTCAGCTCAAAGCAACTGGGATTAAATTTTATTGTTCCAAAAAAGCACAAAAACAGAACAGGTTTAAGCAGGCAGCTGGCCCATGGAATGTTATTATGAGGAGACATGTTTATTGACCTTAGCATTGAAGATAGCTGGTTTATCTAGAGAGAACCACTGTGTGTTCTGGGCAATTAGGCATTGTTCTTTCTCAGTGTGAGAGGAGTGTGGGAGTTGTGTGAAAAATAGCAGCTATGGTGTGAAAATGTCATCGTAAATGTTGAAGGTAGGCTTTATTATCATGAACTATTTTACAAACTAGTTGCTCCTTAGCAAAACACAGATACTGTATGTTCTACACAAAATATATTTTTAAATGTGATATGGCCTTCACACAACCTTGGTGAACTGTAAATCTCTTAACAGCATAAAGCCTCATGGTTACAGCAGGGCAAATCATAACATCCCAAGATCACCATTACAACGGTTCTTTGTTTTGTAACAGGAGTGCATAAAATCCAATCCAAATACTTTTGTTTAGTAGGGATGATAACCTTTTAATAATAACCTTACAGGGTGATGGACTAAGCCAAAGCAGGAGGTTTCCATTGAGCAAACTATTTCACTTTAGTGAGCCACTTTCTATCTGATTAAAAGTTTTGGTGACTTTTTGCTGATAGTTCATTTGATATCGGTATTTTACAGCGGCTATCCTCATAGTGCTAAGCAATGCTTCAGCATGGACTGCCTAATCTCTATATGCAGATATCTGCATATGAATGCAAGCAAAGGATTTTAGTATGTTTTATTTAGTGTTCTGGAAACCTGATGTCACAAAATTACATGATTTGACCACGCGAGCTATATAAAGTTACGTAAAAACAATTTAATTCATAAGAGGTGAGCCATGCAAGTTACGTAAAAACATACATTTCAAAAATGTTACATTAAAAGTAATTTACTTTTTTTTCACACGAATGTAACATCCACCGTTTAAACTCCATATCGCTGTCAATCATTACCACCACGTCACTGACTGACGTTGTTAAACCAAGGAGTATGCTTCCCCAGTATGAAATCAATCCCCACTGTTTCTGTGCTGCTGGCACATATTTTCCACACATTACGTGCCACCAGCATGTAATTTGGTGTTAAAACAAATGTGGTCATTGCATGTCATTTTGTGAGATCAGGCTGGTTCTGGTCTCCATTTGTTGTTCGTCTGTAGTCCAAAAAGTATTCACCACTCGCATTTGCAGCACATTTGGAAGAGGTTGCATCCAACAGTGACTAAAGCATATTCATATATCTCCATGCAAAAAAATAATAAATACAAGTTTTACAATTGGCTTGGTTTGACAATTGGTTTGGTTCAGTATCATTTTGGAGTTAACTGTCAGAAGTCAAAGTAATCAGCATGGATTAAGAATATTGTAAATGTAATTTTTTGTCAGTCTGAACTATTTCCAGTCATGCTCTCACAGGTCTTTCTAAATATAAAGGTCACTGTGTCTTTAGGTTCTTCATGTAGCTGCCGAAAGGAGACACGGTGCAATTTCGTCAGCACTCACTTCAACACACTAAATATAGACCGTAGACTAGCCTGTCAAACATCCCGACAGACAAATTGTGTTTTTCCAGACCCCATCATAGCTGTTAATCAGAGATGCGTTTCTGGCAGATGTGATTTAGCACGTTGTCTCCCTCATTCTCACTTTCTCTGCTTCCCGTCTCTTCCTTCTATAGCGCCCTGCAACTGCACCTCTCAAGATGTTGCTCTTGGCTGTGTGTTATTTGTGTGTTGTGTTTCCACTCCCTCAATCCTAAAATAGATCTATTAATAATACCGTAATAGCTGGCTGATAATCAAGGTCCTCTTCAAGAAAAAACAAAGGGCAAAGTCTTTGTTGTGTACACTAACTGGTTTAATTTAAACATTAGATTGGACCAGCGGAAGGCCAACCATTTCTTCCCAGCTAATGCCTTTTCTCATCAAGATATTCCGTCCCTACCTGCTGCCCAATTTATAACTGCATCCAATTTCAGAGAGCAATCTTATCCATGATTTGGTGAGCATGCCTGTTTTGTTCCTTCAAGGGGTTGAAAACACTTTTGAATGATGATTTTATTCTGAAAGCTCATTTCACAAAGCAATCCATTATAATATGTCCCGCAGTTGCAACTTACCAAACAAATTGTTTCATGCGGATTCAGATTTAGCATATGCTCATTCAGCCTGAGCGCCCGGCTGCAATCAGAGAGGGAATGAGCTAAACTTGCACCATCTGAGTGGGGCAGATGGCTGCTGGTTAATTTAGCATGAACCCTGGACCTGCACCACCTTTTCCCTGCTCATAAACAGTCCACACAGAGGACTACATTGCTGATCAGTCATACTGCCACCATGTTCCCTCCCAACGGCTTAGGCAATAGGTCTCAATTAGCTGAGAGACAACCCGAGATTTACTACGGAGCAAACGAAATAACTCAACTCAGCGCCCCAATCTGTGGCTTATTGGTAGAGGCGAGTGTGCTAGATATAGACTAGCTTGCAGTTACCATGTTCTATGAGCTTTCAATGAGATTAGATTGTGGTTTATTAACTTTCCATCAGTGCTTGTCTGCAGTAAATGGTTTGAATTCAAAAGGGAACGGACTTTTTTGGTTCCATTCAGGAGTGTGTTTCTCTCCCTCTCACTCACATTAAATATTTTTACTTTTTAAGCTTTAAAAGAAAAGAATCAGTTTCTTAGATTAAGAAATGTAAACACGGTCTCTAAGAAGGGACTTTTTTCATTGTTGTTTATGTCAATTCTTGGGTCCTTGTCATCATTCTAAAAAGTGTTTAACGCCCTATGAACACATGCCTCTGTGAATAAAACAGCACACGCTCTAAGTAATCATGAGGGCTTGGAGCAAGTTAGAAGTAGCTTCACTGTCAACATGAACGTTACTGCTCTCACTTTGCTGTCAGTGCACACTTTTTCATCTAAAGTTTTACAGAATTCACGTCACACCTGTGGCATTGATGTAGCCAAACTTGTATTAGTCATTCTTTACACTTACAGTTCAGTTCCAATAAAAAAAAAGGTAACTTGCTCACATCAATACACTTAGTGCCAGTCGCTGTTAATAATTTCCAGTTTATATTCACAAAGACTCTTATCTTTAGACTAAGAATCCTTCTATATGGTGTTAAGACCTGTTCAGAAAGCTGCTGGGATACACTTATACTTAAAATGGGAACTTTTCATCAATACAGAACAGTACAATTAAAATGTGTTGAATTTAGATGAATAATTTAGACATTGTGAGATATTTCGGGTTCCTGCAAATCAAATTAAAGGCAGTTTGTCAGTACACACTGTTGCATTTCTCCATGTTTTGTGTGTTTTGATACTTTCACAGTATTTATATAGCATATATTTTAATTTATAATAATCTAATGTGGCAAGACTCATTAGATGCAACATCTTACTGATTATGAAACTCTCAGACCTAATTGGTTTTAGCACTATAAGGCTTTGTGAATAGAAGTTAGGATGGACAGCCAGTGGAGCTTCTATAGCCTTAGGATGTTTTGTTTACACAGCCCCAGGTGTGCACTTAAAAAAAGTTAGTTTATGAGGCACTGAGATAAGCAGATTCAAATAATTTTTATTTTTTTTTGTTTCCGTACCATGGACTACTTTCTACTTTCTACTTTCTACTTTTTTAAGTTAACTCTGTGACTGTATGATCAAATGAAGATATAAGACATCAGATGGCATTTTCCTCTGCATGCTTCAGCTCCACAACCTGTTACTGTAGTTTTATACAATTCCAACTTAACACAAACAAATGACACTGCAGGGCACATTTTTCTTCTCCTGCATCCTCTCTGGAGCTGCGTCTCTTTTCTCTGCGAAGGGACGCGTTAACCAAAACAAACGAGTCTCCAACGACTCGCCGGCAATGCCTCAGAAAGCTGGAAGTACAGGTGATCGAGGGGAAGCACTGCAGAGGCCCGAAGGCTCCTGGTGCTTCATCGCTCATGCAGGGCAGCGCCATGTGGGAAGAGCCGCAGGTGGCTGGCAGTGATGGATACCGGGGCCGCTGTATAATCTTTCACCCTTTCAAAAATTATTTGAGAAGCAAGCTGTCAAAAGGGCCAGTGCAGAGCAGACCCTCACTGCCTGCTGCAGAACTTTAATGTCAGCTCATGACTGCGTCTGGGGACGACCGTGCAAAATTGAAATCTCAGTCCTGGTGGCAGCAGACTGACAGAGTGGTTATTGTGCAGCTTATCAGGAGGAAAGTGAAAGGCAGAGATTTGCCTCTCTCTCTGTGGGGAATATTGCCCTCCATCAAAATGTTGGAAGAAAACAGCTGACATCAATATCTGAGAAGTAAGTTGTGAGAAAACGAAACATTTTCAACATCACCTGCCAATGCCCTGGAAGTAGAAAGTGACTACGCTTTCTAAGTTTAAGCAGCTCATTCCTTGGTGTGACGGCTCAGAGTAAATGATCATTAATGGGGTAAATCTGACTGAAGAGGATATGGAAATGTGATTCAATGAGTGCGGGGTGACATTTATATTCTCTTGGCCTTTTGCTCTGAGGCATATTTATGAAGGAGTTAACTCAATTCTGAGAGCGAGGCAATCAAGACAGCCATTTCTCATACAGACAATGAGATTAGTACAACATGACAGCGATTACACAGGGCGCTCGTAATTTGCAGCAACAGGGTGCTGACAGACATTATCACATACACAGAGGACGCTGTTGATATGCTTTAAAAAAAATTAAACAACTTATTCAATTTTGTTGATCCCGTATGATTAACAGCAAGATTTCAGGTACTGTATACAGCATCCATTGTGTTGATCCCTTATGCTCAACTTTTTTGACCCTGAAGTAAAGGAATGATTTTTTGAATACTTGGCTTTAGGGAAGGTATTACATAGTGATGGCCAAATGAAGCTTCATGAACCATTTTCTTTATTTTCTGAGCCCACTAGATGGCGCTCTTTGTTCAAGGTTTGAAAGCACCCTGACATTTTATTCCTTGAGCCCTTTTCCTTTGAACCAGGAGCAACATCTACTGGTGTCAATAAATACAACTAATGTTTCATGAAGCTTCATTTGGACATCACTAGTAATACCCATTTTGGACTGAAACATCTTCAAACACTGGATGGTTTTCTATGTTATACTAGAGTCAACCCAATATGGGATTTTGGAGACCATTACTGATTCTATTCACTAAGCTGCTAAGACACTTTTACTAAGGACCTTGGAGAAAAGAGGCTAAGGGAAAGGGCAGGGCTGACCTCATTGCTATGGATGAGGTAATGTTTCATGCTCCCTGTAGCCTTTTGTGAATATTATGTGCTGTCAGTCCTTACCATTTAAAAAAAAATAAATCCTGTTAAATTAATAGTCCACACCATTACTAAATCACCCCACACGTAGTTTTCTAAATTATGTGTAAAAAAAAAAAAAAAAAAAGAAGATATAATATTAATATCAGCACATATGGAACAACATCTTCGCTGATAACACCAGATAAAGTGTCATAAGTATGTTATCAGACTGTGTATAGTGCCAGCCTTGGTAGAACATGAAAAAGTTATTAACTTATGTCAATTTTGAATAAATCATTGCGATCAAGGAAGAATATTGAAAAACATGTAATTCATTTTTACATCAGGTTAAACATTCTAGATGACAGTACTCTTACTTCAAGTACTGCAACAACTAAAGTGCATTTGGTGGTGGCAGTGTACTTCAGTTTTGCCAAAAATGTTTCCATGTTGGTGTTCCAGTTTTCTTTGGGATGAAGTCCGCCATATCTTGTCTCATCACCCTCCAAAACACGAAAATTCTAGCACACAGACAACATGTGACTGATCATAACCCTGAAAGAACCGCTTGAGCTTGGTCCATCAGTCATCCTTGGCAAATTGCATTAAATTTGTACAGGTACATTAATTATGGATATAAACATTTATTTAACTGGGGAAAAAAGTGGAAGTACAAGTTTCTCAAGTACTAGCTTTCAGATGTGTGAGATATCATTGTCTGCCGACTTCTAATTGATTTTTTCCACTCCATCAACACAAGCATCTGTCAGCTCTGTAATCTTGAAGACACACAACGATGCTTTCCTACAGTCAGGCTGAAATGTATCTGCTGGGAGGAAATGCTATTGCTGGAGGTCTCTGTTTGATTGTTCACTGGAGATTAAAAATCATGTTAGTGTATAATCATGTGAATTAAAAAAGATTTTAAACTGTGTCTTTGTTTCATTCCAGGTCTGAAACGGAGCTATACCTGTGAAGTCTGCAGTGTGACACTGAACTCTGTGGCACAGTACCATGCACATCTGCAGGGCTCAAAGCACCAAAACAAGTGAGTGGATCACACTGCTGTTCACTGCAGCAGCAGAGCTCATTTCCACTTTTAACTATTAATGCTGCAGGGCTAAATGCTACACCTCATTTTTGGCCCAAAATATGTTGTTTTCTTTGCTTTTATCTGTGTCCCTGAAATCCCCTGCTTCTTAATGCGGTCCAGAAACAGTGCATTACACACTGCATACATAAATGATGAGAGTGTTGTAGAGAGCTGCATTGCTGAGACAGAGATTCAGATGGGTCCGTTTTGCTGAGGGCACCCTGTGATTTTTTTTTCCCCATTTAAGTTCAGTCTACAATTTAAAGAAAAATTCTCTAATTGAGCCTTTTCCTGCCTTTACACTGTAGCTAACTGGTGGTTGTGGCGCCTGCAGGAGCCAACTCAAGCTGAGACTCTAAGAGCTCTTACAGTATAGTCAACAAACAGGCTGTCTGATGGAACTTCTGTCTTTAATCCAACCGTGAAAACAAAAGCTCATTTAAAAACAGCTGCACACAGCTAATTCCCTGCTAGTCACAAGAGGTATCTGGGATGCAGATTTTGAAAATTCATGCACCATTAAGCAAATCTACAAGTTATCTCAAACAAATGGGACTGGAACAGAAATGAACACTGTTTTTTTACAATGTATCTGGGTACTTTTTATTCAGTCCTTGGCACATTATGTTTACATACATATTTTATTTTAATGTTATTACCAACAGCCTGACATTTTGTTCTACATATTGTTGAAGGAGTTCATGCTGCAAAGGAAAACAGCTACCAGCAGTTGACATGATGTCAGACGATTTCACAGAAAATGATATCCTTCAAACTTGGAACATGTAGTGTTTATGCCTTTCATTTGTTTTCAACTCAACAACAATTACAGTTCCGTGCTTGTTTATTTATATTTTTATGTTCTTCCTTTGCACAAGTTACTTTCAGTAGGAACAAGACAACTGTAAACTACTTGGTGCCTCTGCGTGGGCTCTGGGCAGTAGGTGTGAATTGATGGGGCTTACACGGTGCATGTCCTGGAATTAATTCCCCCTGTTGGCCAGTGTCTGGCTGCACACATCCAAAGGGATGCTGGCACCAGGAGACGTGACATGCTGTTTAACAGCCCTGTATTTCAGTCACGGATGCCTGTACTGCCTTGTTGGAACTATTGGGTTTCCATGCAGATCCCTCCATACTGTCACATCCATCCCCCGACCATGACCAGGGCTCTCTCCCTGACTTCAGACCACACGCGACCCTCAAGCCTGAGCCCAAACCCCGGCCAGTCTGATTTCATCAACATAGCCCACAACAGTGCCTTGGGTCTATTTAGGTCATTTGTTTAATGCCAGTTTACATGGACAGAAAAAGGCTTATCTGCTTTACAAAACTCCAGAGAGGAGCTGAGGATAACATTTTATGTGTCTGGTGTTCTTCATCACTACAAGACCTGAAACAGAATTGAATAAAAAATTACACTCTATGTAAGAATTAAAGGAATTGATGTGGAGTGGACATTGGAAAATTCATTGTGTTTTAAAACAAAATCATGGTATGAAGGAAATGGCACCATTTTTACAGTGCCACAAATCGCATGATTAACAAAATCGAAATAAACTAATAGAGGTGGATGAACTCTTTGTTGCTCATCGTCAGTGGATTAAGCCAACCCCCAAATCATTTAGGACAAAAAGAGGCCCTGAATGAGTGTATGCTCACCCCTTTTGTTAAAAGACGTGTAGATGGAGGAGAAGACACAGGGTCAAATGGTGCCATACACTTTGGGTACAACACATGCGCAGTTTGTCATCAGGTGCAGGCTAGATTATACTGTATATGTGTTGTATCCTGAGTTTATGGCCCCATTTGACCTGGTGTCTTCTCCTCTTTTTCTACCCTCCTTGTTTTTTTCCCCCCAAAATGTTTTCCACATTGTTGCAGTTTTTCATTCTATGAGATGAACTCTGCCATGTCTCATCTAATGATCTCAGCATCCCAGCAGTAAAAAACTAGAGTCCAGAGGCCTGTTAGACACCACTGATTCATTGGACTGTTTGTAAATGGACACAATATAATATTAACCACGTTGACGTATTTTACCATATCTCCACATTGTCTAACATATTACCAGAGAACTTCTCTCTGTCTGTTTGTTTCTCTGCAGAGCATGTTTAATATAGACAGGGGAAATACCAAATAGATTGCACATTCCTTCATCTCCTTGATGGTTAAAAACTAAAATATTAGAAATGCTAAAACAGGTCACCAGATATACCTTGGTGGTTATCGACATACTTCAGTGGCCTGCCCAGTTAAAGTCTATGGGTTGCAAATATTGTAAATACAAGTTGGATTTGAATTTGTCAGTATGTGTCACAAGTCTGCATAATGGTCACTCTTTCCAGTAATATGCTGTAGAATTTCCCCTAAGTCTGATCACCATCAATGTGATTGTTTTTCTTGATTTCTAAATACTTCTAAAGCTTAAGTTATATTTGTTAACCCTGCCATATGGTACTATAGGTCTAGCAGGTTTACAGGCAGTCTTAGCAGCCTACAGGGACTCTTCATCCTCAGCCACAGAACTACTTGTGCTATTCGGACCATTTTACATGCCTAGAAAATGGTCACAGTTTAAATCACAATGGCATTATCTTCCAGAAAAGTCGCAATTACCCTCACATCTTTGAGTGTGTCTTGTAGTGAGGTTTTACTGAATTGATATCTGCAGTTATTAATATTTTTCCATTAGTGGTTTATATTTGCATGACTCACCAGTTCAGCTAAAGTTGGAATATGTGAGTGTGACCCTCTGTGGATATGAAGAGGGTCACTTGATGTCTGCAAAACTGGAAGTAAAGCCCACACGCTGCATGGCTGTGTAGCTGTTCTATGCTGAGATCAACTAAGGGCAGAAAGGGATGAGGAAATTCAATTTTGACTCAGGAGGGGAACAAATTACCCGTTCATGACAGGTGTACTAATGAGAAGTGTGATCGATACTTCTCTAACGAGCCAGCTACATGAGTACAACA
>CAFUXE010000696.1:206540-219441 GCA_903364295.1 Serranus cabrilla
CGATCCATCCCTCTCCACACCCTGAGCACTGAGCACATCTGCCCATGTATTCAGCTTTCTCATTTCAAAAATTAAGCCCAAGTGTTATAAGCATTTTATTTACTTTGATGCAAAGCACTAAATGAAACTGGCATATTGGTTCATAGCTTTGTCCTCATTAGAGATGAATACAAAAAAAGAGTTACTCAACGGCTAAAAGCTAAAGTTAGTGCTTCACTTCTAAAAATAAACAGCCATTCTTTGCATGGGAAAGGTTTATCAAATAAAGTTATTCATTTGTAGATAGTCTCACTCCAGTCAAACAACAAGAAGCTCTCTTCTGTCTGTCACACTCTAGCTGGAGGCGATTTGTCATGTGGCTGATAATGAAATGTCAAACTCCTATTGTCATTGATAAACCACAACACCCTGCTATCACAATCCAATATTTACTTCTCTCAGACTTCAAAAATAGTAATGTCAACCAGTGCTTCACTGTCAACTCCTTAAAAGTCTCAAGCCTGTATGTTATTTTTTTTAGTGATTTCCCATCCATTGACTATAATTGGCATCCGCACTGCAGCAGCCTGACAGTGAATTCCTTTGGGTGTCATTGACAGGTCTATCCACAGTCTTTCTCTAGTGCTCTCTCAGGCATGGTAGTCGGTGCGAGAGGCTAGCCTGGGGAGCAATCAGCCCCTTGAGGCTCTATCCTGCCTGCCACAAATCACCATCACCACCGGCATGATTCTTCCCTCCCATGCAACCTATTTCAAACAAGTAAAACATGCGCATACAAATGATAACATCTTCAAAGCATGAAAGAACGCTCTCTAATAAGCCTTGACAGTTTCCCTCATTGCAATTCAGACAACATATTTACTCTGTCTATTCAAAAGGAAGCCAGATTCAGCTGCTAGCATTTGTTATCTGTACAGTATGCAAAGGCTGCTGCAGCTACAGAGTTACAGTCTGCTGGGAAATTGACTGGTGCTTTTTGCAACATGGAAACAAAATGGCCATTGGGGCATCCTTTGGAAACATCAATCAGCAAATATACTGTGGCCAATTTGAAAGGCCAGCTTCTGTCGAAATTTGCATTTAAACATCAAAGAAATAATAACTGCAGCAAGGCCATGCCATGTCTCAGAGAGATGTGGTTTTCTGCCAGCGCATTTAAGACGACAAACTTAATTTATCTGTTGTGGGGGCTTTTTTATGTCAACTTCCATAATTTTGAAAATTCTTGCTTTTTTACAGTATCTGCACAAAGTGGCTAGAGTAGACAAAGGGAAGATAGTGGTAAAGGTAACATAACTGAAATACTTGGTTAATGTCAGGAAACAATCCTGGTTATGGTTAATGATACTACAGCATTAATTGCAGCTCCAGGACTCAATGCAGACTCCAGTCCCCTGCATTAAGTCAAACAAGCTGACTCTGTGGCTCACCCCCAACCTTACTTTCCACATCATCACATATCACAAGTCAGACAATAAGACAAAGGCAATTTACCATCGAGATGTTGAATGTGTTATAATGTCAACCTTTTGTTGTCAGTGATGAATATAAACACTGTGCTATCACAATATAAGGTTTACAATGTCTGGTGGTGTCTTAAGGTGCTGGTTTTATTGTAAATTGGCACCACAACTGGGTAGAATCTCATATTCCTAAAAATCGAGACCTGTTTGTGCAGATAAAATGATACTGTTAAGTATGGAGACCACAGGGAATGACCAATCACAGCCTGACAGTAAAATCCATCACTACTTATCTATATTACTTAAAATGAAGCAGCACAGGGTGGCAGGTTGTTAAACATGTTCAAGTGCTTTTCTTACTTGCTTCAGTCACAAACTGCTGAATGCAGACAACTGCAATAACTGACAGGAAAAATGACACTTGGCTTTTCCTGTGAGTTACTGACTGGTGATCTACAGCTAACTACCTCATCCAGCATAGAAAATAGAAAGAAAGAAAGAAGCGTAGATAGAGAGTGTGTTTGAAATGACCTCATCAGTGGGAAGCTGTGGGGAATGACTCGGAGCACCTGTGGTTCTGAGTGCCCTGGAGGGCTAAATATTGAGCATGGACAGTGCATTGTGTGTGGAAGCAGAAAACCACCTGGGAGGAAGCAGGAGGAATTTTCAGTGCCCATATTTTCCCAGCACTCATCACCCATGTAATGGCTCTGTGATTTACAACAATGCACAGCGGGAGCTTTGCCAATGGCCGGGCCATTTTTACACCTTGCAACCATTATCTGCTCAGTCAAGGGAGTTTTACAAACCACTTTATGTGTGTGAAGTAAGCAGCTCCCAGGCATGACAGCCATCACTTGGTGGGAAAAAGGACAAAGGAAGAAACACCACAGAGAGAGACTGTCATGCTTTTTATTATTCAGCCTCATTTCCCAATCATCAAGGCCGAATTCCCTGGTGCACAGAGAAATAATTCACAGACCCAGTTGGCTACAGAGCAGGCAATTGTCAACCTCCAGTGGGGGCAAGTGCCTATCAATTCACCTGCTTTCTTCTTTTCTTTCTCCCTCTTTCTTCTGCTCATGGTCTCCCTGGGGCCTACTGATATTGAGGCTAGATAATATGCCAGGAATTGATCATTTTATTCCCTGTCATTTGCTGGAGAGTAATTTCATATTCAGTCTGTTCTAAATCCTGTAATATTGGAAATCATCTCCGTATTTAAGGTTGTGAGTTTGAATGTTTAGAGTACAGATGCATAGGGTCTGAGCCAGAGCATGCCATTGTGACAAAGAACACCTAAAAGCAAAGTGTCCTGTCACTACAAACCTCTCCACGCCCAATTATCCCCCATTAAATCATGGTCAAGATCAATGCTTGTAGCATGCTTGTCGGTTTAAGCTAAACTAAAAAGCAGCTGTTGTGGCAATGTGGGACGTTCCACCTTTATTCCAGACCAGAATATCTCAATTACGGAATGTTTTGCCAGGAAATTTTTCAGCACATTCATGGTTCCCAGAAGATAAATAACTTTGATGAATTATCTTCTAGTGCCACCATTAAGTTCTCATTTGTGGCTTTTTGTGAAATCTCTACACATATTGAATGGATTGCCATTAAATTCACTGCAAAAATACATGTTCTCCCCAGGAAAAGTTGACTCTTTGCCCTGTTGTTAACTGCTACTACTCCATCAAGCTGTCAGAGCTTGATGGAGCCCACGCTGTTACTAACTGCACTCCCTGAGGAAATATTATCTAATATTAAAAAAAGAATTAAAAAGAAGTTTCAGAGAGAAGAAGGGTCTACTATGCATTTAAATGATTGAGCCAGCATGTCAAACTTACTCAGCAGTGAAAAGATGGAAGAAGCTAAAGCCTACAGATCACAGTGTAAAAATGCACTTTGTCGATCTTTAGATGAGCGATGCCGGGTCTCCCTAAATGATGTAGCACCCAGACAGACAAAATGATCTGCCTTATCTGCAAACAGATGAATTCGGTACTCACACAACTTTTTCTTAAACGCCACAAGTTCAAGGACAAATTCATGGGTGAAGAGCCTACATGTAAAGTTGTCAACAAGTTTCATCTATAAAACAGTCAAACACAGGCTAGCTAGGTGGTAGTTCATGAAATTGCTAATCACAGTTGTTTCAGTTGTGGAGACTTTTTGTGGAACTGCTTAGGGAAATTGAATTTGATGTCAATATCTCTCCTGAACCTTTGCAGCCCTCAATAATATTGGTACTCAGCCATCAAAACGATGAGCCGACCTGTCCTAATTTGTCTTTTAAATTATTTTCCCTAATCATAAATCTGTCTGTCATTGTCTTGTCCTTTGTTTGACTCTATAATTATAAATGAGGGATGCTCCTCAATGAACTCAAGAGAATAAATAAAGGTTGAGTGATTGATACAGTATTGTTTATTGCCCCGCTGGGATTGAGCATTGACCCTGTAGAAAAGCACAACCGTTCCCAGACCACCATCACTGCCTAAGTTAGCAGTGTGTCTGTCTGAAATTCCATGATGACATGCAACTTAGTATGTTATAACAGTATGTGAGATTTTTTAGTATGATTGAAACTGTAGTATGAAACAGATAGTATGCAAACACTGGACACTATGCCGTCATAATTATCCCACAATGCAATGCTGTAGTGACAACAACAATCATAACAGACAATGGCAGGCAGAGACCAAAGCTTGATTTCTTTATTTTACTATAGAATATTTTCATTTTCATTTTTGTTTTGTATTTTTTTAAGTTTGATACTGCATATCATTTGGTTTCTCAATGCTTTGTCTGTGTGTATGATTCTGATGTTTCCTATTGATGCTACATTTGTTGACAGAAATCCAGTGATTCATAAACACAAAAAGCTTTTATTGTGAAATACTTGCAGGCATGACCGTGTTGTGGAAAATGCAGTTGCGCGGCTCCATAGTGTAGTAGAAAATCTTCATATATGACAATAGAAATGAAGCGATACAGTATATAATATATGGACCTCATCACAGGGAGTGTAGATGGCTGAGCAGCAGCAGCAATGCTGTCTGTGTGGACGTTGCTCCGGTGTGAACCGCAGCAGCTTAGTGAGGCAGCTGTCACCTGCTGCTCATGCAGGCTGTGTGGCCCAAGCCTTACTCAAACATTGGATGCAGAAGACATAAATGTGCATGTGTAGATGGCTGCTCCACTGTGCACACATACACACACACATATACAGTTATCTATTGCCAGGACCTGTGTGTGTGTGAACATGTAAAACGATCCTTGAAGTTTCCTTGACTGTACAAACACACCAAAGTACTCGGGAGGCTTTTTTCTGATTCTTGCATGGTGGATTATCCGATGTAAATCTCTCCAGCACTACACTATTGTACAGTAAAATTGTTTCGGACAGGTGACTTCCTCCAAACAGACGACACAGACAATCATAAGCTGCAACACAGCTGAAGCGAGCGAGGCTGTTTATCATGAAGAGGGAATTAACTTCAAAGGGATTTGAAAATGTCCATGTGGAATGTAGGCTTTAGGATGAATTATGCATGAAAAATGCTTCACTAGAGTAATGTGCTGACACAATTTGTCACACGCCACAGGAATACATAAGTTGCAGAGTAGCCACGTTTGAGGAGTTGATGCTGTTAGGTGGTGTGGTTTCTCTGGGCCGTTGGAGGTCGTGCAGCTGTGTAACCTACACCGACCGCACGGTGAATTACTTATGAGACCCTTCTTCAGCTTAAGAGGAAGCTGGGAGCCTAGATATACAGTAGCTTTGAAAAAATGTTGTACTCTTAAATCTGTGTGTGTGTGTGTGTCTGTGTGTCTGTGTGTGTGTGTGTGTGTGTTTGTGTGGAGCAGTACGATTTGATGGCTGGGCTTGAGGCCATGTATCATCCCCAAGCGTCTTTAAAAGCCTGTCCTGCTGTCAGTTTGGGGAGGATGCACATTTGAGCGCTGACATTTTGATGGAGAGGAAGGCAAACAGCAGCAAGGATTTCAGATACTCTGTGAAAAGTCTGTTTCCTGAGTTCAGCAGCTGAATCTACACTTGCCCCTTGCACCAAAAAGCCCTTAAGATGTTTTTTTTCTCACTGCCCTCACTTGACTGATTAATCTATTCAAAGTGCTCATCAGTAAAGTGTGAGACGCCATGCTGTGCTGGAGAGGAATTTATTAAATAACCCATACTTCCTTTGCAATCTAGATGTGGATAATGAGACAAGAATATCCGTCATGTAAACTCTTCTTACATTAGTCCCTGCCATCTCTCTAACTGCTGTTAGGAGTGAATTAAAACGGTTTGTGGAAGTTGGGAAGACTTATATCAACTTGTGACTAATCTGTATGGTATGTTCTATATGGTGTTCGGTTACTTTAAAGCATAACTTCCACACTACATGCAAAATAAGCTTGTTTCAGTTTACACATTGCTGGTTCTCCCAAGAAAGAGTTTTGTATGCAATTGTTACTTAGGCCATGCAACAACTGCGTGCCGTTAGCAAAGGCGGCTAACAGCAACGTGTCAGCAATACTGAGGCATTTCACTCTTGCAACAGCAACAACTCTTCAGCTACTTGTCATGCTCATAAAGCAAGTGTTATTCAAAATATAACACAACAAACTTAATCAAACACCTCCAAAAGAATCATGTTGAAGAATTCTACAAGTATAGCCGGTGTTACGGATTAAGGAGTGACCCTGTCAACTGGCGACTTTCAGCGGAATGCATCTGTAGTTGTTGTAAGCAGACAATTTGGAAATTGTAAATTTGGAACCAAACAAATAAATTTAAACTACAAAGGTTTACATAAATATAAATAAATGAGTACATATCAGCCAGGTCTTACTCCTGACTTGTCAGATACTGACGTTTTGTCACGGCCTTCAGCTTCTAACACACTCACCTTTAGCATGTGTGTGCAAACGAGGTTTTTTATTGTCTGCAAAATAAAACCATCCCTGGCAGTATTAGAAGCTTAGAATAAATGACGTAAATGTGCATGATGCTTGATTGGTTGTGGATGTGTTAAACCAGCCACGGACCTTGACACAGGAGAAAACTGTTCATGTGAAGCCAAGAGTCATTGTTGTCATTGGAGTCAGCTAACGTAACTGCATCTGCTAGTTAGTTGTGAAGTATTGGTGTTTGAGCCCTACTTTGTTATTTTACCCAAACCTTAGCGAAGTGGTTTTATTGCCTAAAGTTTACTGTTTCCTGTGGACATGGAAGTTTATTTTGAAAAGCAGTTATGCATGTAACTTTGGGAAAGTTACTCACCATGCTGTAATCAGGATCAAAGTGGATCTGAAGGCTGTGACAAATGTCAGGATCTGACGAGTTGGGATGAGAATGTGTTGTGCCTATATATGCTATATATACACACAATGGGTCTGTATTTGAAGCCAACAAGAGACACTCAGTCACATATATCATAGTAGAAAAAACACTTTCTCAGGGGAGGAGTGGCATGTCAGGATTTGAGACTACACAGGGACATTATGATGATGAGCATATCTGATCTATTGAGCCCACTAGAGGTGAACAAGGATGAATACATTAACTGCTGACTGATCAAACCCCTGGCCAGCAGTTTAACAAGCAACCTCACTCACTACAGGCTATGTTAACCACACAAACAAGAAGAATGTAAGCACAGGTCTCAAAGGTGGCTCTGAATCCAGCTGTAGGCTGTGAGATTGCTCACTGGTGTAATGAGCTGCTAAATTGGACAAATTGAACTCTGCTCCTGAGACCTTCACACTGAAGCAAACTATGTTTTAACTGTGGTTTTCCAGCTGCATCATATCAAATTAAATATGGTTTTATGTTGGAAGAATTGATGTAATGTAATGATGCCTTGAAGGGGAAAATGCACTCTTTGATAAGGTCATTGTGCTGTATGTTTCATGTGTGGAATTATGAAAAGAGGAGATAACACCTAATCCTGAATGCACTATAATTAAGGCAGGTTTTACAGCAATGCAAAGCGTAAGACTGAGTGTACATTTATAGATGTGAATGACAGCAGAAGTGTAAAGCACCTCAAATTATAGCAGAATACAAAATGGAAGCGATCCATTACTGGTATTCTCAGAATGTGTATTTTTCCCAACATTTTAAGGCTTTTTGCCCCTGCGGCTTTAAGGTTGTTTTTACTATTTATTCTCTGGAGGTGATGTCTTCCTGTACCTGTCCTTTTAAATATGGCTCTCCATTTCCATTATAATGAAAATGAAGTAAGAAATATAATTTGCATTGTTTCATTTAATAAATGGTGTCTTAAGAATACCTTATTCAAAGCACACACAGTATTGTGGCATGTGACAGGTTTACTTTGTGGATACATTACACAGCGCTCAATAAGCCAAGTCTAGAAAAGAGAGTGCTGTTAATAAATTGAAAGATATGAGTGAGAATAAAAAGATTACATTTCGAAAATGGATGTATTTGTTTTAAACTTCTTTTCACTTTTACTATATTTTATCTGAAGTTGTGTTTCTGACCACCTGACAAATGTAAGCCCAAAAATCATCTTTTGGCTCTGATTTGGTCGCTACCAATTCCTGACAAAAGTATCTGGCTCTTTTGTTGCTAATTGTTACACAGTGTTCACCAGTTGTTATGGTTGTCTGTAAAGACAAGTGTAGCGGTAACAGTTTGGCTGTTAAACCAGAAAAATAAACAGAAAGATGCCAAAAGGCTCTGTAGAGCTGAGGGCTGTGGCGGAAAGATCTAGCAGAGCCTGCGCTGGCCAGTCACCATGTGAGCAAATATCCCTGCCTCTCGCTGCCATGGGTAGGAGCCGAAAATAACTTTTCAAGAAAGTTTAAAAACCTATATGAGAGTCAAAACCAGATACAAGCATTTTCCGTCTGGAGGTCTGTAACAACGGACTACATGGATGCTTGTTGGACAGTTTGTCGAGAATTGGTGCCGTGTTTCGTGCAAGGACACAGTCCCTTCGTCTTTTCATGTCTAGCTGCAGTGCTGCCTGAAAGTGTAATCAGAAAAAACACTGCTGCACAACCGTGCTGCTCTAATTACCACACCACATGATGTGGACTAAATGTGGCCTATAAGTAACAGCTTGGCATTTTAGTCTTTGTCAGAATAAATGTTTATGAATGCAGCTTAAAGCTTCTAAACACAGAATCAAAGTTTTAAGGAAGTACAAGTGGTAAAAACTCACATCATTATAATCATTTACACACAACCTTGCTTGCTTTTCTACACATTTACGATTGATTTAAGTCTCCATTCATAGCAACATTAACTAAATCTGAATCCAGTTGGAAAATTTTCCAACTGGAAAAGTACTATGGCTCAGGATTTAAAGATCATCCACGTGCATTCCTGTCAGCTATAATAGAGACAGAGAAAAGGAGACACTGTGGGAAGCTGTGTAACCTGACAGCTCTATTAGGAGCCTGCACTGTGCTCCTCAGTGCACCTGCAACTTAACACTGAACTGATGTTACAACACACAGCACCTGTTTTGTGTTTCCTTTGATAGTATGACAATCTGTGGAATTTATTTTAACAGAAGTGGGATGCCAAGTAAAGGTTTCCTCTGTGGCAAAACCGCTGCTATAGTTTTATTTGTCAGAAACTCACATACATGTTTAGGGTAAGGCTTAGAAAACATGTGGAAGTAAAGATGAGTTTCCATTAACTTCTATTCTCTGGGCTATATCTGCATTTAAAGCAGGAACTAGTACATAATAAAGAAAATCATATTGAAAGCCATTTATTACACTTTTTATGCCCTCATGCTCAGTGATACTGGAGCCATATGACTTGTATGTCTTTGGATTCCACGTCTACATTTTTTGTGACATCTTCCAAATGCTTGGTAGAGGTTAAAAATCCAGCAGCTATATCTAGTTTGTTCAGTACATTCATCAAAACATTGTGTGTGTCTCTGCTTGATTGTATATTCCGCTGCATTGCTGCGTTCTGCCACATTAAGCTCACCAGGAAAATAAGCATGACAGCTTGTTTTGTTGTAGCAGTTGTGTCCTTGTGGAATACAAACAGCAGGTTGTCCCTTTTACAGAGCAGACTGTGATTACTCTGCTTAGTTCACCTGAAGACAACATGCAATTCCCCATGCACTGACAGTGGAAGCTGCATTGATTATGTGCAGTAAAAATAAAGCAGCAAAAACAATGCTGACTGTCATTCTGTCATGTATCCGCCCCCGGTTACGCTGTCACCGTATAGCCCCTCTGGGGCACACTGCAGGTTTCCTCTCGATTTATTTCCATCTGTGCTATTAAACAACAGGAGCGGCGGTGCTACTGTTTATACCGACTATGAGACAGACAGACGTTGGCTTGTCTTGACACAGTCCTCAGTGGGTTGAGAGATTGAGCCTGTGAGTAAATCAGTTCTGCTAGCCGAGGAGAGATAAGGACAGCGATTGTTGCCGTGATAAACTGATAAGATGAGGCCATCTGTTGGCCCAGGCTGCTGGACCGATACATGAAGGCTTCCACTCACCTATTCCATCACACAACAACGGGGATTAGATGGCAACCTTGTGACACTGGGCGCCACAAGAGAAGAAGAGGGCTTTGTCCAACATGTGGAACAAAACCGCCATAAAGCACACAGGAAAAGGGGATTTTGAAACTTGTGACTATAGCAAATAAATCCTCAACTGAACCTCAGCTGAACTCTACCTCGTCGTTCATTCTATAATTATGTTGATGATGAAGAAGTATAATTGCAGTTGTTATTATGATTTTTCAATCCATCATAATAGCTCCAGGTATTTTCTCTTGAGAGTTATTTATCACTGCTGCTGAGTAAAACTGCCAAAACTAATCACATCAACGAGTCCCTTCAGTTCTTTACTCAATTATAATTGAGTCTTGAGATTAGTAGGACAACTTTTTTTCCCCCTTTGGGGTTATTTCATTTTCTGTTCCATGGAACAATGCAGTTTTCAGATTTATGCATCTTGTCATGTACAGCTCTATATCTTCTAAAGGTCGGACCAAATGTTTTCTAAGTGTCCCCCGAGTGTTACCTTTGGGTACACCAAATAGGGACCAACCCCTGCATGCAGACACTGGCTGAAATGCATTGTAGACACAGTGTGAATCAATGATCACAGTTTGAAATGAAAAGAAGGCATGTACATTTACTATGCAGAGCTCAGCCACTTTGACTTGCGTTGCAGCTTCAAGTGTTGTGTTCTATTTTTGATTTTGTTTGACATTGTAGCAATTAATGTGCCAAGTCAAGTACAGATCACCCCCTTATACAAATCAGTGTGTTGTTTCTGAAATTTAAGTGAAATTTAAACACATCCTCCAAAATATATATCTGACTGCAAAAATGTTACAATCAACCTTAATAACCTGAAAACACACTGTGAGAAGGTCATCGTCATCATACCTTATTTTATCATCTATTTTACTCTAAATGGGACCATCATTTAGAAAAAGAAAATCTTTCTGTTTTAAAGAAGGCATATCACTAGTGATTAAGACCATGAGTTAATTATGTGAATGTTTACTGAGATATTAAAGCAAGTGAGCTATATGGTAATTTTCCTGTTGACTCTTATACAAACAGTCAGAGGAGTCGCCCCCTGCTGGCCTTTAGGTAGAATACAGGTTTATGGCACTTCCACATTGGCCTCACATTTCAGGCCCAGAGGGTGCAGCTTGTGGAGAGGCGCATATAGTTGACAAAGACTTGGTTAAGTGTTTGTGTTATTTGTGTTTCTGGAGTAGCATTACTCAAGTTTGGTGTTTTCTTGGCCAATCCATCCACTAAGACCTCTCCATCTTCATGGCTCTATAACGACACATACTGTACAACAATAATGTATGGAATGGAATGTACGCTGCATTGAACCGCAACCATAGACTGTAAAAAAAAAAAAAAAGGTTTCAACTTGTTAATCAAAACTGTTTTATTAGAAACGAAAATAATATAGCCTTGCACACACATGTCTCAGTGGAGGAGAGGTGGGCGGGGCCTCTACTGACTGACAAGGTGACACTCTGCTGAGGCAATGGTCACACAATGCAAAATAACTTTAAATTATGAATAGTTTAAAAAGACTTAGTATCTTATAAAATGTAACGTTGATGTAACAGAAAATGAGACCAGCAGATTAGATTATGGCGGGCCGCCACAAACCCGGAAATTAATCTGAAACACTTTCCATTTTGGGGAAAACCGTGAATAAAGTCTATACGGCATTGTATTTTTCATAAATGATTTGCTTATTGTAGATTTTACTGTATGAGGCCTGCAGTGTATCTCTGATTAACCCTTTGCCCTCTCTGTCTGTCTTTCTCCAACAGTCTGAAGAATCAGATATGTGTCCAGTGAGTGTTGGCCGAAGATAAAAAAAAAAAAAACAACTATTGGATTGATGTCAGACAAGCTGTGGTCAGCTTGCCCTGCTTTTTCTGCCTCTGCCCTGCTTTTGCTCTCCTCCACATCATTTAACTCTCTCTCTCTCTTTCTCTCTTTCTCTCTCTCTCCGGTCTTTTTCTCTGTCCCTTTAGCCACACTGGCAAGGAGGAAAATAAAGAGATTTCTTTCATTTTTTGTAACACTCTAGCACTGCATCAGCTCTCTCACCTGTCAGTATACAGTACAGTTTACACAGTTTCTCTGCTCTTAAATCATCGACCTTTGACATTCCACTGCAGCTGTGTTTTTTATCCACTGACTGTCTGAGAGCATGAAAAGTGGATCTGATTCACAGCAGCCTTTCTAAAAATGCATACTAAATTATACTTTATTTTTCACAAGGATGCTACGTACTGTAAATGGAATTTTGACTTGAGAATATAAGGGGTTGTTTTTTAATCTCATTTTGTTTGCTTTTACTTGAATGAAAGAGAGCATATTTATTTGAAATTAAAGGGAAAAGATTATTTTTACATGATTTAGCATTGTGGGCTTTAATTATGAGCCAGTCATTCTCTTTGCCCTCAGATTCTGTATGGTACACACAGTGCAACGAAACTTAAATGCTTTTTTTGCATTCATGCTTGCAGTGGAGCTAAATCCCCTTGTGTCAAAAAGGGGTTGATGGCAATAATGACACCAGTTGGACCCTTACTATATGTCGTAATGGTATTACAGGCTTCTGTCTGTGACTCTGGTAGAATTACTAAGATGTGTCTGCATCTACACAGGAACAGAAGATCATTTTTAAAGCTTCCGAAGGATAATTCAAATTGATCACGTTATCAGGCAAAAAACACGAGCAGTGCTCATCTTTGATTTTACCTCCAAGTGGTTTGGATAATCTGGCTAAACTTCTGGCTTGTTTACAACCTAACTGATCGTCTGACTGCTTGTGTTTCTTGTCCTTTCTTTGTTGCAGCAATTGCTCCAAGGTCTCAGAAATGACTTTGATTTTGCCCAATGCTTCAAAAAATTGGCCTTT
>CAFUXE010000696.1:220406-233550 GCA_903364295.1 Serranus cabrilla
GAAATGCTTTGCTCAACTTGAGTGATAACATTTCTGTCCAAAGGTTGCTTTGGATCAGTTTGTTTCTCCTTCATCACAGGACGTCCACCTCTCATACACCCTTTAGTCCCCTCGTGCTCTGGGTTATGTGCTCTATTGTGTCTGAGAAAAGAATAAAAGACACTTGCAACTACACAAACTCTGCTTTGAATCCTGTTTCTTTTATTTCTGTTTACAATAATTATACTAATGTCTTTGTCTGTCTTCATAGTAAGTTCTAATCACTGTAATTAAGGTTTGACATGTTGCACACCAACTTGGAAAAGGCACAAAGCAATTTAAAATCACTACACATACACCATCGAGGCAGCACAGTTCTCTGAATTTGTTGTTTTTGTAACATAAATGTTCTACAATGTCTGTCAGTAGCAATCATTTAGTTACTTAAACACACATACTGTGCCCAGTTGTAATACACTGTTGACACCAAAATATTGTATTTTTTTCCGACATGAACCTAACATCTTACTTCTAACATTTTATTTAAAACAAAAAACTTGTCTTAAAGTAAGTACAAGGTTAACTGGCTCCTGACCGGTCTCTCTCACAAATCAAGTTCATCTGTTCTTTGTTGACAACAAATAACAAATACAGTGACTGTTGTGGTAGTATGCATGTTAGTTGCAATGCGTTATTAGTTTTATGAGATATGACAGTTTATGTCAAACAGACACACCTAAAAAAAATATGACTACAAAATCTAACCAAAAGGTAGGAAAATAAAATGTTAAAATAATACTGATGATAATTATGACATAAATGGTTTAGGTTCCTCATACTGTATTTTTTTTAATGATCATCCCCCTTTCTACACTCTTTCCATCTTTTGTCTAACTAATCCATTACAGAAGTATTACATAAAACTGAGAATGCAGTGTGTTTACTGTACAGTGACAGAGATCACTTTGGATGACTTTGATTTTAATATGTTTTCAAGAGAGAAACACCACAACACCTGTTTAGAGATTTGCTGCAAACTGTTGAAGATATTAGAGCCTGTGGCCGGTCAGACTGAGGCTGTCATTCATTTACAGTAAAGTGATGCAGAGCATACCTAAATGTAAAGAGTCAGTTGGAAATATCATACGTATCACCATTGATTTATATTAGTACATAGTGATGAGTAGGCAGTAGGTGTTAATATGTGATTTTGTGCCTTTATTCACTGCAGACATTTCACACAAGGAACTAATGACACTAATGATTCTCTCGTCCTGCATTCATTGCATTGATGCACTTAGTTACATCTTTGTTTGACAAAGTCAAAAGGTCTGCTATGAAAGTGCTTTATTCAACTTTAGTTTCATTCCACAATTTTCTCAGAGATTCCTGTGAACCTCCTGACAGTACAATTTTCCAGTGAAATGCTCCAGCAGGGTTGGGCTCAGTGTGTCCTGACCCATGAAGATAGATTATTCTAATTAAGCTATGCAGACAACAGCGGCCCATCAGGAAGCAAGACTCATTAATTCACTCTTTTAACATTTGAATAATAGAATGGAAATGGGAAAGGGTCCCAAATTGGTTTCTGCATGAGGAGGTGTGTAAGGAAAGAAGCCAGAGTGTTACTGAGGTATCGGTTCTGACCTCTAAGGGGTCATTAAAATTCTCTTAACACACTTAGAGATCACACTGCATTCATCAATTTGTCAGTGACACCTTTTTAAGCAGAGCCATCAATCATCAATGTGAACAGATCATAAGACTTCAAGGGTTAGGCAGGGACAGTATATTTTAACTGATTTATTTCAGGAAACGTTTTTCTTTAAATTGGAATAGTTGAGAAGCAAGCTTTGTTGTGTCGATACACTTTAATCCTATTTCACGCTGTAGCCTCCTGACTGCCCAAATTACACCTGATGTGTAGGTGTCCTTTTGATCTAGAGAAGTGTAGTTTCCAGAGATGGAATCAGATCATCTCTAATGTTCTACCTGAGCCTGATAAGAGCGATGAAGAGGAGTTGCAACCCGCAGGCTGGAAAACATCTGAGCCAGGGAAATTTGTGGGGGTTGGTGCAGTTCTGTCCTTTCCTTTGAAAGAAGAGGGGGGCGGTTATTTTGAGGACTGGGGCTAAGGTAAGGATTGGATCTTTATTCCTTTCCCCAGCTTAAACCCTCACATGTGTGAACACTCCCAGCCATTTAAAGCCATGAGAGAGAGCAGATGCAAGGAAAGAGGTGAGAGAAGAATCCCTGGATCTGGGACAGTACCCAATCAATCTGGTGCAAGTCCCCTATGTATTAATAGTATGCACAGAAAATATGTGCAATTGCTCTTTTTCAGGACTGAGAGAATTAGGGAGAGATTTAAGGAGCTTTGGTAATGCACTGTGTGCCAGAGTGGGGAAATGAGCGAGGGAAAATGTGCAGATTCATTACATTCCATGTAAATACCATCTTTAGTATATGATTTGATATACGGTATGTCATGTGCTGAAACATGAGCTTATGCTGGTCATGGAAGATTTAAAATGCCTGATTAATAAAGAAACAAAGAAAGAATTAAAGTGAAATAAAGCACACCTTGTTGCAAGTATTTCTGTTTTTTTTATCTATATATTTAGTGCGTCATCATAAAATTTAAAAATATCCAAAAAAAAAAAATGTATTTTACTTTTTGGTAACTAAATTAGCTGTTTATTGTTACATACATTTATAGAAACATCTATTAAGAGCAAAGGGAAGAGTTGTGTATGAGTTTTAGAGCATTTTCATTTGATAATTCTTCTGAAAAAGTCCCGCAGGTGAACAGAGCCTCTCATAAAACTGGGTCTGATAAATGAAACTTATTAAAGGGTTATTGTGCTCTCTTTCAGGCTTGTACTGGTATTTTGGGTTTTTAGAACATGCTTACATGTTTGCTTTAATGTGCAAAAAACACATATCACCATTAGTTTGGACTTGTGTATAATAGCTGCAGGGTAAAGCCCATGTCCACATCCTTCTTTGTATTTTTATATTGCTTTAACACTACAAAACACAATTCAAGCCAAGACATTTTGATCACTGAACTCCATATTGAGACAGTAGTATCATGATAATTGAGTCTTTAATAGCTCTGTGTGCTGATTGGCAGATTCTTAACTCTGGCCCTAATTCAGCCGTCTCCGGCGAAAGAATATTTAGAGCTTATTGCATCAAACCACTAATGCCTTTTCTTGGAGGAAATGAAATTCTCTCTCTGCATACGAAGTGGGTGAAAGTTATCAGAGAAAGTAATGAACATGAATCAATTTTTAATGACACATTAATAAAATATTTTTTGCCTCATAATTTCCTGAGGCTGAAACGCAGCCTCCTTAAACTTCCCTGAAGCCGACCGCGAGCGCTGCTCTCATTACCATTATGTTTAGGGAGCGCAGGGGTTTGCTGCATGGCTCTCCACAGCCACAGTACATACACAAATTTAATGTGTTTCGACACATGCACAGACACATAAATACAAAAGAGCTTTAGTCAGAAAAAGTTCATCACTTCCTCAACTTATCAAAACAAAACAAGAAATATAATCGTAGTTTTTAATCCCCATTTGCTTGAAGCAGTTCTACCTGCTTCTGTCTATATGTCAGTCTGAAAGTACTGGAAATAGATCAGTGTGTCTGTGGTTGCACAATGTATTTATTTTTATTTTCATATTTATATTCTTTCTTTTTTTGGTTATGATTTCAAGGGTGCAATTCCATCACTTATGCATATGAGGTTGAATTTTCTACATGAGGTTCTGTTTGGTGATTGTCCTGTTAGAGGGTAAACCTCCACCCAGTCTGAGCGGATTTCATGAAGGATATCTCTTTACTTTGCTCCGTTCAACTCTCCCTCAGCCATGAGCAGTCGACCAGTCCCTGCCACTGAAAAACAAATCCAAAGCCTCATGCTGTTCACACCATGCTTCCCCAGTGGGATGTTAATGGGCAGGTGATAATCGTTGCCTGGGTTCCCTCCTTCAGACATAATGCTTAGAATTGAGGCTAAACAGTGAAATCTTGGTTCCATCAGACAATCTTGTTTCTCACAGTCTGAGTGTCTTTTAGGTGCTGTTTTGCTTTCTTGTGTCTTTTACTGAAGAGAGTCATCCGTCTGGCCACCCTGCCTTAAAGCCCAGATTGCTGGAGTGTTGAAGTGATGTTTGTCCATCTGGAAGTTTCTCCCACTTCCACACAGGATCTCTGGAGCTTAGCCAGAGTGACGGTCAAGTTCTTGGCCCTCTCTTGCCAAGGCCCTTTCCCCAAGTTTGATTGTTTGGTTTTTCAAAATTCTTCCATTTCAGAATTATGGAATTCTTTTCTTTAAGTTTTTCCTTTGAAAAAATTAGCAAAAATTTCTAAAATTCTGTTTCCACTTTGTCATTATGGTGTATATGTTGAGTGTAGCTTGACGTCATTGAACAGAGAGCACCACCTAGTGGATTTAGAAAATAAAGAAAACGGCTCATGAAGCTTCATTTGGTCATCACTACTATTTTGGCACATATTTCAGTACCAAGGACAGAGAGTGGAGGTCTAATTATCATTAGTCATTTGTTTATACTTCACATAAAATCATCGTAAAGCCAAAAATGAATTGCATTAAATGCCAATGTACACACCAGGGAAACATCATCAGCAACATGATCCCTTATGTCAACACCAAGAGTAAATTCCACTTATATAGACATCACTTTACAGGCTTTAACAACTATCAGTTTGCTCTAACCAAAGTTAACCAGAAAAACTTTTCGAAAATACTGACAATCAATAAAAAACTCTGCAGCAGGTGCAAAAAGCAATATTTAGCAACATGAATTAAATAACCTGACACTTTCTTATAGATTCAACATCAGAGTAAATCCTCACCCAGGCAGATAATATGAAGCTGTGTGAACAATAAACAGCACAGCAACTGCAGCCTCAAACACATATTTTCCATTTACTGTCCCTTTGATATGTGAAAATATATGCTCACAACTCTAGACAGTTATTGAATTCTACCATCTGGTGCTGCCAGCGTGCGCCTTTTTCACAGAAGACATTTTCACATGTCACAGCGGGAAAAGCACAGGTGTAAACAAAAAGAGTGATGGCTGAATTCTATTTTGCTGCGTCAGATACATGGTCGTGGTTTCACTCATACTGGCTCACTTTCACACAAGCCACACTCCAGCCATAGAGTACTGGGACACTAATGAACAGAGCCATCATTAATGTAGTTTAAATAAAAACATCAACACCTGTGCATTACTATGACAAGTCAAAATGTCTGCTGTAAGATCTCACAAAATTATGTGAAATGACCACGTTTGGTTTAACACCAAATTACGTGCTGGTGGCACGCAGAATGCTCCGCTCTGCACAGTGAGCCATGGACTGCTCATGTGGGTTGTTTTGACCTATTCTGACGTTTAGGTTGGAGATCTTGTTAGACCAAAACATGAATAAATGTTTGTATTGGTTGGTGCTTTCCCTCAACATATACAGGCTAAACAAAACCATGCAGTGTTTTTCATCTAGTATAAATATATTTATGCCTACACTAAAATGGTGTGATGTGAATTATTTATGTGTGATGATGTTAGTCCCCATAGTGGCATTTCATTGTAGTGAGAGCTTTTGAAACTTGACCTCACTGTATAAAATGACCTGCTGTGATCTCAAGGATAATCACAACCTCACGAACCCTTACGGCCACAAGACACAGAGCATTCAGAGGATGTATGGTGTTCCTACGTATATTGAAAATGAGGGGGTTTCTCTGCACTTTCAAGGAAAAAGAGCTCACCATCCAATCGCTGAAAAATGCAATTTCTTACTGAAAGCATTCATTATTCGATGGTGTTTCTTTTTATTAATTCTGTGATTTAAAAAAATGCCCCATGTGTAACAACTGGTATCAAACCAAAAATTGCCACAACAATGTAGGAGACATAATTGAGCATGGGCATGGCAATCATATACTTCCTCATAATATTCCAACCCCTTATACACTTCCACAGTTCATGACGAGGACAACTTGACACACTGTGCTGAGCTGCATCACAAATTGAGGTAATACATTAAACACTGCTGGGTTGCTGTTTGTTTTGTTTTATATTTATACCTGGTAAACCTGCTAGATATTACTGTCCAGCTTTCTGCAGACTGTGCACCATCTATTGTGATGGTTCCTCTTTTATAGATGCCAAATGTTCTGCTGTAATGTATATTAAAAAAGAAACCACTTCGGCCCATTCGACTGACTCACATGTTGCTGGTGAAATATCCAGGAAGGGGATGCACGCTGCTTTATCTACTTTGCTCATGCATGATTGGATTCCCAGATTATGTCTGGAGGGAATTCAGGCTTGTCAAGGTACATCTGTCCAGCCATCATCCTGAGTCCACTGCTGCCTTCAAGGAAATCTTGTACATAGTTAATGCCCCAGTGGGACTTCAAAGTTCAGGATAAAAACAGTCTGACGATCACATTATTAGAGACACCCTGAAGAATCCAATCATAATGTTGTAATTGGATGAATTAATAATGACTTCCCACAGACAACAAGTAAAATTAACTGCCAGTCAAACAATCTGCATCATACTGACGATGAACAAACGCTGATTGTCTGACTTCCATGTTTTTAATCAAAGGCTAATCAGCCTCATGCACTGCTCTGAATACTTCATTTTGCGATTCCAATTATATATATAAAAGAAATAGAAAAATTACTTGGCAATGGCACACTTTTGTTGGTACTCGTACATGCGTCCCAAGATGCTGTCCTGGGGCTTTGGACCTGTCAGGACGATTGAGCATTGCAGGTTGGTCATGTGTGTATGTTACATATGAGACAGGGCTGCCAGTCAAATAGGCTACGATCAAGCTGCATTGCTGTAGCTGCATTGTGTGCCGTAACAACTCCCACACGAGTGAGGGCCAGTTGCACCATGCTTGGCACCCTGACCTCCTGAGCCCCTCAGGGACACATGCACATGTACACTCATGCAGAACCTTTTCAGGAAAAGGATTGTGTAAATCTGCAATGTCCTTGCAGATCCTTTTTCTCTTATAAGGGGATAGAATGAAATCATCTTGATAGATCATTAAAATTAGTTGTAAAGATTATTTTTGCAGCTGTACAGTTGCATTGGTTATGAATAATTTACTTTTATGATAACAAACTAGTAAAAACTAACTATCTTTTATGAACTGAAAACACCCTGTAAAAGGAGAGAAATTCCTCTTGGAACCGTGAAAGTCTGCATCAAGTTGTGTGCCAATCCATCTAGTAGATGAAATATGGTTACATTAGCACCTTGACCTGCTAGGGGCTCTAGACAGAATCCTGGAAATCCATCCAATAGTTACTGAGATATTAAGGCTGGACCAATGTGCTGAACCAACCAACAGAGTGACTGGGAGACCATCATTGCCATCCACAGGGCACAGCTAAAAATCACACATCAGTCAAGGGTCAGTTACACCAGGAAACTCCGTCAACCTTAAGCAAGATGTGTTAATCTCAACAATACAGTGAAAATCACCAAACCTTTCCGATCATGCCATATCTGTTTCCGACATGTTGAAAAATGCGATTTTAGATCATCTGTACAAACATTTCTATATATCTTTTGATTTTCAAAATGTGTTTATTTATTTAACATAACCTTTCTGGATTTGTCTATCCAATGTCTGGGGTTATTTGTGAGTGTCAAAAGCAGATTTCAAGCACCCTGGACACTATTCACCAAAGGGCTCTTCAACAAATGTTGTCCATTCATAATTGATGGGCCTAAAGGGCAGCATGATGGCCTGCCTCCCAATCACATTGAATTTCAAACCCCTAGAGAGCTTGAAAACTGGAAAGCATCATTGAATCCCTCAATAATTGCCATAGCAGAGCCATGCCAAAAGGAGGGATTTGACCTTTAGCTGAGGATGATTTGCTTCTACTGTGTCTTGTCTTGAAAGGTGTTCTGCAGAGATTCATCAAGTGGTTGTTGGTTAGATTACTGTCACATTTTCTCATTACTCTAGACAAAGGTCGTGTGGATCACAATCCATTTGTCAGTTTGTTTTCCAGTGGGTTGACAATGCTTCTGGTTATTTCACTTGCAATGGGAGCATGTTCAACAAGTTACATAATTACACTGTACTGGGCTGTATGTTGCATGTATATGTGCTGTACAGTAGCATGCGATTGCCAGCAGCACCTTCAGGGTGTGGAGTAATGTATGCAAATTTACAGGCCCTCCCATAAGCCAAACCATGTATTTTTAATTAGCATTTCACACATGTGTGGATGTGCTTGCATGCCAACATGTCTGCGTGCATGTGTGTTTTAGGTAGATTGTGTAGTGATAACATGCAGCTCATCTGCATGCAAGTGCACAGCAGGGAGACTCCTAGCCACACAGCCAGGGGAAGACTCCTGACTAACTGACTTAATCAAAGATTCATTGACTACACTCATTAGGCACAAGTCTATCCCATCTTGGCATGTCTCGTACTCACTCATTCCCCATGGGCAAGACAGAGGCCTACCAATCTAAACCATACCTATGGTGCAGTGATGAGCTCAGGATGTCTGAGTGCATTTGGACACCAGCATGCAGAAAGTTGTCTCGCATGTAGGCCAGCCTATATGGCCCTGCATCATGTATTCCTTCCATTTAAGGGCAGCCATTAGTGCACTATGGAGGGCAATTCCTCACATTTTCTCGACTGAAGGTAAAAGGACTGGGCACCAAAACTCGGTATTCAAGGAGCCCAGTTCTAAATTATTAAAGACTGCATGATTGATAAGCTCTGTCGTTACAGATTATTTTGTCTGTACTTTTTAACAGTGTGGTGTAATGTGTTATCAAGCTGCTGAGCTCCACCAACCCATAACTGTAAGTACAATAAAACCTTTGTGGTGATTAAGTGGTATTAATCAGACTGATAAATTGGCTGACCAATTCATTGACCTATCACTACCTTAGTGGGCACTTTTTCATGTTTTTTCCAAGGCTATGCATTTTGTGTCCAAGCTAAAAGGGATTACCCAACAATTCTACATTGGTTTGCATCTTGTTTCAAGATTCAAAAGATAATCAAAGCTTTATAGATGACATATGCCTGTTAGAAACGTCTTATTTCCACCAGAAACACAAGTAAACAAATAAAAACATTTTTAGAAATAATGCATTTGCCAACACAGAAGCACATTCGGCTAATAACTGTTGCTACTGAATATTCTCAATTGAGCTTAGATATCATTCTGCTTCCGTGGGGAGAAAGGATATCTGTGATTTATGTATGGTTGACATGTTTAAAAAAAAGGTTAAACATGCACAATATGGGACCTTTAAAATTTAAATCCATCCTTTCTCTTCAGCACCCCTTCCAGTGAGCTTTAGCAGGGCGCTTAACCCCTACTGTATCTACTTTATTGGGGCTTATTAGTAACCAAGTTGAAAACATCCTGGTGTTTCTGGTTAAATATTACACAGAGCTTGTCATCACAGTTCCTCTCAGCACTGACTGCAGCGTTGGCTAGATGACACTATTATGTGCTCCAGGGCCAGGGGCAGCCATCTTATTGATCTGCCACGAGGGTGGTCAGTACTGCTGGCATTCTCTAATGGCAGTAATGGGACTGGTGAGATGGAGGCACGTGTGTGTGTGTGTTTGGGGGGAGATGGGGTTGACTGCAGATAGATTCAGAGCACCTGCACATTCCTGAGTTTTTTATGTTTTTCTTTCCCAGAGAGATACTAGGGCACATTTTTGCTGCATGTCATCTTCGTCTCATTTGGCTCTCTGTTAGCTGTGGGTGTGTGTAGCCGGAATTTCAATTTGCATCTAAAAGCTGGCGAGTGATGGCCTGATGAAATAACTAACATTAAGGGAATATCTGAAGAGCAGTTCCCACGCAAGATAGCCACTGAAAAAAACGTGTGACACCTACTCTGATTAAAGTCCTTCTGGCATGAAAGATAAGCTGGAAAAAGCTTTTAAATTAAGGGCACTTTAGAGGGAAAAAGTGACTGAAAATTGGTTGAAAATGTAATAATTTAAGTATTTAAGAATATTTGGGTAGGGAAAAATACTTTATATCATTTAAATGATACTGTTATATGAAATCCTTACACAAGCTTTACATATACTGTATAAATCTGAATCTGTGAGCTATTTCTAATAATTCAATTATAAATCCAACATTTTAAGATTACTTCTAAGCAACTTCCCATGGAGATACATCACATCATTCTGCCCATCAAAACAGATTGAAGACTTGAAGACTGTCCTCTTGACACTTCATGGGGTAAATGGAGCTGTCACTTCTAAATCCCAAGGATAAAATGACTCGGTGAATTGTGTGTGTGTGTGGGTGTGTGTGTGTGTGTGTGTGAGTATGTATGTGTGTAAGATTCAAAGAGGGAATAGAGGGAAAGCAACCAATGCAGTCAGTGGTAGAAAAGATAAAGCTTGGCTGTATTTTCACATCTGATTCACAAGCACCATCTTTCCACAAACGATATTTACAGTGAGAATATTGGCTGTCTTAGATGCGATTGGCCATATCCTGGAAACAGATAAATTCAGCCATTTAGTTGTCTCCTTTGAGAGATGGTCCCTGGGAACCAAGACTTCTCATCAAGAATTCATGACAGTGTTGTCAGCTAAAAATGAAATGTCAAAAATAGAATGTAAATGAAAAAAGGCCTATTTTTTCACTGGCACCTACCTGCCTTTCATCTGCATCAGAGCTCTACAACTTTGAAGGACCAAGAGTCACTCAAAACAAGTCAGTGACCCCAAAAATCCCATACAGTTTGTTGCTGTTCAAAAACAAAAACTTTATATGCAAATACAATATTCCAAGATTCTCTGCAACTCATAAAACATTTAGGATTTGTGTAATAAAGGCATCACATAATTAATCACATGTCAATGTGTGCTTTCATTAAACAGAGTTTCTCAAGAGTATGGCTTTTATTTGGTCATATCATTCATTTCTGTTTTCCATTTTATTTGGTCCCTAACATGAGGTGCATCCCAAGTCCCTTATTTTATCGCTCCTCGATCCTCGATTGAACCGGAAGTTCTTCAGCGGCGCCATCTTTACGACCGTCCCAAAGCTCTTATTTGTGTCCCGAGGATCGAACAGAGAGGAGAGAGGAGGGACATCGGAGGAGCTATGAGCGAGGATACATGAGAGCATCCTTTGCGGAAGTCATTTTGCCGGTCGACACGCCCCCTTATGGCATATCGGTTATTGATTGGACGCTGCAGCTGATCGGACTGCTATTATACATCACAACATCACTGCAGATTCATACCGGAGTGAATCTTTAGATAAAAGAATAAACTCAAGTGTGTCACTTAGGCCTACAAGTTTCATATTTTATTTATCTTCTGATTCGCCGTTAAGTTAAAAAAAAAGTTTTATTGTAGAAAGACCAAAAACATCTTTCTACATGTATAATTAATTAAAAGAAAGCTTGTTTTCTTCCTTTCACGATCTGTTATTTTCCCGATTCAGATTTGTTATGGACACTATTTAAGAAATAAAAAGTATGAGAGTCTGTCAGTCAGTAAGAAACACTTTAACATCGTTTGTCATTTTCATTCAGTGAGGCTGATGATCATCCCTGAATGTAGGATTTGATCTGAGTAACATCATTTACATTTTTCCTACACATCTAACTAATAAAAATATTTCCCGGCGATCGGACACCACGATCATGTTCAGGGATATTAAATAATTAATTTATGACCAGGATAGTTTATTTACACACACAATAAATAAATAAATAAATACATCGCCCCACCCCTGAGCAGGACAGTTTACAGTATAAGTACAGAATGCAGGTTGTTATCCATGTGTTTATTAAACAGGTAAAACTGCCAAAACACTTTATTATTATTAGTGCATGTCTGTATCTCTGCACAACAGCTGTTAAACCGACTGACAGCTGATCCAGCTGTGATCCGCCGTCATTAGAAACGGAAGTTGCTTCACGTGACGCTGCAGAAAGGACGTCTCATGTTCCTTAAAACGTTTCCTCTCTCCTCGCCTGGTTTCCTTGCGTCTCTCCATGCATCCCCAGTGGGCGGGACTAAGACGCAAGGAAGTGAGGGAAATGTGGATGCAATTAAGAGACTTGGGATGAACCCATTGTCTCTTGGTTTAGGTCTCTTCATTTCCTGCCTGTGTGATTACCTGCCCTCCCCCTGATTGGTTTCACCTGTTCCCAATTACCCAGCATACCCTGGGTGCATCTCATGTTGCTTATTTAATAGCTATGTCCCAAAGTCAAGGAAAGATCCTCAAACAGCTGTCTTTGAAGGATACTACATAAACGCCCACAAAGGACTGAGAGAGTCCTTCCTTTGGGGACTTTCTGTGAGTTTTAAAAATAGTGACCAATGAAGTGGCTGGTGGCACAGTATGCTATTTATTTTTTTCTCATTCCTGAAAACACTTAAAACCTTAATACGTAGAGAAGGCACAATAGACCACTTGTATGCTGTGACTCCAATCAACCTGTTTGACTCCCAAGGGCATTAAAAAAATAAAATGGTTCTTCAGTTATTTTACTGTTCTGAAAGACTTTGCTGCTGTAAGTGTCATCAAAACCTTTTAGCCACGTGACCCAGCCTAGCCTACCCTTCAGCTGTATTTTGTCAGGTCTGTCAAAAGAACATCCTGTCCCTTTGGAGCAACTGCAAAAGGCAGTTTTTAGGGCCCGAGCACCGACGGTGCAAGGACCTATTGAAATTGAAGGAATTATTATTCCTAACCCAAAATCGCTAATTTGGAGGCTTTATCATATTCAAAAACTCACCAAACTTTGCACATGCATCAATCTCTGATGAAATTTACATATTTTAATATTCTCAAATATGGCCGTGGCAAAATTGCTCAGTAGCACCCCCTAGAATGTGAAAATGGAGCGGCACCCTATGGGGAGCATTCACGGAAACGAACGAAATGTGGTACACATATGTATCATGGGGAGACGCACCAAAAAGCCTCTTGGAGCCATACCCAAAACCCAACAGGAAGTCGGCCATCTTGACTCGAACATGGCGTTTTTGGCCGTTTTTGGCCATTTTTCGCCATCTTGACACCTCGTACTTTGACGAACTCCTCCTAGAGATT
>CAFUXE010000697.1:5419-22021 GCA_903364295.1 Serranus cabrilla
CCTCAATAATAACTTCAGCAATCAACACCATGTGTGGCTGTGAGATTGCGCTCCCAGAGGTGCTGTCATTAGCTCGATGCTGCGTGGGAGGACGTTCTCTAAAACCCAACACGGTGGGAGACAAACGCTTTTCAAATAAAGAATGACAAGATGACAAAAGGCTTTTCAAAGAAAGGGGACATTTAAATGACACTAATCCCTCCATCTCTTCAAGCTCTCATTCACTGTACACAAAAAAAATAGCATGTTCGTGATGATGCGGATGAATATAAATTCTATTCAAAAACTAATAACACAATTAGTGAAAACATATTCAGCGTTGGAGCAGCTGTGCATACTTCAAATAGTTATTAACCTATTAAGTTGAACACAAACTGTGGTTCAGTGTGTGTCCTCCAGGTGGCAGCAGTGATCAGGAGAAGACTGACAAGATCACCAGCGTTATAAGAGTGTTTCCTGCATTTATCATGGAACGGGGACTGATCCCCAAAGCATAAAGACATCACATTGGGGGGTTAAAGTGCAGGCTGTGGTTGGTTTAGCTGCTGATTCACCAAGGCTGAATAACTGGCAGATTCCTCGCGTTCCTCGGCTTGTTACTGGCTGCTTTTCCTGGCAAGAAGTGTGTTGTTCTCCATAAATATCTCATGGATTTTAAAAATAAAGCATGCTGGATTACATTGCGGGGAAAATAAATAAAATCTAACTGCTGAGGAAAGCTAATGTATACTGGTTTGTACTATAAGAATGTTAGATTTATGTGTTTGAGTGAAAATTATTTATTAGGATTTTTACCAAAAGAAAAAGGGTGCAATTCATGTTTTTGTTTTTTTGTCAGTCAGCTTGGCTACGCCCATTAGACACGCACATACACACACACTTTGGCATGTTTGGGTCACGGTGACCTGAGAGTTATGAAACCGTGAGGCAGAACAGACTGATTAAAGTGAATGTTCCCCCTGTGTTTCTTTGTATGTGCTTGTTCTGAGTATTCTATCACTCATTAAAAGCTTGTTTAAACAGCCTATAATTGGAAGTTGCCAACAAAGGAGTGCTGGCAGCCGGGGAACGCCAGTGGCCGGCCAAGTCAGCTGCAAGTCCGCCGGTTTAAAAACGGTGCAACCAATCTCTGGGAATCATGAGCCCAGTGAGGAGAATGTACAGGCTGCTTTGGAGGGGAATGAGTCCTGGTTAGGCGTTATAAAACACAGTTTAAACAGTAAGTAAATGTATGTAAATGTAGTGAAGTAGTTAGGAGGGTGACGTGATTTCTGGAAGTTACGTTAAAAAAAGTGATTCACTGAGTTTTTGTAAAACAACATAAGTACATAATCAAGATTCATCACTTCCTGATAAGTTGCTGGTTCTGTCGTCTTCTCAGATGTTAAAAGTGAGAAAGTAAAATTAAGTTTCCTGTATCATCTCTCACTTCATATCACAGAGATATACATGAATTTCAAAGGCCCTGTACCTGTTTGATGGTGAAGTCGTTGATGAGGTGGTGGTTGTGTTCGTTCAGGTTACAGTGCAGGGAGACGCAGTCGCTCTGGTAGAGCAGGTCCTGCAGCGTGTAGACTCTCTGAACGCCCAGCGAGCGCTCCAAGCCGTCCTGGAGGTAGGGGTCGTAGAAGATCACGTTGAAGCCGAACGCCTTGGCTCGCATTGCCACCGCCTGTCCAGAGCGTCCTGATGGGGGACACGAGGCAGAAACAAAGCACTAAGAGACGATTCAGACGAAGCATCCATCCCCTAACAGCAACTAAAACATGCGTGTGTTTAAGAGTGCTACTGGCACACGTGTTGCGGCTCTGTCCTAAATTATCTAACTATTGGAAATCTATTTTCCAATCTCTATTAGATGTTTTGTGCAGGTGATTAAACGCGATCCTTTGACTGCAATCTGTGGCTTCCTGGGAGAAGACTGCTAATTACAAGATTGCAATCTTGCAATCTGCCACAGTTACATTTTGTGGTTAAGAGACACTTAAAACTACTGAAACTCAAATTTATACTGCTGACGAATTTGAAAAAATAAAGACTTTGCAATTAAATCTGGGCACACTGCATCAATAAATCTCTCGCTAGATCTTTTCAGAACCTCTTAGCAACTTTTTTCCTTAAAAGGTATTATTGACACATGTAGAGATTTCAGACCATCAGGGGAAAAGCAAGACATATATTATATTGTAATTCATTCCCATGCTCAAAGGAATTAAACAGTCAGCATTTCTGCCAACAGCGCAGGCGTCTCTCGCTATAGACCTGCACTGGGCACAACCACCAAGCTTCATGATATGTGATGACATCACCGATATGCAAATTAGTGCATAATGTCATCTGGCGACTTTTAGGTACTTTGACTGGACAATAGTTAGCAACACTGCAAAGCATCAGACCAAACTATAAAACATGTCAGATTATGAAAACATGATTTTTGCAGCTTGAATAAGTTCCTAAATGGAAGTAAACTGGATTAATAAAACTGACGTGTGAAAATGTAAAAACACAATTAAGGGATGATTAGCACCAGCATTGAATAGTTGTCAAAATTAGGCTACATTGAAGACATTTTTTATGTATTACTACAAAAAAAGGAAGGTGAAATACAATTTTAATGCAGCTCAAAGAAGCTTTCCCTGTTGGCCGTAGTAGTATCCACATAGATACGAACTCAATAAGTTGCTGTCAATCAAAACAATCGATCCACTGCTTGTAGGAAAAAAGGAGCTCACCAAATCCGATGAGGCCGAGCGTCTCTCCTCGGATCCTGGCCGCCCCGGACGCCACCTCCCGGATCTGCTCCACACTCTGGACCCGCGTGCCCTCCCGGAGAGCCTGGTACAGCCAGGTGTTTCGCCGGTACAGGTTGAGGATGTGACAAAGTGTTGAGTCTGCTGTCTCTTCTACAGCCGCTGAGGGGATATTACACACGGCGATGCCTGGAAAAGGACGGCGAAATGAAGAAACAATGACACAGATACTTCAAGTGACTAGTAACATAATTGCTCTAATAGTTATAATTACTGTTGTGAAGAGAGATTCATCTGTTTTTTTTTATATCACAAACTAATTGGCAGGAGATTTCTTTCCTTCGTGACCCTCCACAAAATAAAAAGCACTGTGTATAAAACTGAACTGTGAGGGATAAGAGGATAATTATAACTGCTAATTATGGCCATGAAAAGAACATTCTGTAAAAATCCATGTCAGCGTATGAAGATGTATCACCACAAACGACAATAATTAGGATATCACACTAAATCCCGCTCTCATACCAAACATATGCCGAAGGAGCCAAATGGGAATCGGAGGGAGAGTTTCATATCAGTCGGAGCATCTGCTCTGCATGTGCAATCAGCGCCATTATATATTCTGTTTACAGTATGTAATAATTCCTGTTACATATGTTATTTATGTTAAGTCAATAAAGCAAGCAGAGTTTGGCTTGGCGACCATCCAAAAATGCACTATCCTTATCCATAATGCATCATTTTTCTTGATTTATTCTTTCCCGTACGCTCGTGACTGAACGAGCCATATGGGGAGATACGACCCCTTCTTGTTCATTACTCGCAGCGCATGATTACTGTCTGCTTCTGAACAACCTCACTCTCTACGTCTAACTTCCTCCTTGGTCTCACCGAGCTCCCCGGCAGCTTTGATGTCGATGTTGTCGAAGCCGCTGCCGATGCGGATGATGATGCGCAGCGCCTTGAACTTCTCCAAGTCCTCTCTGGTCAGGGTGATGGTGTGGTACATCATGGCGCCTACCGCCTCGTTCAGCACCTGTGGGACATTAGAGAGGAGGAGGCATCATCATCGCTGTCTTATTACATCAGCGTTCCCTCAACAATCATTAGAGATGGAAGTAAACTGGAAATCTGCATTCATATTATCATCACAATGTCATTACAGTTCTTAATCAATATCATCCCCATATTCAAATTCAGATCCTCTCTCCGCAACATTATGTATGAGCAAGTTGAGTGCTTTCACTACCTCCTTCCTCCTGCTCCGAACTTTATGCCCGCTTTCTTCATCTAAATGCAAATTGATTGTTTATGTGTGCCCTAAAACATGAGTGCTTGTCTGTGTGTTTATAATGAGCGCTTGCCAAAGCTGGTTTTTGTCACAATCCATCCATTCAGACTGTACGCAAACAAGGTTGAAGTGGAAGCAGGCAGGACCATAAAACAGACTGACAGCTGCTGAGGAGCCCAGAAAGCATCAGCAAGTAGCTGCAGCAGAGCCGCCGCAGTTAAATTACAAGTTGAAATTCACAACCCGCTTACTGAATTAACCCAACCCGGCCAGATTAGCATAGCCGTGAATTTCCATGCAGCATTTTTATTGGAGTTAGCTGCAGTGAGAGCTGGATGCTAAATTCAAGGTTAAAGCTCTCCTCATGCATTAATCTCATTACTCGAGCGAAGCAGGCCCAGCAGCAGGCTTGGCTGGAGACGATGCTGGAAAATGACACAGAATCGCTGCCGACTGTTAAGCAACAGCTGAGAGCGAGTTTACATGAAGTGGAAAAAGTGAGGAAATGGGTTTTGTGTTGTGCTAATTAGTTAAAGAACTCCTCTGCAGTTTGAGCTGGCATGCCACGCTGCCTGTGCAGCTTTATAATGTTTTGTGCAAGGCTACTACCTACAGCAAGGGGTCATGAATATTGCAAAGCACATAAAGCCCTCTATAACGGCAACACACTACACTTATTCTGCACTCATATCATGGAATATTTACAATGCTTTAAAGAAATACTTTAGTCATTTATTGTTGAAGGGGAAGTTAGGTACAATGAATCTATAAAAATAACTATGAAATATGGAGTTTTTAAATATTACTTGGAAAAATGCCTTTTTCTTCCCAATAAGACAAAGTTTGAACAACGCCCAATTGATCATAAAAGATGATGTTTTAAAATAGTGTACCATTGTATTCTATGTTATATGTTCTCTAACAGATAATTATGAAATTTGGAGTCTTCTTAAATAAACAATGATTTCCTGTTTTCTTATCAACTTGCGGCCTGTAAAGCCTTTGGGATGACAGACTTTGATTTGAGGATCTACCTTTGGCTACAGTTAGCAGAAGGCTAAACTATTAGCAACATTTTCTCTCCATCTCTGAAGTGCTTCACCAACATTGACACGTTTTTATTGTGTTTATTGCCAGACACCTTTTAAGACTTGAGAAATCCGTAATTGCAACTTTTGCAGGATTTTCTGCCATTGACGGAGGCTTTTCTTTAAAGGAACATACACACACGTCTGTATTTGTACGAACCCCCTCTCTCTGAAATGACCTGTAATTGGCCAAAAATTTCTCCCACAGGTTTGATTTTCTAAATCCCGAAAACAGAGCGACAAGGAAGTGCGGATGCTAAGTTTTCTCTCAGATCACTGCTGAGAGGTTGTAATTAAATTTATGCCCAGTGGTTCCAAAAATATCTTCCTCCCCGCCATTAGAGGGCCAATTTGGAATAGTTTGCACTGATTGGAGGAACATGTGAGGAACACAATGCGGACATGAAAGCCCACCATTTTATATATTCATGTTTTATAATGATACAGTTAAGATGATTAAAAACAAAGTTATGGCACATACTAGAGAAACTTCTCTACTTCAACCCCCCTCCCCACCTCCTTTCTCTCCTCCAACAATTCCTGTCCATCACTACACTGTCAACTATAAATAAAAGTGCCACAAAAAAGCTGCCATTCATGTATGACAAAGTACTGACATGCTCCATTTCTCCTGAAATGTTCTTTTGTCCTGCTTGATGTTTACTGCATGAGGGAGATACACATAATTTTCTCAGTAACATCCTCATCTGTGGCTGAGATTTTACTGCAGTTTGACTTTGCACAGCAGCACTTCATAAAAGTAGTGGTTAGCGATACAGCGACGTGAACGACACTTGAAAAACACACCACTTTTTAGCTTACAGAAGTCTTCTTTTTCTTTCCAACATCAATTCAAAATCAAAAAATCTAAAAGACTTTATTTATCTCCGAGTTAATAGACCACAGGTGCTCTGTAGAATTACTTTAAGAGGGGACGCAGCATTCTGCAGGTCACCACTGGCTTGCAGTTGCACTCTGAGAGCAAGACCTACAGTTTACAGTGATTCCTTGAGTGACAGATTCCTAAATCTCTGCATCTGCTCACTTCCAGGAAGAGCATGCAAAAAGACAGCAGTGTGCTTTGCTTTGCTTGCTTGGTGTGTGAGCCTGTTTATATACTTGTGTGTGAACAGTACTTCACTGCTAAAACTTGCAGTGAGGTTGTTGGCAAGTGTGTAGCTGTGTGTGTGTGTGAGTGCCCCATCTGTACCCTCTGCTGTGCAGTTATAGTTGTGGGAACGCTGCCAACATCTATTCTCCCAGATGGGTCCTCAGTATGCGTAATGTATTCACTACGAGAGCATCTCACTGGGCAGAGATGGCTTATGTGCAGTGGTGGAAGAAGTTCTCAAATGTTTTATTTCAGAAAAAGTGTAGGAATACTCTATTAAAAGCCAGCACTTAAGGGTATAATATGTAACATTTCCACATTAAAATACGAAAAAAATGACTGGACCGAGTTATATATTTAACTGAGTTGAACTTTTTTTAATCAAGAACATAGAAATTGCGTGTCAAAAGTGTCATTTCCCCTTTGTGCATGCATTAGCAGTGTGTTTGTCTACCAGAAGTTGACTTTTTATACAGTCAGCCGCATTTTTATGATACACTTTTTAGAACTTGGTTGTTTTTATCAATATATATTTAACAGGATGAAAGATTTTAGCTATCACACATCTGGATCTGGAGTTATCAGAGGCTCCAGTCCCTCTACTGGTGTGCCGAACATCACTGGAAAAACACTGATTTTTAATGTGAAACTGCTTTATTCAGTGTTTTTACCAGCTTAAATTAGTGGGTCTGTTTGTTTTGGAGAGGAGGAGAAGTCTGCGGATATTTCGGCTCCCAGTAAAAACCTCCTGAGAGGGAATGCTAACCAGAAGAAACTCACTGCATATTGCACCTTTAAGTTAAAGTACACAAGCAGTAGCATCAAATACGCATTAAGTAGCGAGCACTCATTATGCAGAATGGCCCGTTACAGAACAATATTTATGATATTGATGCATCATAGTAAGTGATGCATTCAAGTGTAGGTTTTTCTAATGTTGCAGCTGCTAAAGGTGGGGCTAGTTTTATTACTTTATACACTGCAGAGTAGCTTAATCCATTATAATTTAATGGTCATTTATTAGCTGAGTTAAATTTTGTATTAATAATCTGTGAAGCGACTAGTATCTTAAACTAGTGGAATAGAAGTTTGAAGTAGTATAAAATGAGGAAAGAATGATTACAGAAAACTGTTTAGGTAAAGAAATATTAAAGAACTATTCCTTTCAATCACTTAAATTCTAGTTATTAGTTGGATACAAAAGTAAACCCAACAATTTTTTAATTATAGGTTCAAGACAACCATTTTGAGAATGTAATGTAGCATTTCCACTGAAACTGATTAGACACGAGTGGAAACCTTCCTATTCTCTTTTTTTTGGGGCGTAAGGACACAAACGCTCCAGCTCGGATTGTAATATCGCTCCTGACTGGCTCCAGTGTACAGGCAGTAAAAGAAGACAAATGTTTCACCCACTCTGGCTCAGAACAATTATACTGCATTTCTATTACCAGCCTCCTCCTCCTCCTTATTTAACAAAGCAGCACTTCAGCACCCAGTGGGATTAGAGTCAGTGATGAAACCATTATAGTTGAACTGGGAGAGTGGAACAAGCCAGTGGGCTGAAATATTATTAAAACATTACAGGGGACGAGACGCAGAGATGATTCTTCTGCACTCAACTGAAGACAAATTATTCCAGAATTACATTCAAAGTTCATATTGTGTTCATGTCACAGTGTGTGTGAGCCTGCTCTCCTGCAGACACCGCCGCAACTACTGCAACCGCCACTGTTACCAACTGACGGTGTTGATTCAGAGAACATTATGACTCTAAACTTTGCATGTTGTCGCAGTCAGACACATCAGAAATTTAAAACAATTGTAAAAGGAGGCATAAGATCAAAATATGTGGAGGAAGAGTCAAATCTGAAGTGAATTTTTTTTAATACACTCACTACAGACACTAGGTCCATTATTTTTATTTTTTATTTTACACTAGATTGTTACTTAAAATAATTTGAAGCATCACGTAAAGTGGGCTAAACACGACCTAAAACCTTGATTTGATTTGGTAATATGCTAATTTTTTTTTATTATTTATGTCACTAATTTCACACCATGCATTATCTTGATTGTGATGTAAGAATCGTGCGACTTGTTTGTGACATATTCTATTTAGATTACTATTCAAGTGACTCTCGTAGGTTAAAGTCTGCAGAAACAAGCAAGTAAATATCTCTGAATAAGTGTCAGTGTTTGCAGAGTTGTTTGTTACTGCTCCACCACCTGACACATCATTGTTTAAATGTCCGTTTTTGTCGCCTCCTTTTTATTTTATGAGGCAGATTGGAGGCATTCCTGTTCTAGACTTGATGTCTTTAGGGTCCAGAATGCTTAAAGCAACATAAAAAAGGAAACTAAAAACTGACAGCAAATCAACAAGAGCTAATTAAAGTTAATTACATACATAAACAAATGCTGCTGAAATTGGCTTATAAATAAGGAGTCTTTATGGAAAACACTTAAGATTTTTGAGGAAGGCTTTGAAGAGCCGTCCCAGGACGGCGGTGTGTTTTAAAAGAGGTTAAAGGGTCGGTTTTGCTGCAAGTTAGTGCAGGTGTAAAATATAATAAAATCTTATTAATAGACTTGTAGCTGCTGCAGTTTAATAATAACAGTTATTTTTGTACCTTTTCATGTATCTCCTGTGTGGACTGGGCGTCACAGAAAGCCACAGTGGCCAGGTCTTTGAGGATGGGCATCTCCACGGTGCAGTCGCGCCCATCCAGCAGCGCCACCAGGGGGCGCGGGTGCATAGGCCCATTCATAATCTGGGGCCGAATACCTGCAGAGAGACAGGGAGAGAAAAAGAGAGGGAGTTAATTATTTATGTCTGGCACACACAGTCAAGTGAGCTGCAGAAGAAGCAGTAAAATGTAGGAAATGCATCCCGCAGCAGGAAGTGTTTACACAGGCCGACGTTTGTGATTGGTTAATCAGTGACACACACACAGGACTGAGTGTGTAGTTCTCAACTTTAAACCACAAGCATTATCCCCCGTACCTGGCAACACTGGTCGATATGACACACACTCTCTCACACACACACATATACAACGCTGGAAATATGAATACCCCCCTCTCTCGCTGTTATCCACACTGTTACCAGGCAACAGGTCCTTTCACCCCATGAGGTCATCACCTCCATTATCCTATCACCGTACAGAAGACGGCAGGCCTTCAGTGTGTGTGTCTTTGCACCTTCTGCACAGTTTACACCCACCACACACTCGTTCCAACACTGTAGAAATCAGCAGGTATTCAATAATTTAATTGTAACTTGTGGTCGTCTCCGGGTTTGTCCTCTCCGAGTGAGTTTCCCGTCTTTGTCCTCGCCTTGCTGGTGGTACTGATAGCCCTTCTGGGAGAAATGTGGCAAAAAGAACTTCTGGGAACTAGAAATGTGCCAGAATTGATGAAGTGTCTCACTTGACTGATTGACAGACGGATGGGTCGAGTGTCCCTATTAACTAACTCTCTCTGAAGTCAATGTGATGCATCTTTAGGCGTAAAATTGAGGAGAAATGTGACAGTGTGGACCCAAATTCCACTAAAAAGAGGGAAGAGAAAAAGGAGAAAGGGGGTGGGGGGGTGGGGGGTCCGCACACCACCACTCTCTGGCTCCCTGCTGCCTGTTGTCATGGTGATTAGAGGATTTGGGCAGGATTATGAAATATTTTATTTAGTGACATCTGCGCTGCTGGAGAGGACATCCAAGCCTGCTCGCTCCATGTCTGTCTCTAACTCCTCCAGTTTTGGGAAGCAAGGACGGTGTTTGTGACCTACACGGCTACAACATGCGAACATATGTACTTTATACAGATCACATGCATATAATGGAAAACAAAAATACGAGAGGTGCATGTAAATGTAGCATGGTTCAGTTAACTGGGCTTCGATTCTGCAGCAGTATGCTCGTTTTCTGTTCTGCACACGTTATAAAAAAAGAATGCATCGATTACTGGTCCAAGTTTTAAGCAGATCTGGTTCTACTCTGCAAATGAACGTCCCTAAATCCTAATTTCTTAACCAGCTTGTTACTATGAGTGGCAGGATTCTACATGGATGCAAACATCTCTGCCAAAGTTAGAACAGTTCTGGCTATTTCACAAGACATTTCTGTATTTGCGTGTGTTTCTGGGCGCTTCCTACTGGTTTAAAATGGGCGAGGCGCGGTTGTGAAAAAAGTAAACGTTGGAATCTAAATGTGATGCCAGTTGTTGGGTTGTTGGTTTCTGCTGCCAGGCCACTGTCAATAAAATCTGATCACACCACACCCACACAGTCCCGATGAAGCAGATTAGATTTTTAGTGCTTAATAAATAATAACCGACAACCGTATTTGCCAAACGTTGAATTCAACTTCATAATTTGCTTATTTAGTCATGAATGCTTAACTTCATAGAGAAATGTCAACATTTCAAGCTCAGTTTTAGGGGCTTTTTCAGGTTTAAATATTTTTTTATCAGGCATTTTTGAACTGGATGGTTCTGACTGTTTTTGTAGTTTAAATTTGTCCATTTGAGGAAAGATTTTGCCACAAACTGTGGATCCACATTGTACCTTCATAAGCTATATAAACCTCTGTTGTGGAAGATATGCAGCGCTAAGAGGATGCTAAAAAAATAGACTGTAAATTATGCAGAGTTTGATGCCGGTTACACACATGCAAACACACACGCAACATAAGGAGCAGACCACCTGCGCTAGACCTATCAGAGAGAAATGGAAACAGGGGATTAATTTTAAAAAGAGCTTAGCAGTTTGTCATTAATATCACAGCTCTGACAAACTGCCTTACAACCGGCATTTTTTTTCAGGGTTAATTCCTCTAATAACTGGTGGTGTTCTCTCTGTCTGTTTCTGTCTCTGTTTCTATCAAACCACAGAGGAAGGTGAACCACATGCAGATGCCTCAGAGGACGGGAAATGAGCAGGTGTGCAGCAAAAACATTTCCACAAGAGTTTACCAGTCAGGGAGGGAAAGGTGGAGAAGTAGGAAAAGAAGGGAGTGTTGAGAAACAGGATGAGACGGAGAAAAAGTGTTGTTTCACATGATCTCTTTAAATTAGCATCTCTAATGGGTTGCCTAATTGCAGGCTGGACTGTACGACACCACTGATTATTTTAAAATAAAATATGGATGATGCTTTAAAAAGATATTCCACTAATTTACACATGAAGTTCAGTTCCTAATGAGAGATTTCTTAAGAGAAAAGCTGCAAACTGGATGTGTGGAGTTTACAGATGAGGGCAATTAGGAGGTAAGGCCTAATGAATAAAGAGCTGCATTATGGGAAACGTAGTGCACAGTGTTTGTGGAGTTTCACCCACGCTAGACACTCAAAGTCACATTATCTTAAGTCTCTGTTGTTTGAATTTGAAATCTCTTGTGAGTTGCTCAACTTTCTGAAAATCCAGCACTTCATCTTCAAGTTCAACCAGCAAAATAATTACTATCAATTAAATCCCTGCTTGAAACTTATTTTGATGTAACTGTGTTCTGTTTACTGACCTTTTCTTCTTATTATTATTGCTTAGCTTCTTTATGTTTCATGTTTTGTTTTCTGTGTTTTCTGTTGATTTTACGAGTTGGGAGGGGGTTTATAACTACTTTGCTCGCCACTTTATAAAATGCTATAGAGATAAAGAGATTGTGTTTTTATTTCATTATATTACAGCCATTAACAATATTATTATTGTGCAGCGCCCATAATAAAAGCAGTGCTACATAAAAGCCCAAATGGCATATCAAAAGAGACAAATGATGAGAAAAAGGGAAAGGTGCATAATAAAGAAAAGGTTAAAAGAAATAATGTGGAAGAAGTGACCTCCATCTTTTTGTTCCTAATATAAGCTGAAAGCATGCATTACTCTCACTGGAGGGACTTTGTGTGTGTGTGTGTGTGTGTGTTAGCGAGAGTAGGAGGGGGTTGAGGGTGGAAGGCTGCTTGCCAAACACACCTGTGGCTCCACAGCTCTTCCTGCGCCTCCTCATCACACTCCTGCAGAGTTCATTATCACAGCTCAGACCGGCTGTGCGAAAAAAAATACTTCTATCATCCATCAGTCACATACAACCAAACGTACCGCTACTCCAGCAGCTCAGCCTCGTGTTCGGCACACACGGCCAACACAGAATCTTCTGTGTTTCACACATAAACAAGAAAGCACTGGTGGAAAAAAGCAGCGTCACTTGTAGGAAGTAGGTCAAACTGCTGTTGATTAATTATTTCCCAGTGGCTAATAGCCTTTCTCCAGCCTAATAAGGCAGAACGCGGCACCGCATTTACCACATGATGAATCTGCGGATAATTAACACCTAACAAGGCTGTTAATGAAGGTCTTAATGACTCGGATACCTGGACGGTGATTTGAAGGAGCTCGCTGGTTTTGGACAAAAAGAACTGAGTCATCCTTCAGTCGCTCAGCCAAGAAAAAACACCAGCAAAAGACAGTATGTTTATCTTACATGAGGACAGGTTTGGGAAATAATAAATCCACAGCTGCCTGGACAATCATAATGTATATTCACAAAGAAATAAACACACAGTGTGTTTGACTGTAATGGCCTCTTATCACCGTCCCTCCAGGGACTGTCTGTCACATCAAAGTTAATGAGTTTTGGGGCTTTAAACTGGAGTCTCACGCTGTCAGAAGTACACAACACTACGTTTCCTGCTGCCAGCGCAGGTCCAACAGAATCCATCATCATTTTGAAGTCCTTAAAACCAATCAGTGACAAGCTTTAACTACACCAGCAGTGTCAGGAGGGGAATCTTATTTAGAAATATAGGGCTGAGTTGTCGACAAACGGGATGACATTCTCAAGCAGGAGCACTGTGTGCTCGTCACTTTCAAACAGTCCCCGGAGCTCACGTTTCTAAAGTGAAATGTTCTCAAATGTATCCATGAGCATTGTAAAGCCTCGTTCATCCACAGGTACTGGCTGTGCTGCAGCTCAGAGGTTTTCAGAGGATGGATTTCAAACACTTTCGAGACACTTTTGACTGCAACCAAATAATGTTTTGCCACATTTCTACTTAGATGATCAGTATTAGTCAGATGAAAGAAGGCTGCCCCATCAACACACTCTGAGAGGTGTGAGAAGATATTGTCTTAAAGGTATACTTCCCTCCAAAATGATAATTTTTACTTCAATTACACATTCTGGGTTATCTTGAATTCTTGCAAAAAAAACAATTGTTTTCTGCATGTTTTTAACAATCCAAAAATGGACAAAAATCAAAGTTTTATCAACAGAAAAACTATACTTAAACATCTGTTTACAAACTGTCACACAAGTGATAAATCAATATCCCAATATCAATAATTAGGAATATTATACTGAAATGTATATACACAATATGGTAAAAGTATACAAAAAAAATGATGTTTAATGCAGTTATTTGTTCAGTAAGATACATTTTTTCAAATAAGTAAAGTAAAACATTTTTGTTATCAAATTACAAATGTTTGTAATAATCTATTTGGACAGAATTACTGTATTGTTAGCTTACCACCAGCAACCGTTATCAGCTCTGGTCGTCATATTATGGGCATATTACACTACAGGCTTCTGTAAACTAAATGTTGATTACCACTCGGACATTATTGGACCTTGGGGAATATTACAGAGTCTCTGAATTAGCTCGCAGCTGCAGACTGCTGCAGTAACAGTCATCTGTTGATGTTAAATGTAAGCAGTAATAAACTGCCAACGGTTACTTTATGTTGGATTTAACCTTAAAAAGAATCAGGCAGATTTTTTATCTAATGATTACATGTTGAGATCATGTATTAGTTATTTTGTACATTTAAAAAAAGCTTTTTTATATTGAGATCATGATATAATACGAAAACAAACCATTACACCCCACAGCTTTCATCTCAGATGGATTTCTAAAATGGCAAAGCAGCCCAAAAGGGAGCGCATAAGTGAGTCTTATCCCAATAATCAGCCCAGGATGGCTCCTACGACCCCCACTGATCACACAGCAGCTGGTCTCATGGCAGCACTTGCAGTCCAGAGGTCCAACACTAAAGAAGAAAAACACTGATCGCATCTGGCTCTTTTTAATTTACTTCACTTAACATGTGTCTTACCACTTTCCTCTCTGTTTATACCGTCTCCCTCCCTCCCCAGTTGGGTCGTCACCAGCTTGGGGAGTTTGGCAGCAGCTTGCAAGAGCCAGACCAAGAACCTGGACTCCAGGAAGCAAGAGCAGAGCCAGAACTCTCCTTGTCCAAACACAGAGTCCAACCCAACACCAGACAAGAGACCAGACTCATTTTTAAGCGGGGCAAAAATGTACCACAGAGCCGTTTCTCAAGTGCCGATTTGCTGTTGCATAAACCTCTGTGAGCAGTAGGAACAACATGACTAAAGATGGTTTACATTAGGCACTAGGATATTTTGGCTGCTAGTCATTCGGATAAAAATGCAAATTGCTTGTGTCAATTTCCTGTTATTGTACCCAAAGTATTTATCATAGCACAACAGCCAGCATTGTCTGTAAGCCAGCGAGTAATAAAGAAACAAAGCCAACAGCTTGGCTAACTAAATCTATACTGTGTTCAGTGTGACAGCAGATAGTCTCATCCAGTGGAGGTCATGTGTTGTTACATCCCTCAAGGGAAGCTTGAATGGACTAAGGCTGATATCATCCTTTAGCCAACGCTAATCACAAACTGGATGATTCTCCAGGAAGTATGAAAACTTTTGGCAGACCTGGCAAGAGCGTACTTTAAACCACAAATGGATTACAGATGTTCCAAACTAAAAAGCCTTTTTGGATTCTGACAACAGAAATAGAAGTCATCTTTTTAAACGCTGGAGAGAGAGAAAAAAAAAGCAGAACTCATAGAAATATGCCTCTCCTTAGTGAATACGATCTGGTGTCTAATTCTCTCGTTTGGAAGGGGCGATCTTGGAAAAGCAGCTCAGAAAGATTCGCTGCCAGACGCTGTGAGTCAGAGTTTTCAGAGGGAGAAGGATCATTTCCTAAATAGAGCGCAAACAATCAATGGAAGAAAATAAACCCCCAGCTCAAACCCCTGTTTCTCCCCTTGGGTTTGGAAACCAATCTTTAAATTGGTATTTAATAACATCGCACTACATCAGTTATCGTCATTTTTAAAAGCTCTGTTTTCTGACAGATTGTGTGCTCTGGTTTTGTGGTTTCATGGATCTCCAACAAGCCTCGGCTGGTTTACAAAGACGATTTCATTTGGAAGTTAATGCGTTCCCCACAGATTTACTTGTGGCTTGTTTGTAAGGTCCTCCCACACTTTAAAAGGTAAATTGTCCACTTGGGGACTGCAGAGTCGTATTAACTTACCTGCACTGTTGTGATTTCCTGAATAATTACACTGTGTACTCTGCCATCTCGAATCTCTGTTAATAGCCTTCTGAGACAGTTTAGTCTCCTCACCTCACAGAGGAGTGACACACTTTAGAGACTACCTTTTATATCCTGATGTCTTTTTCAACTCACTCTAAATTACAGGTGACTTCTTCGAACAAACCGGCTCATTCTTTTCACCCTCCTCTTGCCCTTTCTCACTCTATTTCCCATCTCCTTCCTCTGAGTTGTGTGTGTGAAAGGTGTTGAAATGCTCCCAAATTGGCGGGATACACGGCGTGGTCGCTCCCACACCGGTCCCCGCATCGGTGGAACAATAAAACTGTAAAAACAAAAGGAAGTGAGGAAGATTTTTCCATGGCACGATGATGTCAGGGCCACAGCGGCGGTCGCTGAGTTCACAGCGAGCTTTCAGAGAAAACTACTCTGCAGTTGACGCAGAGCCAAAACGGGCTCAACCGGCTTAGGACCAACAGCTGGTTCTGGTTACCTAGCAACTCCCAAGCTGGGGGCCTCAGTGATGGGATCGTCCGAGAGGGAGAGGAGGAGGGGGGGTGAGCCGATAACCCCAGCAGGGGTTTCTTTGTGGCAAGTGCAGCAGTGGGACAGGAAGATTTGCTTCATATCAAATTCTTGCCCCAAAAATGCAACATGCCACCCAACCTGGCAACCCAAATATGGAGCTTGAGTGGCACAATTGCTGTTTCTCTGCTGCATTTTCCAGGCAGACATCAGGAACACAAACATGGTTGCTGTTTTCCGCACACCAACACACAGAGTTTGGCTGCACTTAGCTTCACACACACCCACAGATGATAACCACTAATGATCAGTGATTATCCGGGATGTCACAGATTTTGTTGTTCAAGGGCATTCACAGCTCTCAACGCCAATGCTCCCTTCTCCTCTACTTCTGTTCTCTCGGCGCTGGTCGTGTCTGTCCACCTGCACGCTGCTCACAACATAAAACAGCGATGTTACACTCCACAGCAGC
>CAFUXE010000697.1:29785-49344 GCA_903364295.1 Serranus cabrilla
CACACACACACACATCAGCCTTCACAATATGTTTGTGAAGTAGGAGGATAGGCTGCTTTAAGAAGGTTTCTGGTCCTCAGTGTTCCTAAATATATGAACAGACTTGAATTATAAATTACATGACCATGTATTTTAAGTATTTTTTTGAGAAATCACAATCTACAGCCAATTTGGTTTGGTAATAAAACTACATTACCCATGAACCTTCACTGCCATTGCTATAGGGAAGGAGCCTGTCAGAGAAATGTATCAGAATCAAAATAGAAGTTTTTCATCACAATTGTGAACGAAATCCTGCAATGTGCAAATCACCTACTTGTTTATGGATTACTGTTCTGAAGCCTCAATATTGTTTTTATGAAATCAAAAGTGATCAAGAACCGGAGGACACTTTGTCATTTATACATAGACTTCTATTCAACCAGGCTTCTTTTTGCAACCAGTGTAGTCTCCCCCTGCTGGCCATTAGAAAGAATGCAGGTATAAAGAGCTTTTGCATTGGCTTCACATTTACTCAGTCTATGTTTTGTAATAAAATAACTAGTTATGTTCTATGTTTCTCATCTTTTATACAAATAATTAACCAAAAAAGCTTCATATGTATCCATCCTTTAAACTGCCTGCCACTTATTATTTTAAGTGGCAGGCAGTTTAAAGCACAGAAGGAACAATTATTTTGTTGTTGTTTGAGACAAGGCTGCAAAATTTTCAAAGCACATTTAAGATATCGTCTATGTTTATCCATGCATTACTCAAGGTTGGGTCACTGGTAAACCATGATCACGATCACAATCACGACCATCATAAAAATATATATATCACTGATTGACCAGCAGCATGAAAAAACAACCTTTGACTGTCAACTCAGATTAAGGCCAAAGTTTGACCCTCAAACTCAAAATGCTGCATTGACAGCTAGCCTCATCTCCATGGAGAGACCAAGGTTGACGGACAGCTGTCAACGCCCTCTTTCCCCTCCCCCACCCTGCAAGCAGCAATCATCATCTATCAGTAGCAGGACTATGTCTCTCTCTCTCTCTCTCTCCCTTAATCCCTCACTCAGTGTAACAACTGCCTGAAGCATTGACCTGGACCCTGTTAATACATAATCTGCCATCTCCAGAACTAATATGCCACGACCCTCCCCCATCATCACGCTAGGCCTTACCAGGGAGAAGATATTTCGGCTAGTGTGTCACGCAGAGCTGGACTGACCTGAGCTGGCATCAGGTCGCCTGGCCAGAGTCCACAGGAGGAAGCCAACACACTCGGCAGGGTGGAGGTGAAAGAGTGGAAGTCCCACAGTATCATATACGGTGATTATGCCGGCGTGGGGGATGGGGAAGCCTGGTTAGTCATATAAAGGCGGGGTCTCGCTCAAGGGTATTCCACGAAGGTGGGCGGGGGCATGCCATCTGTATTTACACAAGGGCTATTAGTTCAGAAAGAAATTCTTTCTGGTTGTGGGTGCAACTCACTGCTGTAACTAATGAATTGTTTAAGGTTGTCAAAATATCAGGAACTCAAAACTAATTGGATTTTAAGGATTGCAAAATGTGTTATTGCTCCCACAATATAATTTGTCTACAAGCACCTGACAAAATATCAAAATGGAGTTTAAACTAAAAGGCTGAATCATATTTTGTGGCGTCTAAAAAGCATGAAATTCCTTTGAAAATAGGGGAGATAGGCTGCTAATTTTTTATTTATCACACATGAAAAGGAGCGAATGAATATGATTAATTAATACTTTCTTACAGACGCATTAGCTCAACCAGGAAAAAGAAGTAACATGTAAATTTGCAGTGTTTTCTGACAATAGACTGACCCTTTAACCAGAAGCAAATCTGCCTACGATTACCACCAAAACCCACGTTGCCTAGCAACATACAATTTAGAAATATGCTTTCAGAGCAGCTTTGCGGCTGTGTCCATTAACAGATGAAATTACCAAAGCAACAAATGTCAGCCACATGCAAATGAGGTCTACTCTGCTGACTGTGTGTGTGTACTAACAATGCGATGTATGTGTATGTGGCAGACCATTCCAGAGCATGTGTCTGTCTGTGCAAAGACAAGCAGTCTGCCCTGACAGCCAAGCAGTGAGGATTTTCTGATATCTACCTCTCTAAGGCCAAAAAATCAGAGTCGACAACAAAAAGTCCTCAGTTAAATCCTTTGTCCCCGTCTGCCTTTGCCCCTGTTAAAGTCCATTTCGACCTACGGGCTATGTACAGTAGTTCACAGAGTTTTACAGAAAGCCAGGAGGCTGCTCTGAACAAAATGAGAATATCTGTGGATTAGTGGAGCAGTGGAAATGGAGGATCTGAAGGATTAAACCCCTCCTCTCTCCTCTCATTACAACCTGCACAGAGAAAATGACACAATCACACATCGGCCATCAGCGCTGTAATTCGATTTTATCTGTCCAGTGATGCTGCTAGTCAGCCTCTGGTGAGCGGGTGTTGATGGCAAAATCAGCCCTTATTGCCCAAAATGTCTGACATATACTTTTTATCAGGCCATGGATGTGAAAAGAGGACAATTTTACACAGCAGCAGCAGCAGCTTTTATTACCCTGAATTAAAGTTTTAATCTGATATAATGGTTAATGGCTCCGGTGATTACACAATAAGAATGCACTGGCTGGTTCCATTCGTTTCAGCTGGAATTGAAACATGAATTTGGGACACAAAAGGAAATAAAAATAAAAGATTGCTTTTATCTCACCAGTTCAGATGTATGTTTCTTTCTGATGCCTGTGAGCAAATCTGTTAAAGCACCACATGACGCTGGTTGCTATTTCATGCAGGTTGGCAGCACACCTTCACAGCAGCAGCACTGAAGGAAGTCTGTGTAGCCCGAGTGGCTGTAAAGCTTCTCCAGGCTACTCTGATGCACCGTTATTATCATAATGCAATAAGACATCCATGTTTACAACAACAGGGGCTTGGGGGCTGCGGGGAGATGGTGCGTGGCAGAGCAGAAAGGACTTCATCAAAAACAGCTGCAGTTACAAAGATACCACAGCTAAAGAGATATACGACTAATGCTGCAATCACCATTGTACAACTTTATGAATACGGTATAGTTGAGGCATGATTTTATCATTTTAAAAAGTGGCCTTAGCTTCAGATTTTACGCCAATTAGCTATAATGAGCATTACATGCAGTGAACGAGAGGTAAATGAGAAAAACCCACATTGTTCACACATGCACACAACCGCACACCAGGAGACTGTTAACACTACCACACACTATATCTGACTTTTCTGGTCAGAGAAGTCTTAATGTGAACTGTTCACACATGAATGCAGCGACTGACAGCCTGTAACATGAAGACAGTGCACAGTTGTTAAAATTTAAAAGGTATCAGGAAGGCTGCTGACAGCTGTTCCTCCCAAATCCTCCATATTGCGCCTCATCAATGCCATTTTGTGTTGTTTTTAATGGGGCGATATGTCATTCTGACAAAAGAACTGCATGAGATTACTGAAATAATAAAAGGACTTCACACAAAGTATGTGGAAGTCTGACAAATCTGGCTCTCACAGAGATAAGCAGACAAGAAAGCGGGATGCAAGTATCGTTTTAGGATTGTGGCAAGCGCAGAAACCAAAAGTAGGACAGGGAATGGATTGCCAGAATATCTAAGCAAAAGTTATCCTTTTACGGTATTAATCATAATCCTGACAACAGTTTTGGAAATGAGATAGGCAGCAAGCAATTTAGATTTCGCTCCAGTGGACTAGATAAGAAGAAAAGACACACCATTTATCTATTGAGAACAAACACAGGACAGCAAACAAATGACAGCCCTGACTAGAAAGATGAAACGATTTCAAAAAAAGCTCTATTAACATTCTCATTGTGTTTGGACTTTCTTAAGGTCAAGCGTCATGTATCACACACCAGCAACCACGTCCAGATAAATAGATCCATACCCCTCAGCTGAATGATGGCTTCACAAACAAGAATATAAAAACACTTTGACAGAGAATGCATGCACATACCAATGATTTATCACGATGAAGGATGATGAAAATACATTTCTAGTGCCTTTTTTTCCCAGAGAAAAGACTGCAAGCTAAAACTCAAGTTGTTGCTTTCAATATATTGAATGGCTCTTAGAAATGTCAAACAAATTGTGAAAGCATGATATGATTTTTAACAATGCAGCAGCACTGCTTTGTGGAGCTATTCAAGGCAATGAGAGGAATGGGAAATGGTGTCTTACATAATGCAAAAAATGAAGAGCTCTAGCACAAATCAATTTTCTTATCTATTTAAAACATGTGAAGCAGCCAAGAGAAAGCAAGACCAAATCTATCAAGAATTCAGACAACCAGCAGATGATAAGGATTAAGAGAAAAAAAGGAATTTACTTGTGTCTGGAGATGCCATAGTGGACACGATGACAGGTGGACCTGTACGCCGACTTAGCTTCTGGTTAGCAGCCATGGCACCTTGGCTTTGGCCTGGTGCTCCCATAGGGACGAGGGCATTGTCTGGTGCAGGTCCCCCACCCTTACGCATCAGCTGAGGACTGGGGTGTGGGCTGTGCATGGGCGACAACGGCAGTATGTTCCTGTCCCTCTTCATCAGCTCCATGGGCACTGTGTAATTGGTAGAGTATGCTTTTGGTACCTGTTGTGGTGGCTGCTGTAAAGCTGGCATAGACACGGGCATCTGCTGTGGCATACCTGGCATAGCATGCATTGACCCTGGTATGGCAGGCATTGACCCAGTCATTTGCTGTGGCATTATCTGCATGCCATGCATGGGCATCCCTGACATAGTTGCCCCAGCAGAGTAGGCTGACATGGGCCTTGACTGAACAGGCACGAGTGCTCCAGTGTATGGCCCCGGGGAGCGAGGTGGATGGCCTGGGTAGCCCCCAGAGGCTTCCATGAGGTGCTGAGACGGGGCACTGCTGGGCCTCCTACCCATCACTTCTCCCATCCTTGGGGAGATCGTCTGCATGGGCCCAGGGGTCTGCGGGTGCATCATTTGGGCATCCACAGCCAAAGCCTGTGGGGGGTGCATTGGATGGTGCAGCTGCTGGTGGTGGTGGTAGGTGTCTGAACGATGGCTAAAACTATTAGAGCGGGTTCGCATGGGGGTCTGAGGTTGGGAGGGGGCTGGCTGGGCCTCAACAGGCCGCTTGCAGTTGTGCACCACACGAGACAGCACTCGCGCCTGACCAAGGTTGGGGGCAACAGTGCGCACATCATTCTCCTCCATAACAGCCAGCATGCTAGTGGAGTCAAATCCCTGCTGGATAAGTGAGGAGATGGTGCTCTCTGAGAGGCCCTCATTTCGCAGCAGAGCGAGGAACTCCGGATCGACTGTCTTCTTGGGGTCCACTGGCAAAGGCGTCTGTGGGGCAGTGGGAGGAGGCGGAAGAGGAGCAGGGAGTGGAGTAGTTGCAGGAGGAGGCATTGAAGTTTGGACAGCTTGCACAAGAGTTGGTGCAGCTGGAGCAACCGCTGCAGTCTGTATTTGGGCAGGTGGAGCAGGAAGTGGAGCCGTCATTGAAAGATTAGGGTCAGACATAGGCATGGTAGGTGGAGGTGGCAGGGGCTGTTGTTGCTGCTGTTGTTGCAGATGCTGCTGCAACTGTTCTTGCTGAAGTTGCTGTTGCTGCAACTGCTGTTGTTGCAGCTGTTGCTGTTGTAATTGTTGTTGTTGGAGTTGTTGCTGCTGTATTTGTTGTTGTTGAAGTTGCTGTTGCTGTAATTGCTGCTGTTGTATTTGTTGCTGTTGAAGTTGCTGTTGTTGTAGCTGTTGCTGCTGTATTTGTTGTTGCTGCTGTAATTGCTGCTGTTGCTGGATGGTGTAGGGTGAGGCGGCCTCTTGCCTCATGATCACACCCTGAGTGGCTGGGTCTACTACTAGACAGGTAGCAGCCTGCTGCTGCGGGTCCAGTGGGCGGCCATTAGCATCAGTATAGACCGCCTGACCGGTCAGAGGTGGAGGCTCACTGGCATACCGAGGAGATGCATGCTCCATACCATAGTGAGCCGGAGATGGCTCTCGGGAGGGTATGCGCTGTTGGCCATCTGGCGTCATTTTGGCAGCAGTTACAGCACCAGGTTCCCTATAAGCCCGATTCAGCTCATGAGCAGTTGGAGGAGGGGGGGGAGGAGGCAGAGGCGATGCAGGGGCTTGGGGTCCTGCTCTCCCCCCCTGACCCTGATCCCACACAGCACGAGTCCCAGGTGATATCCCAAAATGAGAGCCCGACCTACTGAGCGGGTGAGGGTGAGGCGGCGGAGGCTGGTGCTCTGGCCGGTAAAAGCCCTCAGGTGCCCGGGGAGTCATGGCCGGGTCATGGGGATAGTAATCCTGATGCGGAATGGATCCTCGGTGAGCCATGGACGCTCGTTCGTAGTGGTTCAGATCAGGCACAGAGCCCTTCCTCATCCCCCGTGGGTCCTGTCGCTCTGCGTAAACCTGCCCGTACAGTGAGTCTTGGTAGGAATATGGGTCGCGTTTCAAATCCATGTCAGAGGGACGCACTCCTGGTGGAGGCTCGTACCACCCTCCCCCCTCTCCGTATGACAGAGAGCTCCGCCGGCCGGCTACTCTTGCCTGCTGCTCGTAGACACTCTCAGTCCTGTCCCACTGACCCTCATTCCCCCCTAATGTGTCCCAACTGTGGGAGCGACCAAGACTCAACTGTTTGTTAGGGACAAGCATTGGCAAAAAAGGAAACAGCAGAGGAATTGTCAACAAAAAATAAAAACACGAAACAGCTTAAAAGTTCCACTTGTACCTGCGTTTGTTAAAGTTGTCTTTCAAGTCTTCATGTACTGTAGCACCAAAAAATGGGACGACGAGAAGGAGGAGGAGAACAAGCAGGAAAGAAGACGACCAGTTCACCTGATATCAGGTTGTAATATTGTAAGTCCGTACTATCAGGTGACTCCCCCTTTTGGCTGGCAGTCCTTGAATAATTAATCTCTGGTCATGCTGGCTTGTTGTGCGCAAGGAAAGAGGACACCGCACATAAACACATCACACCAAAACACACAAACACAGTACACTGCAGAGGTAGTACAGCTAGACACGGCAGCAGGGTGCATGCTTGGGATGGCCACCAAGCGTTGATAAAAAAAAAGAAAAAGAAAAAAAAGACAAAAAACGAAAGGAGTGGATAGGTTGGGTTATAGGTTGGGATGGGCAGGGGCTTGTACTAATCCAATCGGGTTTATCTCTCTCTTCTCTGGGACATTTTACTCGCTCTGCCGATTGCTATGAGGGATTACAACTAAATAAAGCCTGTTTAATTCCACTTCCCACTGTGACGTCATGTGAACCAGATACCAGCTAGTCTGATGATGCTGATGATGATGATGATTTCAATGATTTGCAGTCCAACCCCCAAACCCCTCACCCTCTCCTGAAGAGTCACCTACCTGAAGCTGTTGATGATGCACTGTCCTCAACAGGTTTCAGTATTTTAGTTTGCCAGATTCACAGCGTGGGGAGGGGGAGGCCAGGCAGGGCGCACAGCTTCATTGAATACAAATGAAATACAGTTCTCTCTGCTAAGTCCCATGTGCTGTCAGTAAACATCAAATCCACTCTGATTGGACACTAATCCTCCAGGCCCCATGCTTGCGGCAGAGCAACCACGCAACTGCTGCCCAACTCACTCTGAAATGTCCTTGATGCCTTCACTGTCACTGCCCCACTCTGCCTGATACGGGATCACACCGACCTGCTGTTTGTATGTTAACAGGAAGACAGTGAGAATTATAATGCACGGATTGCACACAGATTGCAGAATGCATCACGAAATCCACCTGCAATGTTTGTCCTAGTTGCCCTCACGATGACACAATTGTCATTTCAGGCAATGATCCTCAATATTACTGTCTGTCTTGTAGAATGCAAAACCTGAACAGAAGTTACAATTATTAAATATATATATATGTATTGCCATTTATGTTCCCACATGATTGCTAACCATATGCATCTTCCTGTCAGTAAAATAAAGCACCTTCCTCCGCTTTCCTAAAGCTCCTCTGATCTCCTTCACTTAGAGAAGCTCTGTAATCTGGATTTGCCCCTTTGCAGAGAAAAGTAAAACACTGGGGGAGTGTGTGCATCTGTGTGTGTCTGTGTATGTGTGCGGAAGCATGGGGGAGGATTTTGTAATAGCAGTTAATCCAAAGCACCTACAACCTTTGCCTTACAAAAACACTATGCTTGTTGAGCTGCAACACAACACAAGCTCATTCCACTTCATTCAAATATTGAATAGCATAGTGGAAAAAGCTCTTAGTTGTAATGCTGCAGCCTTTTATATTAGTCCTTGGCCATGAGCCATACATGAAATGTAATTAATGGTATACATTCATCATTTTCATTAACCGAGGTGATGTTGAACAGCTCTGGGGGTGCACCTGCCTATGTAGCTGCCTGCATGTCTCACTTCATGTCACTGTGGCTGAAACCTGATCCCTCCTGCAGAGGATCCCTGTTTATTAATGCATGAAAACAGATGTAAGGTGAGGAAGTGTCCGTTTCCATCCAAATCTAATCTCAGAGCTAACCACAGCGAGCGGCGGTAATACATATTTTAGACTCTGAAGAAAGTCTGGTTAATACAGCCTCAGCATATTGAGAGAAGTTGCTGAATATCTCACAGAGGGAGTGAGGAAGCTGTGCAGGCATGTCCGTCGTCGGCACTAATATCTTGTTTAATCACAGTTGTGTAATTAGAGTAGGAAGAGATCAGAGGGGGAATGGAGTATTCTGCTGTTTTCACAAGATGACAGGAAAAAGCTGATGACAGTGGCTCCAAAACCAATTGCACAGATGACTGAGAACCGTTTTTCTTCTTCTTTTTGGTAAGGTCAGAGGAACATTAGTCAGCTTGATGTAAAAAGGTAATTAAAATGGGAAGGAGAGGAGGCGAGAGTGAGCCCTCACAGAGATCTAAAACCGACTGTAAAGATGAATTATCAAATCAAAGCGGAGAGTTGGAAAGAAAATTATTTTTGAAGCTCATTTTGATTCATCAGGGTTTTGCTTTTATGGAGTCAATCAAATTATAATTATTTCAAGTACGGGTGTCATTCATCACCATAAAGCACGAGGTCTTTCCCCTGAGCTTCTGTAACATAGAAACTATTTTCCTAGATGTAAAAATAAAAAAATGTGATTAATTTATAAAAGCCAAATATGTATATTATTCCTATTTGGAAACTTATTAACAAATATCATCACAGTGTCTCTTTTGAGACTTGAAAGTAGCTGTTTATACTATCAAGTCATCAGATTAGTATGTGTTCATAGCTCCTTCTTACTTCTTTTCAGACATATTTACACAAAATTATCAATTTCATACTTATTCCACTCATAACTCTCGTCTCCTGAGAACTCCTCATTCTTGTGCTTCCAAATCTCACTTTAGTTTACTTTACCAAGGGTCCAAAATGAGGAATTTTCTGCATTTACATTTGTAAGTGTAAGTGTGAGTCCTGTAATTATTTCTTCTCACCAACCAATATTTTCCACATGGATTGCCTGTATCTATAATATTTTCCTTACACGTGTGTTATGATTATTGCTTTTTTTTCCTGCTACTTTTCTCCTTTATCATGAAAAATTGAAGTCACTTCACATGGGAACGCTTTAAGTTTGTTCATGACAGGGTTTATCTGCATGTCAAATAAATTAATGTTGTTAAAGTGTGTGTATGAGTGAGATCATTGTGTAACAGTTGGGTGTTTATAGGATGCATTGCTGCCAAGTATTGTGCTAATCTGTCAGTTTACTATGTCAAATTATAGATAACATAGAATACATTGTGTATGTTATAATGCTGTAACTATTTCTTGGAGAAAGCCACTTTTCAAGCCCCTTGAGGGTTTTAAGGTAATTCTCCCTCAAATTCCTTTGCAAATGATATGCTGCATTCTTTAAAATGTCTTTAACTGCATAAATAAGCTTAACTAAACAGCACCAATATATATATATACACACACACATACACACACAGACATCTAAGTCAAGGGCAGCAGCCTATAGAGTATATGTGATCCTCTGGCTTCTTTCCCCAACCTCATCCACTCCTCTCATTACTTCTCCTCGCCTGACTCTCAAGAGACTCTGGCTTTCAGTGCAGCAGATCACTCATCCCCATAAAGTCAACCTCAAACAGAGAGACAGGGCCAGAGGTGTGTACTCAGGGTTTGCCGATCTAATCCTGACAGGAAAGTAAATCACAGAGTTCTGTTTGCCTCAAACTAAACAATGTTTGACTTTCAAATTCTAATGTTCCTCCATTTGCCATACTTGCCAGACTGTGCACACAACGCCAGATTCACTGTAACAGAGGGATTTAGGAATTAAGCCGAGGATTTTAGAACAAATATAATACCACCCCAGCAGAAGCTTATAAAGACCTTACATTGAATAAGTCTTGACTGGTGAAAAATTCGAGTAAAACTTATAGAAACCTCGAGTAAATGAACCTCGAGTGAGAATGCAATTATGTAGTTCAGAGCTCTTTTAACTGCTAATAGATTTCAGAAAACTCTGCTTCAGCCTGGAATAATGTATTTCCTTTTACATCTCTCAGTATAGAGAAAATTGCATTAAGTAGCAAGAAACAAGACGGACGGGATGTACAACAGTGAGATCTGTGGCTAATCTATCACACAAGACGCTTGCCGTTGTTTAATAAACACTCCACATCTCCCTGTCACTCAGCCCTCTCGGTCCCTGCCTCCACACTAACATCACAGCTCAGCCAGCAGGAGAACCAGAGGTGGATCACTTCATGTGCATGTGTGCGCTCGCTGGTGCATGTTTAAACTGTCTAAAATGTTTGCATGCCTTGCCAAACGTTGGCATCAGTGGATTCACATGCAACAAATTTGCTGTCACTCACCCCTCCATCACTCCACACACACACCGGCTTGCACGATCCTGGATCCCCACTCAGCCTTTTGACCCTGTTCTGCTCGTCTTCTGACGTGCGGCAGAGACAGCAGCGGCCGCGGCGCTTCGTTAATGTCCCTTTTCATTCACACACGCAAAGCACCGCTAAAGCCTTGGCCTTGGTCTGACGTGCATACATGAATAAAAATCACACGCTAACACAAAGTGAACGCTGCAGTGCAACAGAAATAAAAACAACTGTCTCCCACTGTGTGACACGTCACGTACTCAAGGCATGATTTGAATGTTAAACACACATTGACTTATGCATGAGCGCGGGGCAGGAGGCACTAACTGGAAATGGGATTACAATGCCAGTACGGCTGCAAAGAATAATGCTGTCAGATGAATTGTAATGCACACTTAACAGACATTATGTACATGGCTGCCTTGTATGTGTTTCCAGCAGGATTATTTGTCTCTGAAAGCATCTCCATAGGGACTAAATGGACTGTAAAATGGAGGTCGACGACAATGAAGCTTGTACTTATCTAAATGACAATCACATACTTGGTTAGTGTAACATTCTGAATTGACACACAGTTTATTTTCCATTTTGCTTGTATTCATTAACTGCATAAACACAGCAGCAAAGGCCAACAAATTCCACTATGCTATGGAGAGATTCCTCTCCCCATAATCCATCTAGTTTGGGGGCATCCTCTCCAACCAATATTTCATCCAATCTCCCGCCCAACCCGGAGAAGCCGCAAGTCATTAAAATACTTAGTATCATAGCTTGAAGAGTTCAATTTGAAACTAGGTTTTTTCCTGGAACTCATTTCAAACTTTCAACAACCGCAAAGAAACATGCCAGCTCAAACAGAGGCAGATACTGAGAAAAAAAAAAAAAAAAGGAAACCAGAAAATTTGATTCAGGTGTGCTGGAGAGACAGTCGCTCTCTAATGAAAACAATAACACGATCACACATGCTGGTTTGCTCCAAAATATTACAGGAATTTCGGTCCAAAAACAACACTTTCTACCATTTTTCATCTGCTCTTTTCCCTATCCTCCCCCCAGTTCTCCATGCCCCTCCCTGCCTCTCCACAAAGCCTATAAAGGGGTCGTGGGTTTTGGTGTGGAGCCTGGAACAAGCCCGAGGGGGNNNGGGGGGGGGGGTCAGACCCGGAGAGCGCTACGATGACTTCATACCAGAGCTGGATGCCAGAGCGTGGGGAGCTGAGTGCGAGCGAGGGAGGGAGGGATGAAAGCAGAGAGGTGGATGCAGCAGAGCCCCGAGTCTGTGCTGAAAAGCTCTGGATACGAACCCCCTCCACTGTCGCAAGGGAGGATGACATCAGGACACCCCCTCCCTTTTCCTCCACAGCCTCCCTTGGTTGTCCTCTCTGTTTAATATGAAGCGTTTTGTTATTAAAAAAAGCTTGCAGGTCCCTTAAACGTGACAATATGAGTAACTTTTATGGTACATATTTCTGCTTGACTGGCCACATTTTTACTGTTCACCGTCTAAGAATCTCCGTTGTACACATGACAAAACAAGACGCATTATTAAGGATTAACATATTTATTTAAGTGCCAACTAAAACACTTGGACTGGCCATGACAAATTCCACTACCCCACCTTGTGGTGTTTGCGTCCAAGCACAGATTTACAACTTGTAAATCAACATTCAGGAACATGCTGTTACTGCGACCTAGTTCACGTCGCAGCGCCGCTCACATCCCATCTCTGCCCAGATCAGTCAGTTAGCTCTGGCTAAACGGCAATGGCAACGACTTGCGCTGCTGCCCAAGCCAATGCATGCTGGGTACACAGATGGAGCGGACAGAAGGAGACGCAGAGAGAGAGAGGGAGAGAGTGAGAGAGAGAAAAAGGGGGGAATGAGAGAGTATGGGAACTGATGCTCACAACAGATGTTTGCCACAGTTCCCTTATTGCAGTTACACTCTTCTTGGCACTTCATCAAACCCACAACAGAAGGAGCAGTTGTACCATATACATTTTGAAAGCTGATATCTAAACTAAACAATGCTGTTCGGCTTGAAAGAGAAATGAGTGTTGTAATTTATACAGTAAATTACAACTGACTTTACTGATGATTAAATTTAAACTCTTGGGTGTTTTGAAAACTGTTAATTTACTACGTGATGAAAACTAAAAAATAAAGGAACATCAAACAATTTCATGGTTTCCCATATGCATTAAGCAAGGGTGAGCGAGCTCTGCTCACATCATAAAAATATATACAATTTAAGAGGGCTGCATGATAATTTTCAGTATAATCAGCCAATTCATTTCTAATGTTTTTTTTTTTTGCTATTAAATGCTGGTTAATAGTTTGTAGGGAAAAATGTCAATTATTATTCCCTAAAGTGCAATGTGATGTATTGAAAATGCTTCTTGTATTTAGACTTTAGACTAAATATTAAGATTCCCAGAAGTGAATCAAAAACAACTCGATCACCTGCTGGTGACTGGCTGCAGTGTATGTTATAAACCTCGCCCCCTCCATATTAATGCATGGGGCCATTTAAGGTAGTTATGATACATGATGAGTGTTGTAATTTTATATTCTGACAAATTTAGGTTTAATTAGTTACTTCATGTGATAAAAAAGCATGCAACGTCATGATTGACAGCTCCGGCTCCAGTGGTGCAACATGGCAGCTCCCTTATCTGTGACATTTTGGCTTCATTTTTGTACTGTGAGAGGAAGTGGAGAGATGTAGTCCATCTTTAAACACAGTTAATGAGTAAAGCCTTAAGGGAAAACAGCAGAGGTGCAGTTTTGCACAGAAAATGAAATCATTTTCAGTAATAGTGACTATTGTTTAGGTTTTCCTCTACTAATAAAAGTGATCACAAGACTTGGTGCAGAACTGCTTGGCCAAAACAATTTCCTGGGGAAAATCCTAATTTGATTAAAGATTAGCTGTCAAAAGTAATTAATCAAGAAAAACAGCCAAACATCTCTGTTCGCAGTTTCTCCCAGTTAGTATTTACTGCTTTCCTGTTTTAGATCATCGTAATAAGGATATGTCTGTGCTTTTTAAAGTCTGTTGGACAAGATAAAGAGCGTCAGCGTGTCACCTTGGATTTTCTCAATGAGAGATTATTAGATTTGTCTAAAACAGCAACAGACAGACATGAGCTGCAGCCCTAGTTTTGACCTTGCATTTCTAATTTGAAAACCACAAAAATCCGACATGAAATCAAAGGACAGTGAATCACATCAGATATCCTCAATGGTTAAACATCAACCGTTCCGGTGAAATCTACATTCCTGCACCGTGACTACTTTTGATGGGAGTAAACAGCCACACTTGATCAGCCATTTCGAATGCAATTTGGGCCGCAGGCGCTGCTCAGTTAGCCACTCATCACAATGAGTAAAGATGTAATCAATGCACTCCGCTGTGAAACAAGTATTGGATTGACACACTTATCCCGAGAAGATAAAGCCTCTCTCGCTGTCTCGGCATGTGCAACCCACGTTGGCAACGCAATCACAATCACTCCATAGCATTCTTGTTTTCGTCAATACACACAACGCGAACTTTGATTTCTATTTCACGCTCCAGTCCCAACACTCTGTTTATAGATAATAGTGGGTGGCTTTGACATTATGGTGCAGAACACCCCATGCCTCTGGTTTTGAAATACCCTTTTTATATGGTTGAGCAGATTTAACGCTACTGTGAAAACAGCGTGATTCACCACCCTCTGATCTTTTAACTTCCTCGATGTGAATCACCCTCCTCTACTCATTTTTAAGAGCAGCTGTGGTGACTAACTGCACTGGGAAAAAAAAAATCCCCCCTCATCTTCGGCGTAGAATGACTTCATTGTTGATAAGCAGGACAGAGGAGACATGGACATTGCTGAAGATGTCTGTGGGACAAATGAGGCAGATCAGAAAATACTGTTATATGATGTTTAACATATTGCCTTCTCAGACAGCATGCAGTCATTCTTAAAAAAAAAGGGGGGAAAAAGTGTTTCCAAGCGAGCAGGGTTGGTGGTTTGGAGAGGATCGAGATGCCACATGTGGCTCTCATTCTGAGGGTGGAAACAGACAGCAGCACGGCTTCATTTATGCTTCATTATATTGTTTCTCAATCTCAATGGGATTTTCCTTCAACATGAACAAAGATGAATGTTGATACTTGATATTCTCTTTTAATGTGAAGTAGCTCAATACTAAGAAAGTCCTTTGGTTTTGCACATAGAGATCTGAATGGAAACTGGAAACTGAAAAAAAAAATCATGTCAATTACTAATAATAACGGCATAACTAATAAGAGGATTCTTGGAAATATGTGTGGACATTGGTGGTGGAACAGTTCTCAAACCGAGGCCGAGACCAAAGCCTTGACACAAACATCTCATGCCGCGGTTCCATCTTCCATATGTGACCACACATATACTGTAGTTGTAGAGAATATATCAAATAAAGCACATGGTCCAAGTGCTTCAGCCCTGTATGGGCCTTTACATGTGTATTTTTGTCAATCTGTTGTGCGTGCCCTGTAAAAACAAGCACAAGCTGCAGATCAGGAATAATTAACAGGTTCTATGATGGAGTGTTACTCTTTATTCATTTTGTTTATTATGGTAATATATACGTTTTTCAATGCCTTGCAGTATAAAATATGGCCAATGAACCACCAATGAGTTTGCATTTTTCAAAACAAATATAACTAGAAAAGCACTCAGAGAGCGCAGACCTCCGCCAAGGCAATAGAGGCAGTTACACAATACCAAATTTCACACTTGAAGGATTATATTAAAAGCATGTATTTTGGGAGCACACTGGCATTTAAATATTCATCCACTAGATGGCGGCAGTTAGTGAAGGCAATATGGTCACTGATGCAAAATAAATTCACAATATAAATTCCAGATGGTGTTCCAGATCACCGATCACCACCTAAATCTAATCGCTGTTCCTCGTCCCAATACACACGTTGTCTGAAAATATCATCCAAATCCGTGCATCACTGTTTGAGTTATTTTGTACACAAACAGACAGACAGACAGACAGACAGACAGACAGACAAACGCCGACGAAAACATAAACTCTTTGGCGGAGGTAAAAATGTATACTGTGTCTTAACTGCTTTCATGGCCGTACAGAAAATGGACTACAAAACCAAAACTGTGGTAACAATCCCCTTTTTTCACTTTTTAATCAAATATATCTGTTTTGGGCTGTTTCTAGCAAACATTTCCCATGACTGTCAATGGTAAAAGAATCCCTAGTTTGACACACAAAGGCCAGTTGAGTGACAGAAAGAGACAAACTGTATAAACATATTTCTGACAGCAGAGACGGCGGTAGGAAAGATCTCATTGAAGGAGAGTGTGGCTAGATATCATGGCCAAGGGGGAAGCAGTGCCAGGGTACGCTTGAACCAAACTAGTTTATACAACACATCGTCCAGCGATGCCTGAAGTCAGTCAAAAGTGTTTATAGTAATAAATATAATATTGGGGCAGTTGTGGCTCACGAGGTAGAGCGGTCGTCCAGTAATCACAAGGTTGGCGGTTTGATCCCGGGCTCCTCCCGTCCACATGTCAAACCCCAAGTTGCTCCCAATGGACAGGCCAGCGCCTCGTAAGGGAGCAACTGCTGTGTGAGTGTGTGCATGTTTGTGTGTGTGAATCGGTGAAAGAGAGGCCACTTTTAAAATGTTTTCTCCATTTATGAGCTACCAAAGCAGACTCTGAACAGCGAGACTCAAAAGTAGGGTGAGAGGGCCGCAGTCATAGAAGAAAACGACACACACTTGTGGGCAGTCTCTCCAAGAAGCCATTCATGGTGTTGCACTTGTTTGTTTCCATGAAAACCAACAGGAAAAAAAAAGGTTTCTGAAACTGGAAAGCTACGAGAGGGGAGGGGGAATTCTGTATCTTACCAGTGAAAGGTTTTTGATGCTAACAAATGAAATGTTTAATTATTTGTTGGGTTTCTCTCTGTAAATACCTATATTAAATGGTATGGTCTAGACCTGCTCTATATGAAAAGAGCCTTGAGATGACTTATGTTGTGATCTGGCACTATATAAATAAAACTGAATTGAATTGAATTAAATTTAAATTAAAATGGTCCAAATTCTAGTGGCAAATCCTGTGGTATAATCTCACTTATCCTAAAATAGATCCGGTAAACCTCAGGAATCGATTCACTTTTTCATAAAAGCCAATGAAAGAAAAGCTCAACTGGGGCCATTGGTGCATTTACATGCAGATGGGATAGACGTTCTTCTGACCTCTGTGTGTTCATGAGCTTTAAGTCATAATATGGAAACAACACGGACAATAAAAGACGATGTGATGCAAGGAAAGGGATCAGGTGAGCCATGAAATGTGGGAAAAATTTTCGCAATTGAGAGTTTTAGAGTTAAAGATGCAGCAGCTCTTTTATAAAAAGGAAAATATAAAATAATAATCTCACACAGTGCATGCATTAATGGTGTTTGAGTGAGGGTTTGTACATGCAAACACTAAACCAACATTCAGACATTAAGTGGCTTCTGATGGTGGTTAAGTAAAAAAATGAGCGAGGAAAAACGAAAGGAAAATCTCTTTGCTTTGTCTTCCTCTCACAATAACACACACGCACATGAATGCACATTCGCACACAAATCAATCCACTACCCGCTATAATCAATCCCAGGACTCTGAGGAGTGCTTCACTTTATTACAAACTCTCCCTACTTCATCTCTCCAGCAATCTGGAAACATCGAACTCAAGTCTCATTCAGCCATCAACCCAACCTCCTCTACAACACACACACACACATACACACACAAACACACACACACACACACACACACACACACTCTTTCTCCCTCCTAGACAGCCTTCAAAGCTGAAGTTTGGAGCCTCGGCTGGTCCCAAGGCTCCCTTTTGACACACACAAACACACTTATGCAAACGATCCCACTGGCTTTTCACTGAATTTGTAGCAGCGGGCTGAAAGGCTTAAATACTGCTGGAAACTTAATTTCCATATAACAGTGAAGGGAATCTTTTTTATAGCTTCAACATAAACCTGTGGAACTAATGCTCAAAGTTACACATACACACACAAAGACACAAACATCCCACATCCTAAATAATTAATTCCCAGTGACCTGTGAACATATAACCAACTCAAATTCATTGAGATTCATTCATTCAGTTCAATGCATCTCAAATTCAAATGTACATGAAAAGCAGGAATAAGAAGGAGTTAAAGGATTCTGCCTCACCCTCACAGATCTTGTCCAGCCGCTGGCGTTTCACTTTATGTTTGTCGAGCAGAGCCATCCCGTCACAGCTTCAACTTCTCTCTCCTCTCCGGATTTTTGGATCCACCTCTCTCCTCGTTAAAGTCTCAAACACTCCAATCCTCCAGACGTTAGCTAGCTGATGTTTCAAACCTGAAATTCAAGAAAGCAGAGGGAAAGATTATTATCGAAATCTGGTCACACGTTGACATATAATCAGTGTAAAGCTAATTTCTTGGATTTTAGGTTAATCATTTACTTATACATTCTTTTGTAAGGGATAGTGTAGTGTACAGTATTTAACATGAACGTACAGGACAGGACATGTCATACAAAATCTAACTATACATGCAGAAGGTTGTTATCACCACATTAAATGCCCAGTCACAGTTTCATCAGGTTTAGGTGCCAAAAAAAAAGAAGCTACGTGGTTAAGTTTAGTAAAAAAATAAAAATAAAAAAGACCATGGTTACTGAATGTCAGGAAACTTACATGATATGAAATTACATGATATAATTTGACACAGGATGCAAAACGGATAAAACTACATTTTTCAGGGTTTTTTTCCAGTTTAAATCACGATGATGATGCTATTGCTTCATATTTAGGTATTGTTTTGATTGAGAGACCTCTAGTGGCAGAAAATTACATGTTGTGTATTTAAAGCATGAAAATATACTTTGAGTTGAGCTGCTTCGTCACCTGTGTAGACAGATTGATTAAAATATGCGTGTATCTGTTAATCAGACGTGCGAGTAAAACAGGTTTTGAGAAGGTTTTCAATGCACAAAATATTAATTCTGCTTGATAAAACTGCTTATTTTTTGTTGCCTTTTTTAGTATTTGTTTTTTCTCACAGAATGCAGGTTTAACCTCCCCAGGCTTCAGAGAAATTTTGACAATAAACAGTCACTCTTTAGTAAAATATCTCATCAATCAATGACACATCAACAGTCAGGGGTCACAACATTGATTCACTCACGAGTCACAAGTGAAAAAAAGGTGGAGAACCCCTGACTTGACTCATGACCATGACTCCCTGGCTCTCTGAAAGTCCCTCAATAGCCTAGCAAAAAAACAAATCAAACATCTCCACTGCAGAGACTCGACTCTCCACTAGAGGGAGCCTCACCTCAGCGAGCACTATTTATCTAATTTAATGAAGAAATGTCACTTGTGCAACAAGAGCCCCCAAACTGAGTGGGACACAGCAAAAAGCAGACAAACACACAGTGAGTGAGTAAATGAGGCGTTTTACCAATCCTTTATGTTCAGTGACTGATGCTCCTCTAAAGAGCAATCTTCTAATTGGTTCCTGCTGAAGCCTGAGGGACACGGCACAGTTTTTTTTTTTTTTT